>SSNS01000609.1:213391-305864 GCA_006937985.1 Aphyosemion australe
CAATCCGGATTAGGCAAACTAAGAATTAGATGTTCAAAAGAACTGTAGCTATTAATTGGTTGGGGACTGATTAATAAATCTGAATGAAAGATGGTTGCTACTCCTCCTCCTCGTCCTGTACTACGAGCAATATGATGATTTAAATAATTAGAAGGAGTCGACTCATTTAAACTAACATAGTCCTCTTGCTGCAGCCAGGATTCTGTGAGACAAAACAGAGAAATCTGATTATCACAAATCAAATCATTAACTAATAAAGTCTTTGAAGAGATAGATCTAATGTTCAATAAACCACATTTAATTGTTCTAGTTTTCTGTTCAGTAGAGTTTGTTTTTATTTTTATGAGATTATCATGATTTGCTCTATTAAGCCTGATCTTTAATCTGTTTGATTCTGGCCGTGGGCAGGACACTGTCTGGATGGGGGAGTGGGTGGGTAACAGTACAGAAGCTGCAGAGGGGAGGGTTAAACTACCACTCTGCTTCCTGGTCTGGACCCTGGGTTGTCAGGGAGGACTAATAAAATTGGCCATATTCCTAGAAAGAAGAGCTGCACCATCCAAAGTGGGATGGATGCCGTCTCTTCGGATCAGACCAGGTTTTCCCCAAAAAGTTTTCCAATTATCAATGTAGCCCACGTTGTTTTCGGGACACCACCTAGACAACCAGCGGTTGAAGGACAGCATGCGGCTAAACATGTCGTCACTGGTCCGGTCAGGCAGGGGGCCAGAGAAAATTACGGAGTCCGACATTGTTTTGGCAAACTTACACACCGAAGCAACATTGATTTTAGTGACCTCCGATTGGCGTAACCGGGTGTCATTACCTCTTGCAGAGGTACACACCATTCACTTCCCACAGTGCTCATTATGAGGTCTGACACAAAGTCTGCAGAGACACTGAGGCTAGTAATCAAACAGACATCCTGGTGTGTTTCTAAAGGCAGCCGGTGTCTTTTTTTAGACCGAGCTGAATACTGTGTTTAAAGAATGTGAGATATGTGATAGAATATGAGATCTCTACAATACCTTGGAAGCTTTGTTCAGAAATCAAATTATCATATGCAAATTTGCATTATCTGTATGAAAATCAAGGAAACTTTTTAATTAGTTGAAGTCTTATTTTGCTGCTGGATGCTACCTGTGTTTGTTCTGCACTTATGGACGGATACAACCACTCAACTCATCCTACACAGCTAAAACAAGAGAGTACATTTGACTCCATGGGACTAGAGTAAATTCTATTCCATTTGAGTAAAATGTACTCAGCTTGAGTAAAATTAACTGCAGATTTTCCTGTGTACCTTCCAGTTTGGAGTGTCTAGATGCCGAAACTCACAACTGTTGGTTACAAATTAGAAACAGCATTTGCAAAGGAGTTTCCAAAATGTCTTGAAACGTTGGCAAGCGTTCTTCATTTTCTAGGGTGAGTTACAGCGTCTCACTCCTGTTCTAGCAATTTTAAATATGCTGAAAATTTCGCAAGAGTGAAGCAGCTGAAATTAAGGATCAACACCTCCAAGGATTGCAATCAAAAAAGGGTGGATTGCCAACTTTGGGTTGGGAATGAGCCATGTTTCGGGTGGAGGCAAGTCTCTCTTGTTCACAAGTGATGGTAAAATAGAGGGGGGATACACAGGCAGATAAGACTCACCCTCAGGAATAAGGTTGGCTATTCAAGAGGAGTTCAGAAAAGAATAATCTGGATCAAAAGGAGCCAGTTGAGGTGATTTTGATATCTGATAAGAATGCGTCTGGATGTCTTCCAAGGGAGGTGTTTCAGACATGCTCCAGTGGTAGGAGGCCTTGGGGCAGACTTGGGATTAACTGGGGAGATTATATCTCACAGCTTGAATGCCCCATGGTGTCTCTGGATGAGTTGGAAGAGGAAGCTGTGGAGGGGTAGGTTTAAGGATCTTTATGTAAGCTGCCGTCCACACAACCTGGTTTCAGATGAATGGAATAAGATGGATGGATTGTGACAGATAGTTTGAGAACTGTGGATTTTGGGTTGGTCACCAATGAAACTAGGTTCCAATTGGTTTGATGTATTAAAAACGATGCTCAGGCATCTGGTTAGGATGCCTTCTGGACGCCTCCCTGGTGAGGTTTTCATGGCACATCCAACTGGGAGGAGACCCAAGGGAAGACCCAGGACACTCTGGAGGGACTATGTTTTTCGGCTGGCCAGGGAACGTGTTGGGATTCCCCTGGAGGAGCTGGCCAAAGTGGCTGGGTAGAGGGAAGTCTGGGCATTCCTGCTTAGGCTACCGACCCCACAACCCAACCCCGGATAAGCGTACTCAATTAATGCATTTTGTAGTTGCACGGCAAGAAGATAATCTGAATGACACAAAAAGGGAGTACCATTTCTGTATGAGTCCAACTGCAATTTACTGTCTAAAACTCAAGTCACCAACAGTTGCAGCCCATTGAGATACTAGCCTAAAGCTGTGGGCTGTATCCTGTAAACCTCTACATCTTTCCATTTTCACCACCGTCTAGCCTTTAACACTTTTGGTCATTGGGTTCCTATCCAACCTTCTTCCCTTCTGATCTCTGACACCGCTTCCTTTAATCTGTCTCAATGAATTCACCACTTTTCAGCCATCACTCTCCACAGACAGGAGATGAAATCCAGTTTCATGGCTGCTTTACATTTCAGGATGATTGAAAACACTAGATCTGAATGTGACGTGTCATTGACAGTCTTGACCTTGCAAGGAACGCCTTTTCTCAGAAGGGGTTGGACTGACTGAAACCTTTTTAACGGCTTTGTTTTGACGCTCGTTCTTAATTCCTGCCTCTGAAGGGCAGCACACACACACTAACACACTTCATATTCACAATCTTTAGTACATTCTCTTCTGTGGGGTGGACATAGAAAAAAAACTGTATTTGAAGAATTTATAAAGAGCTGGACTTAAGTTGTGCATCCACTGATTGTTTTCCCCTTTTTAATTTGATCTCCTGAATCAAGAACTCAAAGAGCAAAGGGCAGCGAATCCCTAAAGACCGCTGAGGAACTGTGCCACAAGTCAGAGATGAGTCTAGCGTGGTAAAGCAAAAACTACTGCTGCCAATTTAGTGTTCAGGGGCCTTCATCTTTGAAATGCTCCCTGCTTGCCCAGATGGCTTTATCAAAACAGTTCCCACGCCTGATTCAACGTCGGGCCAATGCCAGTGTGATACTGTGACTTTTTAAGGACAATGTCAATCCTAAACTCAAAGGTTTTTAAAGAAGATGTCAGGATAAGGCCATGAGAGATGTTGCAGTGGAGGTATATCGCCATAGTAACAATGGATAGCCCACCAAGGGTTCCTGAGCAAACACAAGCATATGATTTAAAGAGCAGCTGAGGACCTTAGCCGGTACGTCTTTGTGTTCAAACAAAATCACTCTGGCACAGATAACGGTGGCATTTTAAACATAAATTACAAGGTCTCTGATTGTCATGTCATGTTCCCAATTCACTGGGTAGAAGAGGCTGCCACGGCGAAGAATAGCGGCATTCAAAGACACTCAAAAGAGCACACACACATACGTGCTCACACACCCCAGACGTAAATCTTTCAAATGTGCAAAGGAAAGGCAAAGGAGGCAAGAGCGGTTATGCATGTTAAACACATTTGCTTAGACATCAAACGATCGCCTGCAATTGGCTTCACGGGGGGAAAGTAATCCGTGCTGCTCAAACATTTTCAGCAGCCGCCGCAGAATTCTGACGGCGATTAAACAGAAAGTAACCGGCTCCGCTCGCCGTCCGGCCAGGGATCCCCCCCCCCCAAACCCCAACAAAAACACTCGTAAATGTCACCCATACGCGGGGCACTTTGCTGCTTGTCACAGTCACGCTGAGCGCCCCTCACGTCACCAGTTCATAAGAGCTCTTCACCGTGTTGCAGGCTTCCTTCATGCACTTATGTTGTCAGCACTCCGCCGCCTTCCACTGAAGACTGTTATTAATATATCATTACAGGCAGATTAAAAGTGATGAATATGACATTAATTGAAGCTTATTAACTAAAGGCTGGGTTTGAAATAAAGCTGAGGTAAAGTATGAAAGAAAAAATCCTCGTCATGTTTAAGCAGTTTTGTTTACCATTATTCTAATCATTTTAGCGCCTCCAGACGTGTCAATATGATTGATACCCCTGCCTCTCCTCAATCCCAGACCTCATCAAGCTAGGAGCAAGCAGCAACAAACGTAACAACATTCCCTATTTTCCTTGCCTCTGTGGCCCAGCCTTTCCCCCCCAAAGGCACTTCTCACCACTGAATCCACTCTGTAATTTACAATTGGCTATTGTGTCCCAAGTGTAGCATCGGAGCAACTCCGAGAAAATGAACCGTGTCAAAGACCAGGTTTTTTTGGCCTTGATTACAAACTCTTTGTTTGTCTTCCTCTATAAGTGAGGCAAAGCGAGCAAAAGCCACAGCTCAGACAGTGTCATTATACAGACGTCCACCTGCTTATTCCCCAGATCAAAGCGGCCACCAGTTGTCAACCAGTGGCCGGTTTGATTGACTATTTGTAGCTGTTGCAGATAGGCGGGATGTAGGAATAACTCAGAGGACTCCATCTCATGAGCTTTTGTGAGAAAAGGAGTAAAAGGTGAAACTTAAGCTAGATAATAAACAGGCTATAGGGCGAGGTGCCGCAGATCAATACACCAGACCATATTAAATGTCTGAAGCTCCTCAATCCACAGAAGAATTTGTCTGACTAAAGCCAGCATTTCAGTGTATTCTTTAGTTTTCTAACAGCACTGGGCGATATGCATCATAATGCTTTCTGGTGCCAAGAAATATACAAAACTAGTAACTATCAAGCTGTAATACAGGTCATTATTGCGACGTCTTAAAATAAAAACATCTCAACAGCCTTGTAGTCCAGGTTTTCTTTGTGAACTAATCTAAAAATCATTTCCGTTATTTCTATTAGTTACATTTAAAGCAAAGGAATCCAAACTGACACCAGTAACATGACAGACGACCTTTAAATCACAACATTTGACCCTTTAAAGGACATTTTACCTTCTCAGTGGCCCAGTGGTATGAGTGTCCGCCCTGAGACTGGAAGGTCGTGGGTTCAAATCCACGGTCGGGTCATACCAAAGACTTTAAAAATGGGACCCAATGCCTCCCCGCTTGACACTCAGGATTAAGGGGTTGAATTGGGGGGTTAAACCACCAAATAGTTCCCGAGCACAGCCACTGCTGCAGCTCACCGCTCCCCACTTGGATGGGTCAAATGTGGAGATGTAATTTCACCAGTGTGTGATGATGACTAATGGGACTTTAACATTAGTCCCCACACCTTATTGTAGCATGAATTTATATTTAAAACTACTACAATCTCCAAAATACAGGGATATTTTAATAAAAGGTCATAAATTATTATTACACTACCATTAGCATTGTTTTTTGCATTTTTATTATAAATATTTTTAAGTGCAAAAATGTTTTTCTTTCTGAAAACTGTAAATTTTATATTGTTTGCCTCATAAAAGTGATAAAGAATCTGAAATAGTCACTGAACAGAGTTTGACCAACCCTATACTGGAGCATATAAGTTGTATTTAAAAGCTAAAATCTTGAAGATATACTTCAATTACTTCTGGTGAAATTGTGATTTTTATGCAGCATCGCTGGGTGTGCCGCACTACAACAGAGAACAGAGGGAGATAGGAAGGGAAGAAATTGAAAAATTAGAATTGAGAGAAAAAAAAAACACAGCTGGACTTCATATTTCATTTGATTTGATAGCAGCCACCTTGTGAGTCCCGTCGTAACTCCAGCTGCCCTGTGACCTTCATTCTTCAGCAGGGCAGCCGGATTCTTCCAGGCTCTGACAAGATTTATCGGGGCTGGCTAATAGCCTGCTCTCTGCCAGCTAAGGCCTCATCGATACGGGGCCTTCTGCTGCCCCTGCCAGTGCTTCGCTAATGAATATTTCTGCCCTCTCGAGCACATCCGCAGTCTAATACAGGTGCTGTAAGATCATTACAGCGGCGTCCAGTAGCTCGAGGAAGGGCAAACTCTAAATTTCGTGTCATGAAACGGAACATCATCAACTTCCTGGGCTTGTTGTGAGTTTTTAAAAGGTGAAAATAAAGTCTCGCTCGAGCCTTCGAGGCTCCATCTGCCTCGGTACGCATGTGTGTAGAGTGGATGTGTAATAACCAGACACACAGACAAATATAATGAACTGCATTCCTTGGGTAAACACAAACACACACACACACAGGATATTGAAACCCTCTCAGGCATGTCGCTGCTCGTGTGCCTGGCGTGCAGCATGATGATGGAGAGGCTGAACTGTGGAGGAGCCCCCACCTTTCCACCCTCCTTCCTCCTAAGTTTGCTCTCGTCTGCAGCCCTCACAGGATACACAAACACACACAAACTGTACGCCCACACACTTCATCACACCCCTTCCACATGTGCACAGTGAGAACACATGCACAAACTTTCACACACGTCCCCCCAGGCTTTGATGGATCCTCGGTGAGCGCTCTACCTCCTGTTTCATACACATAATCTCATCTGATGGGGAGGGGGCGCAGAAACAGGACTAATAGAAGCAGTCAAGCTGTCCTCTCCCTCCACTTCCCAAGTCATGCCAGACCAGCTTTTCTCTACTATTTAGAAGACACCTAGAACTGTAACCTGCTTTTGGGGGAAAAGGGGCCCAAGGATTAATTTTTTATTGTAGAAAAGTCTTACTTTGTTTAATTTAGGGTTAGGGTTGGGGTTAGGACCTGATGGACAAAGAAGTAAAAAGTCAGAAAAGCGAAAGAATGCAAGAAGAAAAACAGGTGTTTGTCTAAAGTCTTAATAATTCAAATTAATCTGGTAAAGTTTGACCTATTATCGTTTTATCTACACTCTAAAAAATAACCTAGAAACGTTTTAGATTAACTACCAACTGACTTTTTTTTGGTTGAAATTACAACAGAAATATCTTTAGTTGTCTAAGCCTATACGCTATAATTTTATATAAGTGGCTTTCTGTCAAAACAACATCTGTTTGACCAAGCTCACTTTGGAGAAGCAGATTTTCTATGACTGGACTGACAGGCTAACGGCTAGTCTGAGTGTGAACAAGTGCGTCTTTGAAAGTTTAATCACAAAATGTCAAAGCAGTTCATTCAAATATCTTTCTATAAAATTTTAAACACATTACATGCTTCATTACATTTAATTATGATGCTTGCAGAGAAAATTAGCCGTTAGCATCAAGTTGGGATTTCATCGTAATTGTACTTGAAAAGCCATGACATTTGAAAATATTATAAAAGCAAATTTCCATAAACTGAAAGGAAATTTTTGAAATTTGATTGATTTTGTAACTGGCTACATTAGCTAATTTGTTTGAGCAGAACTAATCTCCACTTCTGCAAACTGAGGTTGTTCAAAGAGCAGATATTTTTTCACAATCTTTCAACATAAAACTTTAAAATATCTAAACTTTTGCTTAAAATTAGCTAATTTGGGTGTAAAAAAGAAAATTTTATTGGTAAACCCTGATTTAGACGGCAAAATTCAGCCAGTTTGGCCGAAAAAGAAGCACGGCCATATTGAGACTCAAAATGCTAACAAGTCAACAAAGACGTCAAGTGGTATCTTTATTTGAACCATCTGAAAATGAATACAATACACAGTGATTTGTCTTTTTTTCTTTCTATAAATACTACATGTATAGTTTTCTTTTTTGAGACATTAAATATCAAAATGTTGTATGTTTTTTTTTGCTAGTAAACTTTAACTGAGCGCAAAAATCCCCATGTTAGCTACTAACTCTGAGACATGGGCTTGAGTTGGATTTGAACGCATCCTCTAAAGACTCAAGAACTAACTTGGATAAGATGACTTAACATCACTGATTGGTGCTTTCTGACATTTTTACCCAATTTTAAGTAATAAAAACTCCCTTAAAAATATGCAGTCTGAATTTAGTTCAAGATAGTTTGAGATAAAGTTAAAATTGCACATATTTTTCAGTGTATAAACTGCATTTCTGAACATAAAGGCATAGAGTTTAGGTTCAATTTATTTTACCAATGATCAAACCCAAACTCAATACATTTATTTAAAGGTAATCTAACTTAGTTACATTTTTGGAGTGTAAAACAGAGTCGCTTAACTTAATATTCATCTGCTTCATTTCTTTGGTTTCTTTAAGCATTTACAGGATGATCAATGGGAATTTAAAGGAAAAATTATTGACGTGTCTTTTACGATTCCCATCTTGACGAGGCCACACATGACAACATGGCTGACACCACGAAGAAGGGTTTAAATCGTGGCTCCGTAACGGGGGCCACAGACCCCGCTGGCAGCTCCCTTGACACCTGGGACCTGTCCGAGTAAACGCTGACAGAAAGCGATACATCTGATTCATCGCTGTGGTGCTTCAACTTGTCAGTGAGAAAATAAAAAAATAAAAAAAAGCACACGCATGGTTTCAGAAACTCCCTCGCCACCAGTTTGGATCAACATCAAGAGAACAAATGGCCTGTGACCTTTACTCCAAGACGTGAACGGAAAAAAGCAAAAGAAAAACAGCCAGTTTACCCAACTTAACCAGACATAGCTGCAACTTCAGTGTCAATAAAAACAAGGCTATTATTTTGCCTATTAGTCTCACAAATAACAAGCCTTACATTTGATCCGTGTTGTGATCCAGATCCTCGATAGAGAACTATTCCCCAGGGTCGTGCAGCAGTGGAGCTAAGTGATGTTCTCATTTAGTGGATTCTGGCTCTGAGAGTCGATACAAGAGGACGGCTATGGAGAAAACAACCAGCCTGGCATGGCATATCATAAACCTTGGGAGCCTTGTAAAAGTCAATTTACTGTACAAACTCCTTCTAACAATTGCCGTGAAAAACAAGTCCGCAATACGGCGAGTGCGCGGTGATTGATAGTGCCTCAGGAAATCTGCAAATACGAATCGGCTTTATCCCGGTGAGCCCTATCTAATGCGATCGCTGCTGAGTATGAAATGAAATTCCATTTTCGATGGCATCAAATTGAAAGAGAAGAAGGTGGCATCCTCAAGACTGCCACTTACAATCAGCGGCGTGGAGAGCAATCAAGGTGGCATGCGGCTTAAATTTCTCGTCTTGTTCACCCTCTTCCCCTCTCTGTCTGTTCGCCATCTTATCGTGACAAGTGTTGAGGCTTCTTCAAGGTTCTCCAGTCATGAGTGTTTATTTGCATGTGACTGAACTCACGTGTTTTGAAGAAAGGAGGGTTTTTTTTTTTAAAGAAAAAGACAGAAAAAGCAATATTTTTATGCCTATAGGTAGCAGGAAAAGCCTCAGTATTAAAATATTATGCAGAGTAATATTGCAGACACTACTGCGAGCAGCTAGAGCAATCTCTTGGTATTTTTCCCCCTCTCGGTGCCCACCATTTCTGCCTGCATATCAGGTATGTCTAATCCTTAGATTAGTAATTGCCTTGGAGCAAATGCATTCAAATCACCAAACAAAATTATACCAGAAAATGCTGCCCGCTGCAATTTCATGAGTATTACCGTGCACTCTTACTCCTTCCATTTTCCCCATTTTCAGAACGTAAACAACAAAAAGCCTGAGCAGCCATAGATTGAATTAAGCCGTAATAGATCCAAAACAATTTCGATAGCCACCGTCAGTGGGACCACAGACAAGAGCTAAAATTAACGTGGCAATAAACAAACCATCTTATTTCTTACTAAAGGTTTCCAGATGGGTCTTTTTTCCCAGTTTTAGAAAACCTGTTTGGAATTTTAGATGCAGAAAAACGTTTTCCTTCATGTTGGAATCAAAATGTACCGGTCAGTGACCAAAGATCCTCTTGGGTCTTTAATGGGAGGTACTTGTATTCTCATTTCACTGGTAAAACCCTCAGAATGCCCTTATAAGGGAGTTGGTATACCTTTACATTTGTGTTTTGTAAATTTAATGGGTAGATTTCTAAATGTGGCATTTTTTTAAAAGTGTTTAGGCAACATTTCTTAGCTTAAAACAAACGAGCCCATAGGCAAAGCACTACATTTCCATATTGGTTTCCTGATCTGCCTGCAACCTCGAGGGCAGCCACATCCGATGTTTTGGCTACAAACACCACCTCTGTGACCTCCATTTGCATGACGATATGATTTGTCCTGTTCGAGTGCCGTAGGGTAGGAGAAGGGGGGGTTGCCCTTTGCAAATTAGACCCTTCACTTTAGGATTGTGTGGTAGAGTACGGAACTGGGACTGGAGGAACAGCTGGTCCAAGCAAAAAGAAGGAAAACAGAGCACTGGGAGCTGAGTTAAGGGTAAAGTCGCTGCACCAACCCAGAGGCAAGAAAACCTGCTGAAAGTGGGTGGGTCTGGTCTTCGTCTGCCCTGAGGGGTGCTAACACTGAGAGAAAGCACAGCACAAGCCGAGGTGGCTCACCGCTGATTAAAAGTGATCCACCTGGGCACAAGTAGATCTTTGAAGTGCAATGATAAAACAAAAGCGTATAGGCTTTGCTAATTCGACGGGTAAGTGATTTTGCTTCCCCCCAACATTACGTTTGGACTGCATTATTTTCTGGCACTAGTCAAAACAGGAGCTACTGCCAACAGTAATAAAGTTAAGTGCTCTGTTAAGAGAAAACGCTACTCATCAGCCTTAGGATGCCGCCAGCATGCAAGGAAGTGGAAGGAGTCTTGGGTGGCGAAAACGGGAAAAAGTATGAACAAGAAGAGGAAACCCTCAAACCCTAAATTATATCCTCCGTCTACGTATCTCAGCTAAATAAGTGTTTAAATGTCTAAAAACGTAAGGTTTGCCTCGCTGATAAACTTCCCCAGTTGCCTGGTTACCTGCCCGAGCAGGTTGCCTGTGCAGATATTGCAGGATTAGGTGGGCGAGGAGGGAGAAAGACAGAACCCGATACCTCCAAGATTACAGTCAATGTTTGGCCCTATTCTCCATCTCCCTCCTCTCCCGCTCTCTCTCTCTTTATCTCTATCTTTCCACCAAACCTCAAGTCCCTCGTGAAACAGTAGGGGCCATTCTCTACACCACTAACAGGGCCGTCTTTCTTGCGCCTGTCTCTATCTCCTCCCACACACCCGCGGAAGAATATTCTGTATCATTACTTCTCATATATCCAGGCACTTCAAACAGGATGAGTAACATCTGAGGCCAAATGTTAGAAAAAGGCCAAAATTCTATAGTTGAAAAAAAAACAAAGAAACATTCCCTAAATCAGAGATGAAATACTTTCTTTTTTTTTAAGCGATGACTCTAGTCCATAAGGTTTGTGATTTTCTGTCACTAATCCATATTTTCCATACAAAGTCTCGAGGCTCGCACGTGTCCTTGAATGATTGAAGATGTGTTTAGCCTGAGTGCCCTTACCAGACAACAGAATATTTTTAGAAGCAGCGCTCCTAAAACCGAGAGCATGACCACTTCGCTTCTTAACCTAATAAAGAGGTGGCTCTTAAATGCCATAATTGGGGCACATGGGCAAACACCTTCTCTTCAATTAGATCTCATTTGAAGGCACTAAACTGCACCAGATTCATCCCTATTGAGTCTAAAGGGTAGGAGAAAATCAGAATACCTGCCAGCTACTGTATTTAAAATGCAAAGCCAGGAGCACCAGATCGTAAACACAAATGATCTTATCTTGTAGATGTTTTACGTGACATTTTATTGATATTTAAGATCTCAAACTTAAAGAAAAAGAAACCCTTTAGAGGACGGTGAATTGACTTCGAACACATGCACAGCCCATAAAGGTTTCCGCAGCATCGATGTGGAGAATAAATAAATAAATTATATAAGCGGAGCATAGTGACACACAATACATGCTGCTGCCGCAGCAGCAAATAGAGTGCCCTTTTAATTATGCAGGAGACATCCGAAAGCAACAGCACTCCTCACACTCTGGGAAGCAGTTCAGTGAATACACCGTATTAGAGGCTGTAACAGACAGAGCACAGGGGGAAGAAAGGGGGTGCAGTAAAGAAAAAAAGTGGGGAGGTCTGAAATGATTTGAGAGGAGAAATAGCAAAAAGGGAGGGGGGAGTATGGGTTATAGAGATGAGAGTGAAGATTAAAAAAGAAACTACAGCCATAAAAAGGGAGGAAAAAAGCTGAGGCATTGTAAAGGGTGTGATGTGGCAGAGCCTGAGAACACAGAGGAAGAAAGGGAGGAAAAAAAGTGCAACACGGATGGATGAAGAGATGCAAAAGATCTTATATACATGCCCTGAACAGGAAAATCAACAATGAGCAGCTAATACAGGAACCTGAACAAAGGGACAACGTTCAAAAAGAAAGAATGACAAAACGGGCAAGCAAGTAAGAAATACAAAAATTCTAAACGAGTAGCTCTGAAACCAAGTAAAAAGAAGAATCAATAATTCATTAGAGTGTAAAGTACAAGCATATTGTTCTTTTTCCTGAGAAATAAAAATGAGCTTGTTTTATTGGGTTTTAACTTCATCTCTCTCTCTTTTTGTTTCACCTAACACGGAAAAAATTACCACACTAATAAATATACATAAACTGTGCTAATGGAAGCTTGTATTTCCTGGATTTTTAATATCAAAATCAAACTCCCTGCCAACAGAAAAAGAAGGCAACAGTCACAAAGGAGAAAAGCATACACTAAGGAAAAGAGAAAAGGCAAAGTTGAGGGTGGGGTGTAGCAGATGGCGAGCATTTGCAGAAAGGCAAAAAAGATAAAGGAGTACAAGACACTGAGGTGCACTATGGGAGGTGATATAAAAAGGCCATTTTCACTGCTGGGTCAATGAATTGATGCAGACCTCAAAGCAAAGAGGAATGTTAAAATGACCTCGTGGATGGGTGCTCCTATACAAACGGACTCGAAGCAGACTCACAAATCAATGCCAAGCTGCACTGAAGATGCAAAGCGTTTGTTTTTATGCATTTGTTCTTCTTTTCTACAATCCACAAAAAGGATAAGCACACCATGGGCAGGTCAAGGCTTGACATAGTTAGGGTGGTGGGGGGTGTTGAGGACCCCTGCTGCACTCCCTTTCGGGATAAAATAACTGCAAACCAAATCCTTATGTGAGCTGTCTACAACACCATGACACATACTTGCCAGGGTTAGCAGCTGTGACACTGACGGAAAATGCAGCTTCGACACATGCTGGGATGAAAGTACAAAAAAATTGAAAAAACTTGGACATGTTTGGTCAAGTGGTAACTGTATCCCCACAAAATCTTATCTAAACCTCTGTCTTTCCTTTCAAAATGATATGTGAATGGCACTCCAAACCAAAACAGATCAATACCACTAACTTGACACACATTAGCACCATAAAGGCAACAAGACTACTGAGACTAGCACTGTCAGAAAGCATTATGGTGGAAAGAACACTAAGAGGAAGAAGCAGAAGACATTTAAGAGTGGTGGAGGGAAACGAAGAAACATTGAGATGTGCCTTCTTACCTGTTTGTTGTACTTGTTGATGGTTTGAGTGCTGTACTCAGAGCAATGGTCAGATCCAAGGGAAATGTTATCTCCGGTGCCAACAAAGGTATTTGCAGGGGGCAGGTCCTGTACTGCCTGGTGCTTTTTTCCAGCTGTTGGTGACTGTGGGTGAAGCTGGACAGTGGGAAGAGGTGAACTGGACTTGTAGTGCCGCGCCAGGTCCGGGCTTCCTGGTCCACCGTTGACTGAGCGATAACGACCCATGCCGGGACTGTCCGAAAGCTTCTCATTGACGCCGTCGTACCGCTGCCCGTTGGGTTTGGAGGCCTCAACTGTTACAATGCTGCTATAAAGAGGCTGTTTGGACTTCTGCTTCTTCTTATCTTTCTTGGGCTTCTTGGATTTGTCGTGCTGCTGTGGCGTAAAGAAGTCCTCGTGATCCTTCTTGCCAGCCTCATAGCCATTCTTATTTTTAGGGCGGCAATAGCGGGCCATGACAACAACAAGAATGATGAGAATGACAGTCATGATGCCTGAAACTACTCCAATCACAATGCTTAATCGCTGCTTGCTTAGATCATAGTTGGGGTCACCAGCAATGTTCGTGTTAAGGGACGTGCTCAGGCTTTTAGCCACCTGGGCCTCCACAATGGTGGAATTGGACAGAGTCTCGTTAACATAAACGTGAACCAGGGTGGTGGTGCTCTGAGAAGGCTGCCCGCTGTCATTCACCTGGATCACAAGTCTGTGGAGGCCGTAGTGCTTCTGCTCCAGCTTTGCCATTAGTGAAATGACCCCAGTGCCCCCATCAATCTCAAAAAGCTTGAAAGGGTTGCCCCCAATGATGCTGTAGTTCAGATCTGCGTTAATGCCAGTGTCCGTATCGGTGGCTATAACAGTTCTGACAACTGTTCTGATGTTACTGGAGGGAGGAAGAAGGGTGTAGGAGCTGTTTATTGGGAAGGTGACAGTTGGCGCATTGTCATTTTCATCCATGACAAAGAGGGAAACTGTAGCTGTGGCGGATCTGGGAGGGTCACCGCCATCCACAGCTTTAACACGGAATGTGTATGTGGTTTTCTGTTCTCGGTCAAATGACAGGGTGGAAAAAATAGTCCCAGTCTCATTCTCAATAGAAAAGATCTCCTCCTCTTCCTCAATGAAAAGGCCCATCTCTGCATTCTGGTGTTTATCTGCATCAATTACTGTAACCATGCCAACTGGGCTGTTTGGATCTAGATTTTCTTTAACATAGAAGGTGAACACGTCCTGCATGAACTTTGGCTCATTGTCATTCTTATCGGCTACAAGTACAACCACAGTTGCAGAACCCTGAAGGGTGTTTATGCCCTTATCTTTAGCTATCACTTTAAATTCGTAGCGCTCTGTTTGCTCCCTATCCAGGATGGTGTTTACTCGGATGTCTCCACTGTCTGCATCAATGGAGAAAATCCCATTTACTGATGAATCTAGGGAATAGGCTATTTCAGCATTTTTCCCACTGTCTGCATCCACAGCTGTCACTCTCGTCACCCTCTCACCGGGAGCGTTGTTTTCAGGGAAGGATACCTCTACTACATTCTGGCTGAAGATGGGTGGGTTGTCATTAGTATCACCCACTTTGACGATAAGCGAGTTATTACTTGCCAGACTGGGGCTTCCAGAGTCCACAGCCACTATGACCACATTGTACTCCTGTGTGGCCTCATAGTCCAGTGATGCAGACGTGTGCAGGAAATACTTCTTTTTATTCTGCTCACCCTCCATCTCACTTGCCGGTTTGAGCTGAAAAGGCACATCTCCTACTACTGTGCAGGTCACTATCCCATTTTCCCCCTGGTCTCGGTCCGACACCTGAACCAAGGCAATGGGTGTGTCCACCACCACATCCTCAGCAACATTGGCCACCCCATCTTTAAGGAAAATGCGTCCAATTTTTCGAATTTCAATAGCAGGGACGTTGTCATTCTCATCCTTGATGTTCAACACCACCGTGGCCTTGTCCATTTTGGGCGGCTGGCCTCGGTCACGGGCCATTACCGTGAACCTCAGTTGGCTCACTTCTTCACGGTCAATGCGGTGCAACACACTCAGCCACCCAGAGGTCTCTTCCAACCTCAGCAGCCTCCGTACGGACTCCGTGGCTGCCCCAAACACATACTCGATTTGACCATTAACCCCCACGTCTGCGTCAGCTGCTTTCAGCTGTAGAATGGGGGCTCCAGGGGAGCTGTTTTCTGGTAGGTCAGCTTCGTACACGCTTTTCTCAAACCGAGGGCTGTTGTCGTTCACGTCAGTGATCATTACCCTCAAAATGGCCTGAGAAGACCGAGGGGGGTCTCCTCCGTCTCTAACGCGCAACGCGAGCTCATAGGAGTCTCTCTGCTCCCTATCCAGGGCCCCTTTAATGATGAGTTGAGGCTGCTTCTCTCCATCAGAGGTGTCAGCAACTTGCAGCTCAAAGACACTGCTCCTGCTTGCTCCATCCTCAAATCTCCTCTTTCCGGAGTATGAATCCCCAGAATTCCCCATGCGCCTAGAGTTCTCCCCATTGTCCTGAATGAGCTCATATCTCTCTATCCCATTCCTGCCAAAATCCCTGTCTGTGGCTGTGGGCAGCAGATAAAGGGTTCCAATGGGTCTGTTTTCCTCCACAGACAGGGTCAGGACAGGGGACGGGAAAGAAGGAGTGTTATCATTTATATCTAATATGATGACTTTCCCCTCAAAGAGGTCGACCCAGCTCTGCGCCGGTCCGATCACAGACACCTCAAAATCTATAAAACAGTCGTTTTCATCAAAGATCATTTGGCACTGCTGGAGTTTCTCACGGTCTATCCGCCTCTCGTTAGTGCTGAGCTCACCTGTTATGTTGTCTATTTTGAAAAATTCGGAGCCGGACTCGAGCGTGAATGTCACCTCACCGGAGCCGGCCACTATGCCTAAGTCGCCTGCTACGTTGCCCACTCTGACATCTGCGGGTCCCTCCTCAGCCAGGCGGTACCGGAGCACTTGCTTTGCAGCGGGCTGATGCACAAGCTGCAAAATGAGCATGCAATAGTACCAATAGTCCACTGCACCAATAGTCCTCATTGTTCGGGTTGCAAAAAGAAAAAAAATGTCCACGTGAATAGAAAAAAAGTGTAAAAACGTCTAATCGGCAGATTCGATTTCAGGAATAAATCTTGTTTTCATTCAGAGCGGAAGCTCTTTGCGTTGGGATGCGTGATACTTCATCCTCCGGATGACTTCCTCTCGTTTCTGCTGCAGTGAAAAGCAGCAAGTGCACGCGGCTTCTCCTCCGTCTGCACTGAGGTTAGTTTTTATTTATGGCAATAATAGTAATAAAAGTGTCAGCGGGGCTCTGTGCGCTCCGGATGGTGCTTCAAATATCTGAACGCAGGGCGCGTAAAAGTCCGCGCGTCAGTCCATGTCGCTCAACTCACACTTTGAAGAATCGCCTCTAGATTTCTTCTTTTGGGGATGAGGCAGCAGTATTCCCTCTGTCCGATAGCGTCCACGAGATGGTCAGGGAATCGTTGAACCGCACGCGCAGTTTCCCAAACTCCTTCTCCACCCGGTGTTGTGCGCGGACTGAGCGGAGCTCCTCAGATCTTCCTGCAGCAAATTACCTGCCGGCTTTAAAAAAACAGTTTCTCTCTCTTTCTCTCTTCCAAGTCACTTGCAATAATCTCTTTTTCTTTTACGAGCCACCTCCACAGGGAACACAATATGGGCACTCAAAGGAAAAACACGGAATAAAATCAGATTAGGAAGTCGAGTAAAATCCGATTTGTGTTTTTAGGAGGTGTTGGTTGAATTCCTCTCCGTGTCCAACATGTTCCGCGCGCCACTCTCTCACCTGCAGACGCACCGCATGTGTTGGCAGCCCCTATCTGCAGCACTGTGAGAGGGATTCACAAATGATATTGCAGTCTCTCTCTTCCCCCTCTGCCTCTCCTTCTCTCTCCCCTCCCTCCCTCTCTCCGAACAGCGCACGTAAACAGGGTCGAACTTGGTGTGGATCGGATGTTTAACCCAAATCCCCTTTTATTATTATTATTATTATTATTATTATTATTATTATTATTATTATTATTATTATGCATCTGTTTTCACTCGAAACGACACTTCTGAGCGTGATTTGATGCAAACACGTTTGGGAGACATTCTGGATAAAAGTGGGGATTTTTATGCAAAATCTGAGAACTTTTACGCACGCGGAGGACGGTCGACATGACTCGTGTGCGTGCGTGTGTGTGTGTGTGTGTGTGTGTGTGTGTGTGTGTGTGTGTGTGTGTGTGTTTCTACGGGACAGAGCTGTGGTCTCGCCTCCTGTGGTTACTAATACAAGCGCGCGTGTGGTCGCGCGTGCAGAGCTGCGGGGCTCGGTGTGTTTTCTCTGCTGTCTGCGCTCTCCGGAATCTGACACCGCAGCTATGAATTCATTTGCATACCGGGTGGGGTGGAGGGAGGGGGGGTCAAAGAAGAAGACGGAAATATCCTCCCCACCCACCTTTGTACACACACACGCACGCACGCGCTTAATCTACATCCAAACCATTTATGGTTTGTTGACAACTGCGCACACACCTTGTGACAGATGCGTGTTTTCTAAAATATCCTACATTTTAGCCACGAATGTATTTAAGAATACATTTTTGCAGCACTAGATCCAAACTGCTGTGATACGTTTTTTAAGAGAGAAAAAAAAGATTTCCTCAACTTTGAATCGCTCCCTCTGTTCTGAACGGACGCGCTCCGTGAGTGTGTGTTTCTGCGCGTGCGTGTGTGTGTGTGTGAAATTATACAGCGAGTTGAGCGTAATGAGTGAGTGAAGAACGGAGGGACGTTAGGATGGAGAGGAGAGGAGGCAGCTGCACCTTCCACACAGACAGCAGCAGCAGTCTGAATTCCAGCAGTGGGTCTGGATCCTTGCTGACGAGCGCCCTCTATCGACCAATTAAAATGACAGCCCTTCTAAATCACCCAGGAGCTGTGGCACGTTTTAATCCACTTTATCTCCCTCAGAATCACCTTTATTACCTTTTAAATAAACAAACAGATCTATGTGATCACATACATGATTCATATGAACATATTAACACTTCAAATGTCCCTTTTTCTCTCCTAAACAGATATAAACAGTATAAATTAAATGTATTCGAGTCAACATAGATGATCTATAGATAGATATAATTCTGTCAAGTTTGTTTGTTCTTTGAGGGACATTATTGTTTTGTGCCTGAAATAATTATTGTTTTCACTGTTTTATCTGCACTTTTACAGATCAGATGCTTGTTATTCATTCATAGAATATATGAATGTAAATGGAAAATGGACTGAGATAAAGTAATCCCTCTAGGGACAATAATTCAGTTTTGTTTAGTTTTCACCTCATAATGAGGTAGATCCAAGTGTCTACAAGGTTTCTGGCTTCAACTGGTCATCCTGATAATCAACTCACTGTTTTTATCAACGTTTGATTTTCTACTGGGTCTTCTCACCATAAAACACCCATGGGCTTTTCCACAATCCTTCCTCATAATCATCTACTGTCAAATTAAAATGAAGATAAAGGGTCTTCTCACAGTGGTGGCCCATGTCACCATCTTTGCTTATAATCATATTTATAGCATTTGATGTCCAGAAGACCCTCTGTCTTCATTTTAATTTGATGTTTAGAGCCTTTTCACCATCCTACAACAACATTTATAATCAAATCTAACCAAAAAAAGGCATTCTCACCACCAACCACCCAGCCAGCACACATAGGTGGGCCCCATATGGGATCTATATGGGCAAGCAGTATCAGTACCAATAGGATTTGCTAGTGTTTGAATCAAACTCTCTGAAAACCCATGGAGGGCTCATTAAAATCTATGTGAGCAAAAATCTTTCTGGGCAAACCCCCATGGGGCCACCGCGGAAACCGCAGACAAACCCTGTTGGGACCCATATGACTTGCCCATATAGATCCCATATGGGGCCCACCTATGTATGCTGGCTGGGCACCTATCACAAAATTAAAGTGACTCTAAAGTGGCCTCACCTCATGGCAGATCTTTTCACCAAACTTGCTTTTAAGCCTTTTATCATCCAACCAAATCAAGATTTTTTTTCTGCTTTTTTGAAGGTGGAGTACCTTTTGTCACAAACAACAGTGGGCATTTTCACCACCCTTATGAGAACACTATTATCAAATTAAATAAACTTAGACGTTTGAAGGTAAAGTTGCAAAAAAAAGTTCTCCTTGGTTTACAAAGTCTCGAAAAACTTTTTGAAGACAGTTTTGAGGACTGGTGTTGGTCTTGCTTGCTATCTCAATCATAAAAGCGTAAAGTTGTTTTATCAGAAGTCAAACAGGCCGTCCCTGGGCTGCAACAAAAAAAAATCCAACAGAGGGATAGAAACATTATGAGGATCAAAGCAGCAACCACAAAATAGAGCCTTGCTATTGAGTTAAACAATATTTTTTAAAAAGTCAGGATGTCCACAGAAGACGACAGCAATGGGAGATCAGAGAATTCTTTCTCTATACTTGAAAAGTAAAAAAAAAAAAAACTTTCCCAACATCCAGTCAGGAGAAGAATGCTCCCCAGGAGGCTGACATATCATTATCCAAGTCTACCATAAAGAGAATGCTTCACTTCAAGACTCGTGAGCCTCAACAATACAGGAGAGCTATTAAGCCAGAACACTTCTGGAAAATATCAATCTGGACACACAAAAAAAACCAAGACAAACCTTCAACAAAGTGTCAGAAAGAATAACATACAGAGAAGGCTCAGAGCAGCGCGTGATTTAAAGCCTATAGTATCACCTAAGAAACAAGGGGAGGTAGCGTGATCTTACTGGGTCACTGGGTTTTATTGATGATGTGTCAGAAGACAGGAGCAGAGTTGATCTGGCTGCTTTTCTTCTGATGTGAAGGGATATACTGGCTGCTCAGACTCAGCCAAATGCAGCAAAACTGATTGGTAACGAGTGAGAGAGACTCAAAACATGCTGCTTAGGCTTTATCCAGGAGGATTTGCAGCTAAAATGGAATATTTCACAGTCTTCCAGTAGGTCATTAAATATCTAACCAATCATCTTACCTTGTGAAGACTAAAATTAAAGCAGGCAAATCCATTAAAAATTCAGAAAATTAAATAAAAAAGCATTATAAAAGCTGAGATTCTTATCTTTCATGATCTTCACAGGCTGTCACTAATTGAAAATGACCATGGTCTTGAGTCGGAAAAGTGTAGAATGCCTTCTCCGGGTCAGGGACGAGGTCCTGCCCCAAGTGGAGGAGTTTAAGTATCTCGGGGTCTTGTTCATGAGAAAGATGGATCGCGAGATTGATAGGCAGATTGGTGCTGCGTCTGCAGTGATGCAGGCTTTGTACCGGTCTGTCATGGATTTACTGGTCAATCTACATTCCTACCCTCACCTATGGTCACAAGCTTTGGGTAGAATGACAATGAGATCACGGCTACAAGCTGCCAAAATGAGTTTTCTCCGCAGAGTGTCTGGACTCTCCTTTAGGGATAGGGCGAGAAGCTCGGTCATCCGGGAGGGGCTCAGAGTAGATCAGCTGCTCCTCCACATCGAGAGGAGCCAGTTGAGGTGGCTCAGGTATCTAGTTAGGATGCATCCTGGATGCCTCCCTGGTGAGGTTTTCTGGGCACATCCAACCAGGAGGAGACCCAAGATAAGACTCAGGATACGCTGGAGGGACTATGTTTCTCAGTTGGCCAGGGAACACCTTGGGATTTCCCCAGAGGAGCTGGCCCAAGTGGCTGGGGAGAGGGAAGTCTGGGCCTCTATGCTTAGGCGTCTGCCCCCACGACCTGACCCCGGATAAGCGGAGGAAGATGGATGGATGTACTACTTAGAAATAATTCTGGAAAAAGTAGAAAGTGCTACATAATAAAGAAGTAAAACTACTGCATCATTCATCTACAAGGGAAACCCAGCAATCTCTACTAAACTTCCAGCTCCTCCTGTGGAATCCCATGGTATTTCCAAACCAGACAGGGTATTCCTCTCGGTGGGATGTACCTGGAAAGCTTCAAGAAAGAGATGACCAGGAAGCATTTTAACTTTATGCCTGAACCACTTCAACTGAATCCTTTCGACACCCCATCTCTAAGGCTTAGCCTGGTCATTGTAGAGAGGAAGCTAATTTCAGCTGCTTGCATCTGTGATCATGTTCTTTCACTCATGATCCAAATCTCACAGCCAGAGATCAGGATCTGGACTTAGACGGACGGGTAAATCCAGAGCTTTGCCCTTTGGCTCAGCTCTTTTTTCACCACAACAGCTCAAAGCAATGACCGCATTACTGCAGATGATGTTCCAATCGATCTGTCCAAAACCCAAAGACCTGTGAACCCCTTTGCATGAGACAGCCTCACCAAAAGGCCCTTTCTTCATTTAGAAGGCCTAGAGAATTATAGGCTAGGCTTGAATCAGAGTGCCTCTATAGTTGAAAAGCTTGATACTTTACACTTTTCTATTTGAACTTTGATGAGAAGCAAATAAAAAAAAGTTCAGTATCATTTTGTTTTCCTTGAACATTCACAATTTGAACACAGTGGTGTCCCCAAGGGGTGGCCCGGGGTGGCCATGGCCACCCCTAGAAAATTGCTGGTCCCCCCAGGGAAGACCAGTGTTCTTAATAAATCATGTTAACGTTCACTCAAACCATAAATTAATCTTGACATAAACATAAAACCCAATAAAAATCATACAATTAATGAGTAAATAAATAATTAGAATTTTAAAAAATGTATATATGTTTCTGCTGCTCACATTAAAAAAACTGTTTATATATTTTTTTGAATTCAGCATCAGGCGTACTTAAAAAATTTAATTCTAAAATACATTTTAAAATAACATTTAAAATAACTGAAATGTAATTTTCTGAAATTTTTGTGTTTCTCAAATTTGAGTTAAGTGTTTTGGATGCATATTGTGTTTTTTATTAAAAAAGAATAAAGGAGCAATGCAATGCATCACTACATGCTAAACTCTCAGAGTTACCACAAGGACCAATTTGGTGTGCCACCTCAAAATATTCTCTAACCCCATCTGGCCACCCTTATCAAAATTTTCTTGGGGCACCTCTGTTTGAATACCCTCAAATGATCCCTCAGGTCCATCTATAGACCTTTTTATAGTCTTTTGCAGTTTTACAGGGAACTGATGACGAAGGGCAATGCAACTACTGGAGGTGGCAACTACAGCATATCCAATAACATCTGGGTCACAGTAGATGGTTAATTCAGTTGGAATATTCTGACAATCCTGCAGAAAGTGCCTTAGTCTGTTCCAAAAACAACTGCTGGAACTTATAATGATAAGTGTAAAGTATATTAATTAGTGTTTTTATAAATTAGAATGAATTTTTTTTAGAAATGATAGAAACAGGTTACCTGTTACCTAGAGGTTTCTGTCTATTTGTCTCTTACGTAACTCTTTGTTCTGTTTTAACTGGTGCGTAGAGGGTAAAGTTATAGTTCTGCACAGGATTTTCACAGCTCTGTTTGGAGCTGTGATCATAAGCGTTTCGGCTATAAAACAAAAGTAGCACCATCACATTGTTAACTGACAAAATGTATTATTATTTTTTTAAATTCCTCTCAAGAACTAATAACTTCGTACCCCGAGGCTGTTGGAATACGCGGAAACAAAGTGAGAACGAGGTAATTCTGACACCATCAGAACCGGGAAGATCAAGGCTCAAAATCCTCACAGAAAACCCTCATCACAGTTTTGCGTAACTTGCTCTCAAGTGGATGAGTGGTCGGAAATGAAGGGAGGGAAAGCATGTAGTAACACAGACCCCATCAGTGACAACGAGGTGTTTAAAAAAAAAAAAGAAATCCAAATAGAAAGAAACACCTCCCACGTTGTGACTGATGCTGATTAAAACAAGTTCTGATCAGAGATAAAAGATGCCTTCTTTTCTCCTTTTTTTATGATTTTGCTCCAGAAAATGTAATTGTCTGACTAAAATGCCTAACATCTAATGCAAATGTCAGGTCATGGCTGCGTTCCAACATGGCTCCAGCTTCAGTAAACTCATCTTAAAAGGTTCACGTCTTTCTTCTTCCTTTTTTTGCTTATTTTACTCATTCCCCATGGACAGTCTCGAATCATTAATGAAATGTGGGAAGAGAAAATGAAAAAGTGAGATGATTGCATGGTCTGCTGAATTAATGCTTTCCATTTCATAAACACAACACAAGCAGGGAAGCCTGCCTGTCCTTATTTACATTTTACACTGGTTAATGCTTATTGTACTGCTGTGACACTGCACGCAATAGATTTGCAATTATGTTGGCTGTCAACACAAAATTACACCTTTGTTGTCCGGTGATGTGAGTATGGGGGGAATTCGAATGATTGGCTGTGTTGCTAAAACACACACAGAAAAACACCCCACACCTTATTGTTATCACTTGTTTAACACATTAATTTGACACATTCTGGCAGTCATTTAAATCCTAACCAAGCAACAATATTTTTTCTTTATTTATTACTTATTTTTAACCAGAATGCTTGAGTCTCTCCTTTAAAATCTACATTTATTACAAGGCTGGATATAAATAAAGCACATTTAGACTAACGGTGCAGTATAATTTTGTGAACATAGAACATTTACAGTTAAATACCATGTTGCATCCGTCAGTCACAACACATGTAATTAGCATAGTGACACAAACATAATTAGGCTAAGAAAATGTCAACAAGGTAAACACATTCAAGTAAAAAGGCGGGAAAATGCCTCATATAGTGATTCTAGTAACACTTCCTGTCGGAAGATTGCTAGCCTAAATTAGCCGTTAGCTTGACTCTCCCAGAAGATTTCTTTGATTTTACAAACAGATTTCCAAACAGCTTATAGCACAACCTCAAATAAAACAAACATTTATTATGAGAGTACACATTAAATGTTCATTCTTTTAATCAAGCAACTTTAGTTTACTCATATCCAAATGCTGCTTAGTCAAGCTAACCACTGTTACCATTTTTTTCAAGCCTATAGCTTTTGGAAACAGTTGAGTAGATCCATTGTTTTTACCGTCTATATTACAGGAGTTATTTTAATAAATGTACTGTGGTCTCTAGTATGAATAAATGCTTTGTGAGTCAATGTCTGTGAAAACAAGCTCTGGCGCTCCTCTTTCAGGAAGTAGAAGTTACCCTTTCTTTCCACTGGCTGTGAAACGTACTACGCGGCAATTAGCCGCCATTATAGTGGACAGGGTCCATTCCACCGGCAGTTAAGTGCAACATTCTGGATGCGTCCCAGAAGCAAAGGGATGCTATAAATATATTTCTAGTCTATTTTTTACGTGCTATGCTTCTAAAACACAACAAACTCTGCAGTTCAGATTGGGCCAGACAGGAAGTCAAACACATCATAATAATATAATAATAATAATAATTAATTCATCGAATTTATATAGCGCTTTGTTAGGACACTCAAAGACGCTGCATGCACTCACACATTCACACACTGCTGATGATGGTAAGCTACTGAGTAGCCACAGCCGCCCTGGGGCGGTCTGACAGAAGCAAGGCTGCATTGTTGCGCCATCGGCCCCTCTGACCACCACCAACAGAGGCAATTCGGGTTAAGTGTCTTGCCCAAGGACACAACGACGGCGACAGACCGAGTGGGACGCGAACCCGTGACCTTCCGATTGCGGGGCGTCCACTTAACTCCTATGCCACCGTCGCCCCATACATCAGTGTAAAACATCCAGAAACTTTCAAAATAAAAGTCACTACCTGTGATAGCCCCGTAGCCGATGTAAACAGAACAGAAAATAAACCACAGACCTTTTTGGATACATGCAGCCGTCTTTCTCCTTGTTTGTTATTGTGTGGACTTCTGAAATCACGGAATTCTCCTGTGATTTTGTGACCTCACAGGATCAGCTGTGTGGAACGCTTTCGCCCTCGCCAGAATTGCTTCTGGGTGGAAGGTAGCTCGTGGGTATAAAACGATGCTATTACGTTAGGCACCGTTTTCTTGTCTGGTGGAAAGAATGGGTAAGTCAGCGGAGAGAGGGGTGGAAAACGGCAGGATTTGAGTCTTACTCGTTAATATTTATGATATGCAAATATCTTGCCGCTGATTGGCTAACACCAACAACTATTCCGCTGCTTCCATTCCTTCTTCTTTCTTGAGTAAAAAATACAACGTTGATGTTTTATCTCCACAAATACCACAAGCCTGAAGGAGTTCTGCCATGTTGTGGAGTTGCTAACGCTAACGGCTAGCTTCTACTAGCAGAGAGGTTCTCTGCTGTTTCCTGGACACTAAAACAACAACAGCCTTCCGCCGTCACAAGCCAAGGTGGGTGAGTCCATGAATGCAATTTTTTACAATGTAACGTAGATCAGTGTGGCTTCTTCTGACTCAAGCATTTTTTGTCTAGTTTCTTTTGGCAGCTATTTCAGGTGAAACTCAGCATGACTGATCGTATTTCAGAAAAAAGTATTACACGGTTTCTCAGTGAACCTCAGCTTTAAGTATTGCAAATTAAAAGGCTGCTATCACATTCCATATTAAACACAATTATTTTTATATATAAATACATTTCTGACCTATAATTATTTATTCCTGCTTTTTCATTGAAGAAAAAATTATGTGTTCATCTTTGTTTTAGTTCATTTTCAAGTTATATAGTCACAGACTCTTGGCATGTTATTTGGAGCAAAGTTTGTTTTTTACCTTTTGTTTGAGATCTTAAGCTATTTGCATTGACACCACATTATATAGGCAGGTGTCACCAACTCCAGTCCTTGAGGGCTACCGTCCTGCTAGTTTTCTGTGCTTTCTGCTCTCCTGAATGGAGAAATTTAATCCTCTCCTTACCACGTTTAACTCTGCTCAGGCCTGTTAATTACTCACTCATTTCAATCAAGTGTGTAGGAGCAAAGAAACAGCTAACATGTGCAGGATGGTAGCCCTCAAGGATCGGAGTTGGTTACCCCTGTTTTTTTTTAAGGTAAATAAAACATCGTAATAATGTGTTAAAGCAAGAAAAACCAATGGAGATTGGTTACCCCTGGTTTAGGGGCTAAAGTTCTCTTTGCAGTTGTTCTCTGGTCATTTTACTGCACATAGTTTCCCTCCATGTTTGCTCATTTCCCTTGTTCTTACATTGAAACAAAGGCCATTAGTGCCCAAAATACTTTGTTAGCATAGTTTTGTCTTTACAGGTTTTATTGCTAATAGTTCAACCTAAATACTGAAGCTACTGGACAAATGCAGGGGATTTGGCCACTTATAAACAGTTTTATTGCTAATCTTCATTAGTCGCAGTAAAAGCTTGCAAATTGAACATCCACCACAACGTTAGCAGTCTCATAGAAAAAGGCATTTTTTCTGTCTGCTCCCTGCAGAAATTTTAAACCCACCAGCAAAACTGACAGTTCTATTACAGGTGCAGCTTTGAAATACAGAATGCTGAGGTATTTCTAAATTAGAAGGAGAGGTTTTGTGGCTCGAACAGAAATTGAGCAGGACAAAACACAATTTCACAAAAGCAGATATCTCAAAAATGGATTGTGGAACCTGAACTCAACCTCACCACTGTTCTATTAAGAAGTAAAGTTGATTTGTTGTCAGAATTCTGATGCGAGTTTGCTGTGCTTAGTGCTTTGAAGAGAATCTTTGTCATTCTTCTGCAACGTACGCTTAACAGCAATTGGACACTGGATTCAGGATGCATGCATCTGCTTAATTAGCTTTCACTTTTTAACATTTTGTTTATGCAATCATTGTGATCTAGGCATATGTGGTGTGCCATGACAGCAGAATTACTCTCCACTTTTCAAACTAGTGGAAAAAGTAAAATAAAATCAGCAGGTTTTCCTTTTTTTTCCTCCTCTTTTTCTTGAAGCAGACCCCTGAACTGGTAATAATGCAGTAAAAGTCAGCCATTGGGTTAGAACGTTGGAATGATATATTTTGCAGCGTTTGCATTCTTATTTTGCACTTTGCAAGATGAGCACATTTACTTATTGAAAAAAGATTGTCTTAATATTTAATTTTTGCTCTTAATGAAAAACGATTACTGAAACAGAACATAGTGTTTTTTGGCTTCATCCTGCCTTTGTTAAGGTACTATATTTGTCCTTTTATGGTGTTCATGCAAGCTTTTTGCATACATGTTCATTTCTACTTGTAAGAGATCCTTCATACTGGATCGAAACCTTTAAACACTCTCCACGATCAATGAAAACATGAAAGGATCATAGAAATTTGGAAAACCTTTTTTAAGTAAGGAGGCAATAGTGACATTGGTACATTATGAGAAGTCACAAGGCTAAGTTCTGCAGGTCACAGTGGTGGCAGGTGGAATAGGCTGTCAACCACAAAGGCAACCTGCAGTCAGTGTGTGAGAAGGTGCTCCAATTAGAGTCTTCTGTTTGCCCTGTTAGATTCACTGCAATGTTCTCAAACACTCTCAGCTCACTAGACATTGGTAGGAAGTTCCGACAAGAATCATTCCATGATTGCACCATCTCCTAGGTCCCATCTTGGCTTGATTCTCCCAAACAATGTCAATATGCAGCAATGTGCTAGAAGTTTAAGCCATGTGTGTGATGACATTATGTGGTCTTAGCTTAAGTATAAGGCCAGTGTGTCCAGTACTGCTTCAAACTGTCTACAACCATGCCACACTGACATGCACGGGCCCTCAGTCATGGACACTCTGCTAACCAACATTTCACTCAGGACCCTGCTACCATCATAGCAAAGATTTCAATGCGGATTCTACCATAGTACTCTCAAGTCCATCATAAATGTATCACACTATAATGAGGAGTCCGCTGCATTCTTAATACAGAAAATCTTGCCAAAATCTGCAAAGACCATTAACTCATTCACTACCATTGACGACTAAAGTTGTCTTTTCACATCCAGCCGCTGGCTGCCATTGACAACTTTAGTCATCATTTACCTTTTTTTACGGGGTGGGCGTCGGAACGAGCACCCGCACCGTGAGAACAAACATCACGTGTCTAAAGCGGATCTTCATCCGTGTATGTCACACGTCACGTGATCAGGAAGCGGAAAATCAATGGATTACGAGTTTGTTTTGGGCTGCTGCTGTGAAAAAAACGATGCGCCGAACCGGAAATGCGTCTGGAGCGGCGGTTGGGCACCAGATTGTGAACGAACGGATAACGCTAGAAATACAGCGATTCTTCCTGATGTAAGAAGTGAATTTACTCTTTCTTTTGGTAGTTTTGGCATTTATATGATCATAGAGCACAATGTTCTGTGACTCTTCAAAAAACAGTAAAAACGCTGGCAGTCAGGGGCTTTCTGATCAGAAAATGGCTGGCAGTTAATGAGTTAAATGTTATGGTCGATTTTTATGTCATAGCAAGATCTTCACCTTGCATTAAGCCGACGTAAGTAAGGATGTTCCATTATTACCAGTTGTGGACACTTTGTTGTGCATGCATGTATAAAGTCAGCAGGATAGTGGACAGGCAGCAAGCTAGTCCACTCTTAAGCCTAGTTTATACTTCATCGTCTGCAGAGGTACGGAAGCATGCAACGCCATTATCCATGGTTGAAAGGGCTCTCCAACTGGCATGCAAGGACGGAGGGAGTAGAGTTCAATTTTCTATTTGTCGAAAATGACGGAGACTGCAAGCCTGTGATTAGTCAGGATGCAGCTTCCTTTAACTTCATCAACAGTATCGCCATACCCTCCTAAAAAAATAAAGCGAGAGTCAAAGATATCTAGTGGCAGACACGGAACAGATTGAAGAACATCTCACGGAAAAAGTCTGACGATGTAAGCGTTAACAGTGACTGAAGCAGTACAAAGATATGCAGCAGACTTTTAATTCGTGGACAGAAGTTTTGGAAAACGTGGATTTGAAGGTGGTGACCGCATGAAGAGGTGGAGGAGGGAGAAATTAATCTGTCTTAAAAAGTCTCAAATACATGAACACAACATAAACATACATAGACATGGCAGGATACCCCTGAAAAGCACTACGCCCCCTGCTGTCCTGGTGGAGAATTGCTTCACAGTGGAGAAAATGGAAATGGAAAATGTCTCAGTCAATACGTGTGAGTGCAAACTTGCTGACAGAGAAGTATAACCTAGGCTAGGCAACTCCTTGTAGTTTTGCCCAAAAGATAATATGTTACAGAATCATCCTCTTTGAATGGCAGATAGAAACATCAACAGGGAGTGACTCAACAGCACCAAGCAGCAAAGTCCAGCTTGATGGTGGTGTAGCTCAGCAAGCCTTTTTCACTCCCAACTCCCTCTGGCAAGTTGCTATTTTGAGACTCCAAACGCCTTGTTCTGGCTTCTCCCTCTGGGCTTTGCAAAAAATGTTGAAACGATCACAACACAATAGGCTTGGTTTAGAATGTTTCAATACAAATCATTCAAATAGGCACCAGGCAAAGGGGTGGCGGTGATGGTGGGGGTGCTTTCTTGCTTAATTGTTGTGTTTAGTTAGGAGAAAATAAAATCCACTGAGGACATTTTAAGTTTAATTTGCAACATCTCTTGGCTTGTTGGGCTATATCAGCATATCTCTGGGTAAATTCTGAATTTAGAAGTGTCTGGCCAAAAAAGGTGTTAAAAAATCACACTCTGAGAACATTCAGAGAGCAAACTGAAGCCAGTGGCATGTTAAAAAATACACACACGATTAAAAATAATGAAATAACTTACCAAGATTTGATACTTTTCTAAATGAGGAAGGGAGTGAGTCTGGGATTATACTTTATTAACCCAAACCAATAAAAGGTTAAACTTCTAACCTTCAAAACATATGTTATTTATATATTTTCTCAGGTTGTCAACAGATTGTGCATAAGTGATCAAAAAATGCTTCCGAAGTTTATGCGCTCTATGCACATGCAACATTACACATGCTAAAACAGCAAGGATGATTTTTTATTTAATCCACATTGAGTCACAAAATGTTCAAAATTCAAACAAATTCACATTTCATGTTTGTTTTGCTTTTTCCCCACAAAAAAACCCAACAAATTCCAATATAGTGGCAGTTACTACCCTGTTTCCAACTCTGTCTAAAATCTGAGCAAAAATGACAGCTACTGTGCATAAACACCAAACAACACCTCGACACACAACATCGGTGCCAAACATCTGTTTGCTAGCTAACCTGTACTGGAACAAACTTTGTTTTTAAATGACTGGCAATTAGTTTTTGGCAACTGAGATAATGTTTTGACAGTATTCTTTTATTCATGGAACTAACTTTGAACACATTTGAACTGTTTTTACTGTTGTATTTTTTCATCAATATGCATCAACACTTCTTAGAAAACTTTTGTTGCAACACTTGCAGTTGGTCAGTTTGAAAAGAATCTTAGCAAGGATACAGGATCAGGGATTTATTAATTGTCATTTCAACACATCAGACATGTGGAACAAAATGTGTTTCCCTGGTCCCAGTTAAAACCTAAAGACATAATTGAATAGTAGTAAAAAGCAAAATAGTAGCAACATAGTAGTGAAAAATATTAGTACAAGTAAGTATTAGAGGACAATAAAGTCTCACTTACATAAAATTAACGTAGAGACCTAGAAAATCTAGGAAACAGCAACTGGTGTTTAGCGCTATCTCGTTTCCTCTGGCAATGCGGATTCCGCATCCGGTGGACGTGGCCCAGGGATGATACCTGACAGGAGGGGTGAGTGTTTCGTGACCGTGTTTGCGTTTAAAAGCTAGCTTGTTCTGTAGATATGCTATTGCTTAACCAAATATTATCCCGCCCTTTTTTTTCTTCTATTTTGACACATTGATCACACTTTCCATGTGCTTTATCATTTAACCCACTAACACTGATTGCCAAATGTAATGCTGGTATGCCTCATGTGTCTGTGATTTATTGCCTTTTTTTGCAATACTGATGTTGCTCATTTTATTGTCACCACCAGCATCGCAACCATTATATCAGAGTAGGACATGCACCCCCCATTTTAAAATGATTGGTTTGAATCCCCCCTCATTTTTAGAAATATTCCATCCTTTATGTTCTAACCTGAAACCAAGCCCGAACTGATAAGCCCAATGGGTCAAGTCGCATTTGGACTGACCCACTACTTCACAAAATGTTTTTAGGGGAGGTTCCCAAAATGGATTTATGTCCCCAGAATGTATGTACGTATTTCATTCTTTGAGATTTTAATATCCTCTCTACTAGCTAACTTTTTTGCTAACTTATAACTCCCTTCAGCCTTAGATCCTTTTCTTTATGCATGCCTTAAGTTGAAGCTTGATTAAACCAACTGAAAGACCTCTACACCAATAATCATTTTTAATAAACCTCAACGGTGCCTCTGTGTTTGCTTTTGGGATATGGAGGAGCATTTAGACTTAGAAATGATTATCATGGGAGACTTACTTTACTGAGCTTTTGGTGTGAATTATAATACACTCAAATAAATACAGTCTGTGGGATAGTATAAAAGTTTATTTGTAGATAATTTTAATAAAGCTGAAGCTGCTTTACAAATTAAAAACAGAGAATTGAAAAGAATATGTTGTTTTTATAATTTATATTTTGTAGCTTTTGTAATAACGATTAAATATGCAATGTGCAAAAATGTTTTTGTCTTTGTGTTTGTTGCAAAATATCTCATGAACCTCCAGATGGATTATAATGAAACCCTCAGACTGTTAAAATTTGATTTGAAGTACATCAACAAGTGATTGACCTTTTGTGGTGATTCAATAAAAGATGGCCGAAAACAAACATGCCTAGACGCCAGCCAGTTTAACAGATACTGAGCCCTTCACAACACATAATGAGAGTTCTAAATAGAATATTCCTTTTAAACTTTGCTTTTTATTGTTGGGGTCAACCCTTTGTTTGTTATTTTATCATCTGGTTCTAGTTTTGCTCAGACAGAGATGCCCAAATCACCGTCACCCCAGCAACTTCCATGAGCTCCACCAGTAGGACCCCAAGATGCCTGGAGATACAATAGCTTTAGTGTGTCCTGGGTCAACCTAGGGCCTCCAACCAGTAGGACATGCCCAAAACCATTCTCTGGGAGGTGTCCTGGAGACATCCTGACCAAATGTCTAAAACACCTCAGCTGGCTCCTCTCGATGTGGATGTCTGATCTCCTCATCCTGTCTTTGAAGGGCTTGTTTCATGCTAAATCAACCTTTTTGAGCTTTTGATTGTGTTTTATTGTTTTATTGTCATCAAGGAACACTGCAAAGTGGTTTTGGATTCACACATGCACCCTCCTGTCTCAGCTGCATATTCTCTGCTAGCATGCCAAGCTTTTGCAAATGGCTGGGTGAAGCAGGTTTGCATAATCCTGTCCCGCCCCTCCCTTGGACTGTAAACACTAACGTCCACTCTGAGTTGCAAGCAGCAAGCAGCTTATTTAATCTCTGCAGAAGTGATTTCCTTCATATCTAGTCTGCACGTTTGGTAATGCCTAGAATGCAAAAATGCGTGCACTAGTGAGCCACATGAAGGACTTCGGTAATCGGTGAGTGGGCCAGTTAGGCAACCAGGCCTCCAGGAAATGTCCCGTTTCTCCCAATGGCCAGTCTAATGCTAATCCACCTTGAGAAACAATAACATGGATATGAACTAGTCTACTTTAAAATTTGTAACTAAAATTAGTTAAGATCCTATCACATATCCTGGGTTCTAACAGAAACAACACAAAAGGTTGTGATTTAGCAGCAGACTGGTATATGAATATAATTTCTCAGTCGAAAAATTAAGACAACAGCAGATATAAATTCCTTCAAGAAATGTTAGCCCTTTAATACCTTATTTTGTTGCTTATTGGATTTTTTTTATTTATTTTGTTCAATAAGAAAAAAAATCATCAAATTCTTCAAAGGGTTGAGCTCGAACAAACACTGGCACCATATCACTCCAGCCAGTACAAGGGGCATATACATTGTGTAGACGTTACTCACCCCCACCCAGACAGTCAGTCACAACTTAATCACTGACACCACTGACACGAGGCTTTACCAAAAGCCCCTCGAACTTCAAAAGGGGATTTCTCAAAGCAGCCATTCAGAGGTCCTCCATCAATGGGACGAGGGCCGCCTCGGCTGCTAGAGACGGATAGATTTAGAGCAAATTTGTTTTCAGGCCACTCGCATTGTCATACTTCCATCGTATCGTCCTCCCTTTAATAAGCTATGTCAAAGAAAAGAAGCCCAGTAAATCTGACACTTTAAAAGGAAAGTTTAATTCTGAAGCAGCCAAACCCTCCCATCAAAATAGAAGCAGCAAATCAAAAGAAAGAAGAAAAAAAAGCGAGAGCATGCAACAGTAGCCACACTATTAGGATGTGGTGAGGACATAATAAGGATGAATTACTGCTCCCATTCCTGTGACCTAAAAATTGCACAGCATACTAAATCTTGCCCTCGTGTCAGTGGTTGCCTGAGATTTGCATGCATTAAAGTGAGAACAGCGGCTCTGTTTAGTGACACTCATTTTGTGTCAGGCCAGATAGTCACAGATTGTTGTCCCCACCATCACCCCCCCGCTCCTCCATTGCTGCTCTTTCCCTCAACTTCAGCAGCCGTGTGGAAGAAATTATGTGAGGGGTAGTCATTTCCAGTGCATAGTTACTTCTTGAGTGCCACGGCTCCGACTATGTGTGTATGTGTGTGTGTGTGTGTGTGTGTGTGTGTGTGTGTGTGTGTGTGTGTGTGTGTGTGTGTGTGTGTGTGTGTTTGCCTGTCTGTCTGGTCTGCCCGTGTGTGTTTATCTGTTTATGAACAGCGTCTGAGTGCTTGTGTGCACTGTCCCACTGTTTCAGCTGAAAAATGATAAGACACCTGCTTGCCGATTCCGAGTTGGCTGTCAAAAACAGGAATGAAACTGTGGTGGAAGGAAGAAGGAAGAGCGAGAAAAAAAAAAAAACTACCCCGGCAGCAGCCTCGAGATATATCTATTCTGGCTCCCTGCTTCCCTCAAGCTGCTGGTAGGAGACTTCAAAATGGCTCCACTCCCTGCCACAGAGTGGGCTCTGCCCTGTCAAAATGTCTTTGAATGGAAAACACAGACTGAAAAGTTTCCTCCCTTCTCTTCTCTTCCCCATTGTTTTTCTCTCTCGCTCTCTTTCTCGTGCTCCCTCGTTCCCTCGCGCTCGGCTTCCCCTCCTCCTCCCTTTCTGTCCATCCTTCATCGCTCTCTGAAAGGGCATCTCATCTTCACCAGTGAGGCTCTCAATGAATGCTGCCTTTACTCTGAGAAAAATTCTCTCTCTCTTTCTCTCTCTGTAGCTGGAGCCCTGCCAGAGCTCTCTGTCTCGGTGAGGTATCTGCCAGTCACTCACAAGTCCATTCCTCACTGAAACATGATGTCTATCTCCTGGGTCCTCCTGTCTGAAGAACAACGTTGGTCTAGGTAGCTTTTGACAGAGGCCATTATGATCCGTGTGACAAATTGAAATGAAAGTGACAATTTAGGGAGTTGAAACTAATCAGTACTGGCAGAAAATGTGTTGGTTTCTTTAAATTGATTGGTTGGTCGGTAGATTGGTTGGTCGTAGATTGGTTGGTTGGTTGGCGGCTTTAGCTTACTCAAGTTTGAAGGGAGGTGTTTTTACACTTTTAGATCTTTCCACAAATGTTCAAAAGGTTTAAGATCTAGAATCATGGAAGACTGTTTAACAACAGTCAATTTTTTTTATTCTAGGTGTACCTTTGAACCATTATCCAGTTAGAAGGTGTTGTAATTGCCTTCTGTAATTCTGTACATAACATGTCTGTGTAACTGGAAAATATATATATATATGTTGTAACTGTAACTCTTGCTGCCTCTTGGCCAGGACTCCCTTGAAAATGAGGTTTTTAATCTCAATGGGACCTTCCTGGTTAAATAAAGAATAAAAAAATAAAAAATAAATGAAAAAAGAAGACCCATGTTGTATTTGTGATCTTGTTCTTCCGCTCATAATTCAAAGCTCATGGCCAGTAGAAGACTAGATCAAAGATCCTCTGATAAATGGTCATGGATATCTATAATCTTCTCGCTGAGCTCCTCAAACAAATCTCGCTGGCCCATCCTTTGATTCATTTTTAAGTTAAAGTTGCAATGGCAAATTTGCAGAACATGCTAGCTTTTAAACAGAAACACAGTGACGGAACTCTCAACTCTCCTGTCTGCTATCATTCATAGGCCACGTCTGCCTGATACTAGAACACACATTGACACAGTAAACAAGAAAGCACAAAACACCAGTCTCCGTTTTCTAGGTCCAAACGTCTTTTGTTGTCCGTGACGTTAAATTATGTTTTTCTTTTTGGGACTCTGGTAGTTTGTCCTAAAGTTGAAGTGGTAGCAGCCAGCTGTTTCTCCTTCTCTGACATTATTGAGCGGAGAACCTCTCACACTAGTGGTGGTCTGTTGGAAAATAGGTAAGTGCGTAATGACCCAAGAAAATGTGGAAATATGGTGGTTTGGTGAAACAAACAAGATGGTCCAGTAGTTGGTTTCGGACCGAGCAGTGTTATTGTCAGAGGTTTATAGACAAATGCAAGAGAACCACTTCATTTTTTTCTTTTTATTTCCACAATATATTTATAGGTATACTATGTTGGAACATTGTTAAGAAGCATTAAAATATTTTTTTAAGATGGCTTGTTTTGCAGATTTGCCATTGGATCTTTAATGCACAGTGTGATAAACTACCCAGTTTGTTCCCTTTAAATACGCAACTGTCAAAAACGTAGTTAATGGTTACAATGTACGATTATTAATCTCATTGTCAACCTGATATTTTGATCTCTTCTCAAAAATAACCAACAAATTAGTTTATCACTTACTAAACACATGCATTAAACCACTGCTTTTGACTGACCTGCTTTTCAGGAGAAATGAGTTGTTGTTTCAATTAGTTTTGAGGAGACCAACAAATGTATCCCTGTCTGTAAACCTGAAACAGTGTAATCATTTACAAAACAACCAATCACAAAGCATGACGGCACCAGAACATGATAACCATGTCATGTTCCTTGTTTCGCACCAGTGTCCACTCTGCTAGGAAGGACTGCTACAGGACATAGGCTGCAAGCATTTGTTCACATTTCAAAGAATCAATCAAGTGGCTGTTGCTACAAAACTTGATTTTGTTTTCTAAGATCTGCACAGGTCTGGTGAGTTCACCACTTATCAATGAAGATGCTCTGAGCTAGGTTCCATCTTAAGGATTTTTTGCTTCTTCCTAAAGTCTCATTTTTAATTTTGTGATTAAACACAGAACATGTTTATAGCTTACAATAAATGCAGCATTACAGTGGAGAAAAATGATATTTTTCTTACTCATAAATCCCAGAACATGTTTTAAAAGCCCCATGAGTGTGAGTGGAAGAGTAGGAGGGCAATTCAGCCCTGGAGTACAAAGTTCATCCACCCATCCATTGGTATGGCTTAATCCTCAGTAGGGTTGCAGGGAGCTGGTGCCTACCTCCATCAGTCATAAGCAAAGACAGGGTCCCCATTCCATCACACTGCAAGTACAAAGTTAAAAAATATGGGAATATACACATTTTCATTATTTCTCTATAACCTTTGACCCATCTTAAAATATTAGGCCATCTCAAGATATGTGTATTCATTTAAAATCATTATAAATGCCTAATTCTGAATTAGATTCATATAAATGAGTGAAAATTGTATCTTTCTTATTTTTATTGGTGTTTTAATGCTAGATTAACATAAAGGCATTAAGAGTTAATATTTAGCAAAGCAACTCAATTTAGTCACAGTATATCAATACACACACACATATATATTTTACATTAGTTGTGTTTTTTTATTGTAGCTGGAGTAGGAGACGGTTACTTCTAATGTCATGACAAATATGAATAGCAGCAAATTCAACTTCAAACAGAGCTTAGCTTTCAGTCGAAGATAATGATCATTCATTTCATACGGTGGACATTAAATCTTTGCTTCCCGGGGTGACTCACATTTAAGAATGATTTAATAATATCTTCTGTGACGGCGTCTACAAACCCCATTCTGCTTGTGCTCCCCTCCATTATTTCAGGTGACTCCATCACCTGCGGCCATAAGGAACTACCTAATGGCGATTTTTATTAGATAATTGGTTATCTTGACATTTCAAACCGGCTCCATAATTTGTTCATCTCTATTGTGAGTGGCTCTTTAATTAGAGCGCGCCTGTGCTTAGCTCATCATTTCCAGAAAGGACTTGAGGTCATTGGCAAATTACACAGCTGGCATTCTTTTTGGACATGTTCATTAAAAATGGCTGTTTCTACCTAACGAATAATGCAAGAACTTCAGAGCATCTTAACCTCGGGGGGACGGGGGATGGTGGGGGGGCTGCAGAGAGCAAATCAACATCTAAAGAAAGAGCAATTCAAGGAGTTGTTTCTGAAAAATATCTGAAATGTGCGTCTGATCCTGCTGACTGCAGAGATAGATGTAATCGTCGGGACACTATGGTGAGAAAAAGGAAGATCTATGCTCATTGAGTTACCTCCAAGAAAAAAGAAGTAAATGTCCTTGTGAAAGTCTCGAGATGACTGAGGCCTCAGACTAAGACTTCAATCCCTCCCCAACACTCGTCTCAGTAATAATTCATTCTTGCATCCTCAGAAATGGAAAATATTGATTTCTCTGACTAACACCCCAAACCAACACACAGGCCTGCCCTGACGTTACCCGTAAGGTAAGAAATAGAGCGGGTTTTCCCCAAAGTATTCCATGCATCTGCTCCAGGCATGAGAAAACTGACACATGCAAAGCTAACAGCCAGAGCAGCTATTGTTATCACAGCTAATTAGGAGGTAAGTTCATGTTGTGTTCAAGAGGCTAAAATTGACAGATGATGTTTTTTTCCTCTACAGTATTACTGTTTGTGTGGAGGCGTGTTTCTCTGCAGATACAGCTGTCAACAAAAAAAAGTGACAGGATCTGGTTGAAAATGAAACTTTGGAGAAAGCTTTTTATTAGAGGGGGACAATTTTATGGTATCATTAATAAATAACCAAGTTTATGAATAATAAATAAGTTAAGCATGTTTGTAAGTTGAGTAGGAGAGGGGATTTATTTCCTGTTATCGTCTCTCTTATTGTTTTACAGTTCAGCTGCTGTTCAACCACTGTCTAAGCTGAGTAACTATTATGTCAAGTCCAAAATTTTTGATCCAACCCAAACCCTTCCTTAAATTCTTTTATTTAGCTTCTGATTAGCATGATAAAAAAGAAACATGCCTAAAGCTAAAAGTTCTTTGTTTTTGAAGGTCTTCCAAAGGATTTCTTGGCAGGTTCCCCCCCCCCCCCCCCCCCCCCCCCCCCCCCCCCCCCCCCCACTCATTTACTTCTGCTCAGGACCACTTTAGAAAATTACAAGAAGGTTTTGGCTCATCAGAAGCACAATAAAAAGAACTGAGAGGTGAGATTCAAGATACGGTAATCTATGATTTGTAACTTTTGTAGATTAGTGAGATCCAGTAGAGGCTAGCACTGCTTTCAAACTTATTAGCATGTTTATCTTTAAAGGAGTAATAATTGAGGAGATAATAAATATTTGTTGTAGGTGACTCTAACTAACTTAAAGAAACAAATGCAGCTCTGAATGAACTTGCGCTAGCAGCAGTTCTTTTTCGCTGATGACTAATCACAGTTGAAGTGCCCAAAGTGCTTTTCTCACATCTTAAAAACAACGTTTCATAGACGTTCATGCACACACTATTTAAAAACTCTCTTCACAGCCATACATTTCCAATAACATAAAAATGTTAGCATTAGCAAAAAAAAAACCTGCAAAATTCCTATTTAATTTGGCAGAAGAAGTTAGCAGCCTAGCTAGCTTGTATTTTTGCTGCAGCCTGTAGCTCTCAGCAGGAATATCATAACATTTCTGCCAGAATGACAAAATGTTAAACTGACTGCTACATAGGCCTAAAAGTTTTTAAAATGAAACACAAGTGAAACTTTAAGAATTTTTCCAACAACCAACTTTGGTTTGAGCACCACTGTAGCTAGTTAGCTTAAAGCTAATATATGCTTCTCTGTCTGCGTCGGGACGGAGACACGCAACGCCATTATCCATCGTTGCGAGGGCTCTCCAACAGACACGCAAGGACGGACGGAGTCGAGCCCACGTTTCTAAACATTCATTGAACGAGAGAGAGCGCAAGCTTGTGATTGGTCAGGACGCCACTTCATTTAAATTCGTCAACAGCACCGCCATTGACCCCTCAAAAAAAAAAGAGAGCCGAAGATATATAGTGGCAGACACGAAGCAGCTTGAAGAATACCTTGCAGAAAAATTCTGAAAATATGAATGTTTATTCACTCGTGACTGGAGTATAAAGATACGCAGCAAGCATTTTATTCGTGGACAGAAATGACGGGAAACGTGGGTTAAGAGGTGGCGAGCGCATTAAGAGGTGGAGGAGAATAGGGGACAAATATGTTTACTGTAAATATCACAGACCTTCAGGAGGGTAAATGAACTAAAAATTCTGGCCTAATATCTGGTTTGTTATTACATGTCTAGCATGTCTAGCTTCTAGAATGATAATTGTTGAGCTAACAATGAGACCTTACTGACCTTACCTAGCATCGCCCTTTAAAACAATCTCAGTTTGTGTATCTGTGTGTGATCTTCCTCCTTCTTTCACAAGGCAGCGTCTCACTTTATACCCACTCAAATCACTCAACTCTTCCATAGCTACTACACCACCCCTTCTCTCTTATCTGTCTCCTCTCCTCCTATATGGACTGTGATACACCCTCCTAACCTCCACCACTTCCCCAGGAGTGCAATCTGTTGTCCGCTGGTATTGATCAGGCACACAAGGTTTTGATTAGCACACTTGGCTGGATAACGGGAGCTTCAGTGCATGATTGTACCCCCAACCATTCCAATGACTTGTTCCTCTATTGGCTGGGGAGTACTTCACTTCATTGGAGTTGGTGATTGGATGTACCACCAACCTCCTGCCTGCAGTCTCTCAGGGAAAATATCCAAGATTCAGGTATTTTTTCTTCACATGACTGAGTGTTTTTGCTGTTGGCTTTGTCAGATGAAAGTAAGCCGAATGCAGGCAGGTAGGTGCAACTAAAGAATTGGGGGCTGAGGAATCTATCTAACCTCTTAGATGAAAGCAGCCACAATCGTCAAAAAAAAAAAAAAAAACGAATCGGAGCCTTTCAAATTCAGTAATGAATTGCAACGGCACTTTCCCTGAAGAAAAGACAATAAAAACAGAAGGCGTGAGGCCAGATTTGAAGTTGAAATGGACGTTCAATCATGAGCCACTTTTTTTCCCTTTTCTTTATTTGCTGAAGAATGAAGGAGACAAGAGCAGGATGTTGGCAGGTCAGGCGTTCTGACATCGTAGCCTTAAAAGCAAAGCACCCAGCAGTCTATTCAAACGCCAACCAATTAGGTCCGGACTGTCAAGGTTTAATACCTACAGTTAAGGCTACTATTGTGTGCCAGTTAATGCTATTTCAGGCTTTCATTCAGTTTGGGAGCTTTCATTAAATCCAAAAGAATGCCGGTGCTATTCTCACAGAAGTTAAAAGCACCACATTTTATATTTCCTCAACTCTCCAGCCCCACACACCCCCATCCGCACACTCTTACAAAAGACACAATACACTGAATAAAGTCATTTGTAAGAGCAAAGAAAGTTGATTTTCACACACATGACATTGGCTGTTTTTATTTTGACCTTTACGGATTCCGCCCGTCGGGTCAGGATGCTCTCACCGGGTTTAAAAGTTTCCTGCATCTCTGAGACATCTTTCACTCGAGTTCTACATGTGACTCACTAACTTTACTCCAGCAGAAGCCAAAAGAGAGTCTGTGCGTTTTTCACGGTCATCTGACTCTATAGCTCCTGAGTCGTGGTAAACACTACCCCTTATTGTGAGTGAAACTTATCAAACAAATAACAACAAAAAGAGGCGAGGGATGGACGCGGGTGCATTCCTTCAGTCGTGTTCATTAGTTGCATGCTTGCTGTGACGCATGCTGGGGGGATGTTGGCTCGGCTCGACCACTCAAGCACCGAGCGCGTCGACAGATGTAGCGTAGCCTCTCCAAAACAGAGGGGATCTGACACGCTCAGACTTGGCCAGGAGTCTGGGGAGCTGTCGATGAAGTTGAAGGAAAATGTAAGGATGGAGGGAAGGGGAGGAGGCAGTCCTCAAGCCAGTTAGAAAGGAAGAGTATAAGGCTGGAAGATAAAGAGAGACAAACAAAAAAAGAGGGAGGTGGGAGGTGGGAGAAGAGTTGCTCCCCAGAGGGATCACTCTTGGTGTCTCACTCCACTGGTCCTTCTAATGTGTGACGCTCAGGAGATTGACAGGCTGTGTAAAACTCAGCCCACAGGAGAAAACAACAACAACACAAGTCAGACACATGAAAGCGGCAACTAGACTGGGCGATGCTGAGAAGAGACTGCTGTGGGGGAGTTGGACGGACAGCAGCGACGGTTAATGTAACCTTCACACATCCTAGGAAGCTTTGCTGAGCAAGTGAGCGCTCTCTCCCTTTTCTTCGTCACCCTGCTTCATGCTCACATTGTTAGATTTATTTGTATCTGGGAGTTGCCCTTTGCCACCCCACTGCAGATATTTATCAGAAACACACAAAACGTGTAGCCAACGTCCATCTTCCCCTCTCAGAACAATCAGGTATTTAAATAGTCAAATCATCTGTCTTATAAAAAAACGATTATCCACAGAAAACATAATGTAATGTGCATCTAGTGTCTTATTATCGTGTCAAAAATGACAGAGGAGGCAGAAATAGGTGGGATCACCTGACTATATGGGGCTATACATTTTCCTGTCCTATTTTCGAACCAGGACATCTTTGCATGATAGAGCTCTAAATCAGCTAGTATCATGCTTCCACCATGAAATAAAATCTCTTCAGCGTTACATCCTTACATCATGGTGAAGGTTCTCAGCCATCCAGGGCATGGTTATCATAGCAGGTTCACAATAAAATAGAATTGAGCTGTGAATCAAATCTGCAGACCGTTTCACAGCATTTTACGCCTTCAGGAATTTGACCAACCAGGACAAAAAAACTCAAATGACCCTCAGGAAAAGGGGCAGCGATATGCAAACTAGCTTGTATTAATGAAGCTGTCATGACATTTTTGTACTCATCCGTTTAAATTGAGAGACTTCCTTGGGTAAGAAGCAATTTTTCTACAAGGAAATTTAGAAGTCCAGGAAACCTAGGATTTGACTTTTACCTCAATTTTACGGACATTTTTTCAAGTCAACATCAATATTCTTAAATGTGCATGAGGTAAGAATGACATCCTGAGGTCTAATTCCGGTACTGCAGTCCATGTTTCAAAAAGGATGAGTCCACTTTGAACAACTCCTGCTAGTTATGGATCAGCACCAGAAGATTCTAGATAACAATTGAAGATGAGTCATACACAGCTGGGTTCGAATTACAGGGGAGCTAGGGGGAGCCCGGCTCCCCCTTTCGGCAGTAGCTTTCTTCTCATTCATTGCTTCATAGTGACCAATGATGCTTTGTGGGTTATGTAATGAATGGGTGGAGCTCAGGCCGCTGGAGGTGGAGTTGACTGAAACAGACCATTTGATTTCCAGGTACAAAGACAGGCTGACAAAAATAACTCATATTTAAGATAAAATGACACCTCAATAGTGCCAAAGGTAAGATTTTATCATATACTGTGTCTACCTTTGCTCTCAAAAGCAGATCTGGCCCCTTTAATGCAATTGTAATTTAATGCCATGTTGATTTGCTTATGTTACGCTGGTTCATCTTTAAAACCAAAAGAAACCATCTTTGTCTGCCTACTTCTGTAAATTTCACATTTTAAATTCGAGTAAAGAGTTTTCTCGTTTGAAAAGGTCATAAAATATTGATGCCAGGTTCATAAAATATTATTCAATTTTTTTAAATGATTTTTAAAACCATTTAGCTAATTTCTTTATTGTATGCTACTTGTACCATTTGCTGAATATTTACCTTCTCGTAGTGGTATGGAATTGAATGCATATGAATGTGAAACTTCAACCCAGGGGATCCATAAAAAAAGAAAAAAAAATATTGCACTTGAGCCTATCATAACCAGCAGCTGCCGCTGTGTTTGAGCATTTGTGTGTGCACGTATGAGCAACACCCTGATGGCTGCCATATGGGAACCATAACTCCATTAGCATTTTAACAGTCTGCTAGGCTTACTTGGGTGGGATACAGCCCCCCCCCCCACACACACACACACAGAAAGTGTGAAGCAAACTAGCAGAGCATTAACAATGCTAGTAATGGACCAGTCGAAACTAAAAGTGGATCTGCGCCCAAATTAGTGAAAATTTCAGCACAACAAATCATTTTAACGGACCATTTCAGCCAAATTAAAAAGCAACATATTTTTCAGCTTAATGCTATCTAACCAAGCAGATTTATGTTTTACTCTACTGAGGTTTGAAAATGTCATCCTGTCATATTTCAATCTCTGCACCCAGCAAAGTGAAGACAAATGGTATTTCCTTTGTGACACTCTTATTGCATTAAAAATGGCAAACAAAAGGTTTGGGTTGCTAAGGATAATCCACAGAACTTGTTGTGAACTGCGAATGAGGTTCCTAAATTAAAATTTTAACACTTAAGGGAGCTCGATTACAAGCGGTCGCCTGCGTTGTGTGAGCAGAACAGAGCCTTCTAGAATGGTGGGAAACCAAACTGTCTACCTACGATTACACATGACTGTGTGACTGCATCAATGGATATATATATATATATATATATATATATATATATATATATATATATATATATATATATATATATATTTATTTAGCAGGACATCCCCAATAATGGAGTGGTTTTGCAGATGGTGACCACAGACCACTTCTCAGTTCCTCTGCTTTCTGGCTGATGTTTTGGTCACTTTTGAATGCTGGCGGTGCTTTCACTCTAGTGGTAGCATGAGACGGAGTCTACAACCCACACAAGTGGCTCAGGTAGTGCAGCTTATCCAGGATGGCACATCATTGCGAGCTGTGGCAAGAAGGTTTGCTGTGTCTGTCAGCGTAGTGTCCAGAGCATGGAGGGAAGACAGGCCAGTGCATCAGGAGATATGGAGGAGGCCGTAGGAGAGAAACAACCCAGCAGCAGAACGCCCTGGAGAAAGTTCTGCTGCCTGCAACATCCTCCAGCATGACCGGTTTGGCAGTGGGTCAGTAATGTTATGGGGTGGCATTTCTTTGGGGGGCGCACAGCCCTCCATGTGCTCACCAGAGGTAGCCTGACTGCCATTAGGTATCGAGATGAGATCCACAGACCCCTTGTGAGACCATATGCTGGTGCGGTTGGCCGTGGGTTCCTCCTAATGCAAGACAATGCTAGACCTCATGTGGCTGGAGTGTGTCAGCAGTTCCTGCAAGACGAAGGCATTGATGCTATCAACTGGCCCGCCCGGTCCCCAGACCTGAATCCAATTGAGCACATCTGGGACATCATGTCTCGCTCCATCCACCAACGCCACTGAGTGACCAATGATTTCTCAGTAGGTACTTGGGAGGTGGCTTCACTTTACTTTAGGGGACACAAAAGTAGTAGGTAATGGTTAAGTACTGAGTAAGTAATGATTTGTTCCTCTGTTCCTTAGATAGCTACCCATTAGTCCCTGAATAAAACTGGTGGGTGTTTTTACCAGTAAGTACTGGTTAACTACCCATTAGTCCTTGGTTCATTGCTCATTACCTCCTAAGTTGTAGTAATGAAGCATGATTTGGGGTCCATTATTGTAAAGTCTTACCAAAATGGTTTCTCAGTGAACTTGGTCTTTAAATTGAGTATGTTCAGAGACCTTTTACAACAGGTAAACTATTGATTACGGGGGGGGGTGGTGGCAGAGGAGTTAAGTGGACACCCCGCAATCGGAAGGTCGCAGGTTCGCGTCCCGCTCAGTCTGTCGCTGTTGTTGTGTCCTTGGGCAAGACACTTAACCCAACTTGCCTGTGTTGGTGGTGGTCAGAGGGGCCGATGGCGCAGAATGGCAGCCTCGCCTCTATCAGACTGCCCCAGGGCGGCTGTGGCTACATAGTAGCTTACCATCATCAGCAGTGTGTGAATGTGAGAGTGAATGAATACCGGAAAGCGCTATATAAATCTAATCCATTATTATTATTATTATTTTTCACAGTTTTTCCACTTCAAAGGATCTGAGCTATTCCACAAACTCAAACCATGTAACCAAAAACCCTAAAGCAGAAACAATCTATGTTGAAAGCTTTAAGGTCTTTCTTTGTGTGTCATGTTCCCATATTCTAGCAAAACTTTAATGTCTTATCCTACATGTGACACCTCTGTTTATGCATGTGAGTATTCACGTGAGTGTGACAAATTCTTCGTCAGGGGTTGATGAGATCTAACGTCACCTCAAAAATCCAGCATGTCTATGGCATGACTTACCACTCATTATGCTACCCTCACATATGCACACACATCCCCCCCACACACATTATTCAACCATGTCATGAGTAACTGTACAGGTTTTGGAGTCAAGTGTCATACACTAAACATGAGCTGGACGGAAAACAAAAGCATGAGCTGTTTCATCATCATGTCTGTTCTCTGGAAGCCCCAGAGAGTCACGAGCAACCACAACCATGGACCTACAGAACTGTCAAAAAGACTTGCCCTCTGACAGATTTTCTGATTTTGCATTTTTGTTTTCGTAAAACAGATCAGTCAACATGCTGTAATATCCCTAAACCAAACCAACCTGGTCCAATGTGAAAATGCGATTGATCACTAAACTTTGCATACTGGGCTGCATTGTTTGACCAGGGTGGAGTTATGTTCTCCTCACTGCTTGCTCGGGTTTTCTCCCACAGTCCAAAAACATGCATGTTATGTTAAATGGCAACTCTAATTTGTGCCCAGAGTGTGTAAATGGTTGTTTGTCTCAGTGTGGGGCTCTGATGCACCGGTGACCTGTCCAGGGTGTCCCCTGCCTTTCGCTCAATGATATCTGGAGATAGGTAGAAAAGTAGTAAGTAAAAATGTTTAAATGGCCAATGGCTTGTATTTGTATAGGACCTGCTAGGGTTCTACAACCCCCCAAGGCGCTTCACAACACACACATTCACATGTTGGTGGGATGAGCTACAATGTAGCCACAGCTGCCCTGGGGCGCACTGACAGAAGCAAGGCTGCTGAACACTGGCATCAGCAAACCTTTCGACCACCACCAGCAGGCAATTTGTGTTAAGTGTCTTTCCCAAGAACACAACGGCGACAGACTGAGCGGGCTCGATCCAGCAACCCTTCGGTTACGAGACGGGCAACTCAACTCCTCTGCCACTGATTAATCAGTCTCTGACATTGTCGTGGAGTAAATTTGGCCTTCTCATCTTAGAAAAATCATCATCCTGCATCATCATTCTGTTTAAGGTCAAGTGTCGGACATGCTCCTTGGGGAACAGAATTCACGACTCAACTACAGCAACCGGTCCAGGTCCTGAAACAGCAAAACAGCACTAGACCATCACACTACCACCACCGTGTTTGACTGTCAGAATGATGTCCTTTTACTGAAATAGGGTGTTAGTTTTACAACAGATGTAAAGGGATGTCTGAAAGTAATGGTAAATGTGAGATGGACCATTTTTGATTTTTGTTTTCTGACATTTATTATTTTGCAGTCTTCACAAATAAAAGTGAGACGTGTAACCCAGCTTGTATTTGTATAGCACCTTCTAGGGCTCTACAACTTGACAGGAAGTTGCAAAATATCCTGCTGCATGAGAAGCTAATAGTCTGATCCATTTACCAGTGTCTGTACATTTGTAACATTTGTAAAAAAAAAAATATATATATATATATATATATATATATATATATATATATATGTATTAAACAAGGTCTTAAATTATCACTTAAATATTCTTATTGGCATGCCAAAGATCCTCCAAATAGGTTCGAGGCCCACACAAAATTACTCAGAGGGCCAAAATCGGCCATTTGTTATTGATTTTCTTTAAAATGATTTCAGCCTCTTTCACCCTGTCTGTTCTATTGAGGCAGTTTCTCAAGTTCTTTTATTTGCTGGTACATGACAGAACTACTGTGTTACTAAATGTATGTTTGCATGAACACGGGAGAGAAGGCCAATTACACAGCTTCAATTAAACGAGCAAATCCCAGCTAAAACGAAACGATACACCGACCGTGGGGTAGCCTAGCAACCTGCAGCGTGCATATGCGTGTTTTCTCCTTTTTTCTTTGGACATTGTACAGGATATTGTTGTTTGTTTTTGTGATGGAAGTATGAAGGGGGAAATGAAAGAATAAACAGAGAGAAGGGAGGGGGCGTTAAAATATGTAGTGAGAAGACAGAAGGGAGAAAAAACAAGAACAATACGATGAAGTGGGTGAACTAACGGGATTGAGAAAAAAGGGAAACATTAAGGAGAGGTTCACTGTTCGAGTCTGAGAGAAAAAAAGGAGACAGAAGAGAAAACATTGAGAGCTCTAGAAGGAATTAGACAGCTTAGGGGGCATTATGTCAGTGTACACAGGGTTTAGTGTATAAGTCTGGATTATGGCCTTTTGCTTTGATAGAAAATGCCACCATATAGGCGACGAAGCTGCATTTTGTTCTAGGGGCAGATATCAAAGAGGGCATCCTGCTGCTGTTTGGAATGCGCGGTCAGAAGGTGGGCACTCAATCCCCTTCTCACAGAGGAATTCAGCTGGGATTTGTACCGCCAACCACTGTTTCTTGTTGCGTGGGGGCCCAATGGTGCACAATGACAGAAGCACCTAAAAAGGGCCAGGGAGGCTCACAGATACACACATTCTAAAAGATAGAGCTTACTTAAAATGTGTTACTCATTTCATTTTCATTCAGTGTGGATTACTTTGCTACTGTTTTATAAAGTGCATAAGAAAAAGTGAACAATTAAAATGTCAATAGTTCATGTTAATATTTTCTTTTGCCTTTTTTAAATAAAACCTATTGAAAATTAACAATTAGGGGTGTAACAATATCCAAATCTCACGATACAATATTGTCACGATATGAACCTCACAATACGATATTTATTGCGATATTGTGTGGAGGCTCACGATATTGTGGCTATGCTCACAATAATACGACTCACAACATAAAATACTTTGACTGGTATCCTCTGTGCTGCGTTCACCGCTGTAGCCTCTATCCTCCATGTTTGTTTATCTTTGCTGTGTGGGCTGCACGCACTCCCATTGACAAACTGGCTGATGACGCGGAAGCAAAGGATCATGGTAAATGTAGTTTACTTTGCTATGCTCTGGTGGAGCAGACTGAAAAGTGTTATTTTTACCTCAAGATGTACTGTACGATATTGTAACAAGACCACAACCATATTGTGGCCATTTTACTACGACAATATCGCGATATTGCCAATATTGTTACAGCCCTATTAACAATTTTAACATTTTTATTTCCAATAAAATGTTAATTCTTATAATACAACCCCTTAAAGGTACATTGTGTAATATTGCTTGTTTACAATTAAATTCTGTGTATCTCGTTCACAAATTTGTCCATTTTCATTAATATTTTTCACCAACATCTATTCTAAATCTTTCTCTTAGCTTGAACATTTTTATATACATAAGCTGTGGTTGATGCTCCATGGAAAGGCACCATCTTGAAATATGGTAGCTGTTTAGGGACATACAAGTTCCACATTTCGCGTTTGAACTTTGATGTGACTGAAAGAAACAGTGGAGGGCAGCAGTCACCATGGAAGCATGCAGTCTACCAAACCAACTAAGAAGAAGAGAATAGCTACACTGTTGCTGTACTTGGTTAGTTTGAATAAAGAACAATGAAAGTGAAAGACATGTACTTGTCAGGACCTCATAGCTTCCAACTCTCAACAGCCACATATGATGAGATCCCCACCCGCCATTAGCTGGAAACCAACCTTCAAGCGGTTAAGTTACTACCTAACTCACCTCAAGTCCAGACCCAACATATCAGTTCCAAAGTCCTTCTTCCCTCCTAAAGTTCCTTCTCCTCCTGCAGCCTGCCGTCTCTCTCTCTCAACACACTCCAGTCCTCCGCTAGCCGGTGGCTAACCGGCTGCTATAGTGTTGTCCGCTCCATCTCCACTGCTCTCCCCGGCTTGCCTTCCTCTGTTACCTGATGTCTAAGCGGCAGCCAGCATTCGCTCAATCTTCGCCACTGCTCCCAGAGATCCACGTAACACCACTCTCCCCAGCTCACGCTAGCCCTCCTCTGTGTGTGAATCGCCAATAGCTACAATTTTTAAAGGCCTGACATAACTTGCTTGCTTCTCAACTGGTAGGTTAATAAAACAGTCATAATAAAAAATGTTTTTTTGATTGCTTGATCGTAGTAGCTAAATGCTTTGTGTGAGTTAGGCTAGAGAGAATGGCAAATGATTATCAAGCTCATGATATTTATAAAAGCACAGCCTTAATTGCTGAAGTGAAAGCTGGAGGTTGTTGACATATTGCCTTTTTGAAGCGTGTGGGCCACTGTAGCTGCAATACTTACTCTGAACTACATGGCGCTAAAGAGTTGAATGTTTTTACACAATGGGCCTTTAAAGAAAACCTCTGCAGTTTTAGCTTGCTTTTAGCATCCCCTGGTGTTCATTTTAATTCACTGTCATAAAAACAAAACTGAAACTCTCCTTTTCGCCATCTGCTCATATTTTTAACACTTTAATCTAAATGTCTCCTCAGCCTTCATTAGTATCTACAGGAGCGGTTCATCATTAAATCAAACAAATCAGCTGCGTTCACGATCTAAAACATGCAGGAAACATGTCTCTGAGCTCTCGCAATTGAGAAAACTACAAATGTTCAACTCCTATTGTGGTTGGACATTCTTTTTTTTTAGCTTCATCAGATAAATGTTTTCTTTGTCTATTCTGAGGCTCCACCATGATAAACATGTTACAATATGTTACAACCCATGGTGATGTTTAAAATTAAGGACCGGGTGTAACACAAGGGTATGCGTATCCAATCCAATCCAATTTTATTTCTATAGCACTTTCTACACAGCACTGTCGACCAAAGTGCTGTACAATAAAAAATATAGCAAACATCAATAAAACATTAAAAACACATCACAGTATAATATATCATAAAAAAATAAAAATAATTTAAAAAAATTAAAAATTAAAAAACAAGAACAGATGTACAACAATCAGGTCGTGTTAAACGCGAGTGCATAGAAGTGCGTCTTAAGAAGAATTTTAAAAACTCCAAGCGAGGAGGCTTGCCTAATATTGCCCGGCAGCTGATTCCAAAGGCACGGAGCCGCCACAGCAAAAGACCTATCACCTCTCCGCCTCAACCTTGTCTTCGGAACCACCAACTTCTGCTGGTCAGCCGACCTCAGCAGACGTGGTGCCTCATATGGCAGGAGAATGTCGGAGAGGTATGCAGATGCCAACCCATTCATAGATTTATAAGTCAGCACAAGAATCTTAAACTTAATTCTAAAAACAACTGGAATCCAGTGAAGAGAAGCTAGCACAGGGGTGATATGATCACACCTACGGGTGCCAGTTAGAAAACGTGCCGCAGCATTCTGCACCAACTGCAGTCTTGAGAGACAACCTTGACTCACCCCAATGTATAGACCATTACAGTAATCTATTCTTGAGGTGATAAAAGTGTGAATGAGTCATTCCATGTCCCTCTTCATTAGGACAGACTTAACTTTAGCCAGCTTCCTTAACTGGAAAAAGCAGGATTTTACCACCCCATTTATTTGCTTATCAAATTTCACCTCTGAGTCAACCTTGACCCCCAGATTAGAGATGACATCTTTGGGACAAGGCAAGAATTCATCTAAAAGAGGAGGAGACACAGCCGATGACCCACTAGGTTTAAAACAGATAATTTCAGTCTTGCCCTCATTTATGCTCAAAAAATTAGAGGCCATCCACACTTTCACCTCCTCCAGACACTGTAGGATGCCCGCCACCCCTCTAACCGGAGCATAAACTTGACAATCGTCCGCGTAACAATGAAAGGCCAGACCATATTTCCTAAAATCAACACCCAGAGGAAGCAAATATAAAGAAAACAGTAGAGGACCAAGCACTGAGCCCTGGGGCACACCACATTTAAGGGGAGCCTCCTTGGAACAAAATTCACCAACACTGACAGACACAGACCTATCTGACAAATATGATTTGAACCAGCTCAGGGCAACGCCTCTTAATCCAACATAATCTTCCAAACGTGACATCAAAATGGAGTGGTCAACCGTATCAAAAGCTGCAGTTAGGTCCAACAGCAGTAATAATTCGGTTTCACCAGAATCTGTAGCCAGAAAGATGTCATTAAAAACCTTTACCAGTGCAGTCTCAGTACTGTGGCAGGACTTAAAACCTGATTGGAAAACCTCAAAGATCTGGTTCCCATCAAGGAAAGAAGTCAGTTGCATAAAAACAACCTTTTCCAATACATTGGAGAGGAAAGGAAGCATAGAAATTGGCCTACAATTATAGAGAAAGTCAAACAGTGTTTATTTATTATAAAAGTATTTAAAACCACCAGTACTTAACACAAATTACTGTTGTCTGATTGCCAACACTAACCACCTCACCGCAGCACTAAGAAAACAATAAATGGGACGAATCCTAAAGAGGATGCGCCCTGGAATCCTATAGAGAATTTGACCATGGAGTTTTAAAACCTCTAAAAGCACAAAAAAAGATAAAAGGACATACTCACAACTCAGGAAGAGAGGACAGTTCAAATGAATAAATACAGCATAAGATACAGTGAAATTAATTTAATATCCCGGACGAGCCCCCATTATGTTACAACTCATGGTGGTGTTTAAAATAAAGGACCAGGTGGAACACAAGTGTGTGCGCATGATAGAGAAAGTCAAACAGTGTTTTTGTATTACAAAAGGATTTAAAGCCACCAAGTTCCATTAAAAGTACTTAACACCAATTACTGACTCTTGTTTTGCTCATAATTTTTCCCAATTGAAACAGAAACTATATGTCCACAACCGCTTTACTCAAACAAAGGTCCTCTGACCATCCTCACTTGGTGTGGCAGGAGGAAACCAGCTCCAACCTGGTTTCTCATCTGTTTTAAAACCAAAACGAATCAGAGCTTCCTCAAGCTCCTACGATAAAAACCATTAAAAGCCAGTAAAACACACAGCGCAAATGGGGGAAATGGCACAGATCCATTCCCCCTTTTCTTCTGGCAGCTCTGCCATTTATATGCTCAGGTGGTAATCAGGTGAAGTGGATGCAGCTGTGCAGGTAGAAGGAGGAGGGGCACTGATTGCAGTACCTGCAATTTCTGCTCCTGGGGCAAAGAGGCAACAGACGTAACACAATAAATGCTAACTAGGTATAGCTCATCTGTCCTGAGGTATAAACATGGATTGCCCTAAAGTGTGACTTTGTGGGACTTCAGGGCAGCGATCCGAAGAGGCTGAAGTTGCAAATGGGGTATCCTGCTCCCAAGAGGCGAAGGGCACTGAGAAAATTTTCATTCACCCTTTAAAGGGTCATTTTAGTCCATACAGGCTGAAGAAAATTATTTAAAATATGTAAAAGTTGCCTTTAACACTTTTTTTGTGGTTTTTGCCACCATGTGTTCCAACTAGCTATTGCATTTAGGTGTTAATTACTTTTTCATAAAGGGCCTGATTGATGTGGATATTATCACAATACCATCATCTTTTGAAAATTACATTCTGTATTAACTCAGGTTATCTTTGTCTGATATTGTAATTTGTTAATCTGAAACATTCAAGCAAAACTAAAATTAGCCAAAACATCAACACATGCCTACCCACGCACACACACACACACACACACACACACACACACACACACACACACGTTCACACAAACACACCGTAGACTCGCCACTATCCACTCGTTTATTGTCAGCCTCATGAAGGATACCGAGTGATTGGTTTGAAATCCCACACAGTCCTCCTACGCAGTAATGTGCTGTTTTGCACCATGAAGCTCTCTTTCAGGTGCCTCGGTAAATAGGGCCATTGTGAGGAGTGCATTACCCAAAAGGTTTTACTCCCATTTCTATTGCAATATGGCCACATTCTTCTATTGGCCTCACTTTTCACCGCTCAAGTCAAAAGCAATATGGGTTTAGGGCCGAGCAAAAAGAGGCTTGTTACATTAAAAATTTTAATGGAACATAACAGGATTAGAGTCGTGTTTTATTTAGCTTGTTTTTCATTAACTTCCTTCAAATTGATTAATAATACAAACATGAAGTTGGTGATAATGACTAAAAACTAATTAAAGGACAATACTCAAGCTTTTGAATGTTTGAGACCATTATGGAGAAAAATTTGATTTTCAGCAGCCATTTTTCAAAACCCACCTCTCTTTTAGACTGGTTTCATACCCTCCAGGCAACTGTTAGTTCCCGTTAACTTCAGTGCAGAGAGGAAATCACCCCACAGACATTTCCTTGAGATGGTAAATTTTAGCCTACCATTAATGTATTTGTACATAGGATTTTGTTTCTTTTTGTTTTGTTTTATTATCAGTGTTACTTCTAATATTGAGTGTGTTTATGCCCTGATGTATTTCCAATAAACTTTCACTGCCAAAGATAAAATAAACATTTTCTAAAGCTGTTAATACCTGCTGGTGAAGGACCTAGATGAACATTCACAAAAGGTCCCAAATTTGGACTTACTTTGATTTTTGAAAGTGTTTTAAGGCAGGGGTATCCAAACTTTAAAACAAAATATCAAGTTAAAAATTTAAATATTTTAGTTTACATTTAAAACTTATGAAATTTAAAACACTGCTGTGTTATATCCATGCGCCTTGCAGAGGCGCCTTGCAGAGGCACCTTGCAGAGGCGCTTTGTCGTAATGTAGTCCCAAGTCTACATCGGCTCCTGCAAATCCTTTGTTATTTCTTACTTTTAATTTGCAGTCTACATAATTATTGAGCTCACCAGGAATAATTGGTATCACTATTGAGTAATTTTAATCACTTTTGCACACAAAATGCTAGTATCTGCCATTCACTTCCATTGTTTACGCTAAGCTAAAGCAGACGGACTGCTGCCAGATCAGGAGAATTACTGCGCTGGTTACAAAATACTTTTTTTCTCACTTATCTAACTGTGGGGAATACGGAAATAGACCAAATTTCACTTAGGGGTGGAATATCCATTTAAGGGATTTACTCCTAGAATATTTTAGAAAAAAGTTCCCAGTATAGCCAGTTTCAGTAAAAAGTCTTGTCACTGGGGTGGTATACTCAAAGGTACCGTCAACTGTTGGTCTTCGTTGACAGCCTTGTAGTTTGTCCCTCTTAGAGATCAGTCTGGTGGCAGTCCTGCATCAAAAGCCTTATCACTGGACGTGAAAGTGACATGTAATGAAATAATGGCATTTTACCCGCGAGTTCCCTTCCAAACGGGAGCGATTCTGACGCAAGACAGGAGCGAAAGCGTTCCAAACAGCTGATCCCTTGAGAGCACAAAATCACGGGAGAACTGCAACACCACACAATTTCAGAAGTCCACACAATAACAAGTAAGGAGAGAGATGGCTGCATGTATCCAAAAAAGTCTGGTTTATTTTCTGTTCGGATTACCTCGGCTATGAGGGTTTTAACAGGAAATGACGTACGTTTATCTGCACGGGACTTTTAGTTTGAAAATTTCCAGACTGCTTTTGTGTTTGACTTCCTGTCTGGCCCGATCTAAACTGCTGGGTTTGACATGTTTTGGAAGGGTAGCGCTTCAAAAATAGACTCGAAACGTAATGATAGTGTCCCTTCGCTTCTGGGACACGTCCAAAACGTTACACTTTGCTGCTGGTGGAAAACCCATCCACTGTAACAGCGGCTAACTGCCGAGAAGTACATTTCGCGGCTGTTTTGCAACGCTTTCACGTCCGGTTGAAAGAAGGCTTCAAATGACCAGAAACCCGTTGTAAAGATTCAAACACCATTTTTGCAGGAATGCCTCATAAATGTTAAATGTTAGTTGTTCCACTTATCGATTTCTTATTAGAACGTTCTGGTTCCTCAACATCTGACATGGTGATAGAGGTGAGTCACAAAACTGTCATTTATATGTTTTTTTTCTCTCATTATGTACCAACGTTAGCTAGAACTCTCATAGTTTCTCTTTTTTCTATTTATAATCTAATTTCAAAGGCTTTTCAGGGAAAAGATGAAAACTTGAACCATAACATTCACAATACCCAGTACTATTACTACTTGGGAGTCAAATGGGAGCCTGAAAGACAAAACTGTTCTTGTTCTATAGCCTTATTTTCATTGTACAGCAGTGGTGTCCATCCCGGGCCCTTGAGAACTCCTAGCCAACACGTTTTACAGCTATGAATGGCCTGTATTTGATATAGTGCCTTCTAGAGTCCTAGAACCCCCAATGCGCTTTACAACACAATCAGTCATTCACACATTCACACCCTGGTGATGATGAGTTACATCATAGCTTCAGCTGCCCTGGGGCGCACTGACGGAGGTGAGGCTGCCGTACACTGGCGCCACCGGTCCCTCCGACCACCACCAGCAGGCAATGTGGGTTAAGTGTCTTGCCCAAGGACACAACAACAGCGACAGACTGAGCGGGGCGTGAACCTGCAACCTTCCGATTGCTCCTCTGCCACCATCACCCACACAGAGGAGCTGTCTTCACTTCAACACACCTGATGCCAATCACTGAGTGATTAACAGGCTTCTGCAGAGGTTGATGACCTGCTGAACAGGTACTTCAGCTATGAATCAGGTGTGTTGGAGCAGAGAAACAACATGCAGGACAGGTGCCCTCAAGGACCAGGGTGTACAGTGAAGTACAGCATAAATTAGGCTGGGATTGGACAGTAAAGGTATTTTTATAGAGCCCTCAGAGGTTGTTTTCCCACTTTGCCTTTCAGTGCAGTTCATGTGCTTCATGATGCATAATGTACACATAATACCAACACTGAGTTCTGAAGATTTTCTGAGTTGTGTGAGAAGATGCTACTGAACAGATGCAGTGAGGCATGGACTACATCCTGCTAAACCTTTAACCCACTGGTAACAGCTAGTGTTAGCTCTCATTATGGCTGCTACACAGGTACCTCTGGATTATTCCACTCAGAAACCTTTCTAAGAAAAAAAAGACTATTCAACCTGAAATTTTACAATTTACAGCATCCTTTTGCACACTGGTGGTAGTAATTTAGAAAGGTACAAACAAAAGGCAGGGAGTAGCAGACACCTCCGTAGCATCTGAGTACTACTTCCCTTTTTACCAGTCCAGTCAAACGTTGTCTCGATGCATTTTGTGTGCCTCATTGATAACCACTGCTTGTCTTTGAATCAAATCTGTTTAATGCGTGTCCTTCTAACTAATATATTCGAAGCACACAACTTTTTTAATTGGATATGTTAAAGAAATCATTACCTAGTTTAAGAGCAATGCAGGAACCATACCAATCATTTGCTGTTTGCTTGTTAGTTTAAAGGCCAAGTTCACTGAGAAATTGCTGTTTACATTATTTTTTAAATATACATGCAGGCTAAACATGAAAATAGTCTTCTACCCCTATTTCCTGCATTAGCTGCCAATAGAAAATAGACGAGGAAACCCTCGGATTAGAAAAGCCTGTAACATCGAAAAATTAACATTCATGGACTCACCCATCTTGGCTCACAATGGGGAAGGCTGTTGTTGGTTTAGCATCCAGGAAACAGCAGAGCACATCTCGGCTATTAGAAGCTAACCGTTAGCATTAGCAACTCCACCATTCAGCAGAACTCCTCCAGGCTTGTGTTATTTGTGGAGATAAAACATCAACGTTGCAGAGCAAACAGAGTCAGTGGTAGAGTTGCGTTGCTGTTAGCCAATCCGAGTCTTTTTGGACAGGCAGTGTCCTAGAGACCACTGCAAATGTATTGGAAAAAAAAAGAGTGAACTTGGTCTTTAAAAAACATTTTTACTACCTTTATTGCTAGTTTTACTAACTCTTTTAAATCAAATGTCAAGTTTTAAGCCTCTGAATGATTTGTGCTATAGTTAGCAACATGTTGCTAATTAGCAGGTTTCATTTTGCGGCTCTAGTTGGTATTCATTCAGTATTGGGTATTTTAGCGAGTGAGCGTTCTTTTAAAAATAACTTTTCATTTTTGTCAAAAGCCATGCTACAAGAACTGATTAAAACTGCGAGGAAAACCACCTCTCTTGTGACTCTGGCGTCTCTTGGCAACAGATAAAATTAAACACACAAAAAAAATTAAAGTTCTTTGCAACCTTTAGATTGTGAAACTAGCACATTTTGCACCTTGGATCAACAGTGTAATAACACTTTTTTTTTTATGCGAGACCGAGTTAAAAAATGTTCCTCATATAAAGTTCTGCTTTCTGAGGCAGATGCAATTTACAGCCAGAAACAGCCAGACATCACCTTGTTCCCCTAACATCTAATCTCAGTTTGCCAATTCTGTATTTTTTATCTCAGTTCTTTTTGCCACTCAGAGAAGAGTAGGAGCAAGGAAGCTGTGTGAACTCCCTAAACGAAATGAAAGTTATAAGGGTGATGCTACCCTGAACAAGTCGCCCCATCATGGCATGACTCACATTTACACAACCCCTGCAGGCATGAGAGCTGTGATGTCTCCTTCTCTGTGTTTCTGTCTCTGCCTCACTCTGTCTCTCTCAGCGCAGAATCTCGATGTCAAATAGAGTCAGTGCCCACACCACAGGCCTGAGGGAACAGAGAGACAAGTCTGCCCTTCCAACATGAGACTATTCTCTTCATCTTTCCCTTGCCAACCCCCCCCCCCCCTTCTGAATGACATGAAGAGAAAAAAAAACTCATTTTAGATATGCATTTTAAAATTCTTCTTCTACCAAAGGAAACTGACAAAAATGGATGGATGAGAATGGTTTAAGAAATAATTAAATAATAACAATGGTGTTCATTGGTTTTAATTTCTAAGAGACGGCATACGTTCAGCTATTGCTAGCACTTGTTTGTTTAAAGGTCAACTTTAATCACATTTTTACTTAATTTGCAGTGGTCTCTATTAGGAATGAATGCCTTGTAAGTTGTATTCTGGGGGGAAAAAGCTCTGGTGCACCTGTTTCAGCACAGAGAATTCAGCTGGAGGAGAAAGTAGCTTCAGACGGCAGGATTTAGAGCCTTATTTCCTGATATTTGGACATCTCTGACCGATCTTTTCAAAAACAATAAGTAAAAAATGGTTTCTCAGTGAAACCTGCTTTTAAATTATTAGGGTAATCTGTTGGTGTCTGTACTGTAATGAACTCTTGGCTTTGATGTAATTACACTTTTAATCAATGACATTTTTTTTGCATGGCATCTGAGAATGAACGCCTAGAAAGGAATCTAGTGCGTGCTAGTGCAAGGGTTCGTTAGGCACGGTACAAGAATGGGAGTGGGAGGAGAAGGAGAAAAACTAACGAGGGGACAATTAGGAACGGCAAGTGTTAGAAGCAGTCAAGACATGGATCGGGAGTGGCGAAGGAGTGAGGAAGACAGAGTGTCTTTTGATTTATACGGTTATTATCTCTTGCACTTGTGGGTGTGAACTGAGACTGTCATGCATACACCCTGGCAGGTCTTCTCTCCTTGTGTTTGTTGAACAGGACTCGTCCCCGAGGCCCAAAGTTTGGCATTAGCATTCCGCACAGTAATAGGCCCCCATTTGCTGCTTGTCACCATAAGATAGGTGGCTTCGTCCTCGCCAGAGCCCCTCCAGCTGAGCGGGGTCTTGTGTTCCTGTTGTGCTCAATGACCCCACTCATTCTGTCTGTCGATTTCTGCTGCCTCTTTCCTGGCCATGCACTCTCCTCGCCTGATTTCATTACTTCTCCTTTATTCAAGCTAAAAAGTATTTTTAAACAGAACTGAAAATGTTCATTTGCTTTATTTTTTTTACTATTAGACAGAAATATCTCCAAATGAAAACGGAGTGGTGCCATGCGATCATTGATCTTTAGTCATCACTGAATTTAATCCCTTGTGGTCCAACGAGTTATTTTTCGACCTAACGCAGTCATATTAGGGTTCTTGATAGAACAGATGCCAGCATGTACGCAGGCTAATGAGGTAGCAGAAAAAGGCTACAAGTTTGCCCCTACTCCTCACCGTGGAGACCCAAATTTATTTGGAGCTGTGCCATCCGTGCCGCATCGCCCTGAGCAAGAGAGGCAGAAGATCACTAGAGGTCCTGACCATTCTGCAGCAGGGAATTTTAATAGGAGATTGGTAGAGAAACCTTTTTTTTCCATGGTTATTAAAAAGATTTCAGAGGTAAAATGGGCAGAGTATGCCCTCAAGAAATGCTTATTTAAAAATCGCATGAAGGGATCACATATGTTGTTCTGATGTTTTTTAGGGCCCTCCTCAACTGTTTTGCATTTCTGGACAAAAGCGAATCATTCCACAACCTCTTTTAGCAGATCTTGATTTTATAGACCCCCTTAAACCCAACGAACGTCAAAGATCAACGAGTCCTCAATTTTGCATGGCTGATCATTAGTCCATAATGGCCCGCCAGCTGTTCTGTGAAAGGCAGATCTTTCACGAATAGAAGTGTCTTTGTATTTGCCGACACGTCACGCTCGTTTGGTTCAAATTAAAGACTCTTTGTTCAAATATCTCAACACGCACCATGTGTTTAAAGCATGTTTTTTCTGCTATCTTTTTCTATACATGGGTGCTTCTTCCTAAATTGCAACACAAGCTTCAAAGCAAAACATGAATGGTCACATCACTGTTTTTTCTGGCCTCATATTACAGAGTTTAGAGAATCACTGCTGATTGATGCACTGACTGCTCGGTGAAGGTGAGAGGAGCTACAGCCTGGGATCTGTCAGAGTGTAATACCAGGCGACAGTCAGCCTGGTGTTTGGAGCGCAAGCCAAGAGGGATTATGGGTAGTAGGCTCTAATATCTGATTTTAATTAGCAGTTTAACACAGTGATCACGCCTCATTAGGGAACTGGGGATGCTAAGAATGTACGTGAGTAAGCTGGAGTACCAAGAAAGGGAATTGCAGTGGAAGGAATTCAGATGCGTGTGGGGTATGTGGGGGGTGCGTGTGTTTTATGCATTTGCTTCGCTGATAAGAGAGCTGATCTCTGTGCTGCACCTCAAACTTTTAAAACAAAGTGGAACAGCTTTGTGGTGCTAGAGAAACGCTGTGATGCACACTCTAATCCGTACACCATATATCGAATGCTTTATACCGCCACCATCCTTAGCTCGCTGCCAGGATTCATCTGTTTGTTGGGAATTTCTCTCAGCTTTGCCCTCGCATGCCACTTAAGGATTTAGGGTGAGTGTATCAAATCTGTGAATAGTCCTCTCTAGCAGAGGATAAAAAGATTAAGGCATTTTAACCCCTGGGAACCCACTGCCCTTTTGCTCCCGCCGTCCAGGAATTAGTCCGGCTCTTCCAATTGTGTCCATTTCGAGGTGTTGACGGTGCGGTGAGGTGGTCGGACACTCAGCAGAGAGGCCAGCAGGCTTGGCGCTGCACCAGAATGCTTCATGGCTGGATAAAAACAGGACCCTCCATCTCTGTAATGGTATAATGGGAGGGGGTTGAAAAGCTCCACTGGTCAGCCGGTAACACACCACTGCCCTTTTTCTCTTTTCTTGCTGCTCCTTTTCTTCATCCTCGTTGGACTCGTTGACTGATTCTGAGTCCCCCTCTCCACCCCCCCACCCCCTCTCCCTATCATTGTCCCCGCTGTGCCTGCAGCCGTCTATATATGGTGAGATGAATTCAATCCACTTTCAATCCCCAGGGTTTAGTTCAGGGGCTGCGCTCATTTTGTTGGCGGCAGTTTCGACCACCTCTCTAACCCCTTGGATTGCTCCCTGCCTTCTCGCCTCACTTTTCACCAGTTTTGAAAGGATGCAGTAGGATGCAGTTTATAAATCTGAGGAGATCTTGTGCAGAATAGCAAGCATCTCAAACGGTTCTTAGCAGCAAAACCATCGTTATCAACAGTACTACTGATGGTATCAAGACTAATTCCTTTAAAAATGTTTGCTTAATCGCTTAGATTTAATACACCTCAAGATGTTCTCGAATATCCAGCGTAAGGCTGCGAGGTAAACAATTGGAAAGTGTTTAATCTGAGCTGAAAGGCACTAACAAGTTGTACACGCTCTGAAACTGAGCATCAGAGAAACGTTCAAATCTGTTTGGAACAAGTTGGAAAAGTAAAACTGTTAATACCCTAAAGAGGCCATTAAGCCAGGGGATACATAGGAATTAGGGCCAAGATTATAGAGCAAATAGCACGTCTGTATGTGAACTAAAAGATCAGAGGATAAGATCTATTGCACCAGATGTTGCTCATCTTTCATAACATGTTTGTGTCACTCTGCCCGTCTCCCTAATGCCTTCATCTGATACCCATACATCCGTTGTTCTGCCTTTTATTTTTTTAAAGCCCCTCTGGTGTCTTCCAGATATAGACCAGCTCTATCGCAGCGATCGTTCAGATGGCGGTGACGGATATCTGTCTTCTTGGGTCTCACACGGAGATCTAAGAGGCTGAAACTAAACAAGGCTGGATGCTTCTGCGCTGTCATCCTTCTTCCTCATGAATGAAAATCGATTGGCATTGATTACAAACTACATGCGTGATCATTTCCCACTTGGATGGTTCTCATTCCAAAATCCCAGCCCTTCCGTTGCGAGGGAAAGGCCTGTTTGACATGCTTCTGAAATTAAAACGTCCATCTTCAAGAGATAGGATGATGCACGGCTCATTAGAAGAGTAAGGATCTTCAAACCAAAGAACAAAACAGCATTGTTTGGTTCTACCGTCTCCCTTTTGCCGGCCTGCGGAGACGGTGTCAAGAGGTGCTGAGAATCTGGCCATCTTTTCCTTGCCTCATTGAGCTTGCCTTTTAACACCGCCATAATTAGTTTTTACCCAGCCTGCAGCCCTGAGTGTCTGGTTTTGTGGGCCGTGTCTCTGGAAGAATCGAACCTGTCTAGCAAACAGAAACAAACTGCCCCGCACGACTCCACTCGTTTGTGCGCCCCCCTCCCCTCCCCTCCCTCCCATCCCCGCCAGATTGCTTATTGAACAGCAGGGGTGACAGCTTAAGGAGCTGCAGAGGCCAGAGAGGAGGTGGACGGATTCCCACCAAGCACAATGTTTCAGGACACCTTTAATTTTTTTCATCATTTAAACCGTCCTGTAATTAATCTGTCTGTACATTTAATTAAAAAGAAAAGTTAAGGGTTTAATTGAAAGAAATGCCCGCCTATTGCACCGACCCTTAGAGCAATAGGAGAGGTAATGCAATGAGGCAGCAGGGATACATCACATCAGTTAATCTGAAGTTGACCTCAGAGCAACTAGAAGGAAAGAATTCAGAACCACACGTCCAACTGGACTAACATTCTCTTTGATTTTTTTGGAAATCATTCGTTACCACCCTAATCATAAGGAGGCACAGATTAATGAGGCATATTTACTGTTTGCTTCAAATATTCTTTCAATAACGTTGCACAAAATAGATTTACTACAAGTGTGAAGGATTTGTGTGTTTGCACTGAATCACACAAATGCATGCTGAAGATGACTCACATCATTTCATTCCCCTTCCAAGTCCAGACTAAGGCTGATGCACCCAGCTGCTAAAGAATCTCCCAGCCTGCATTACTCCGTACCCTCTGTAAGCTCGATTGCTAATAGCATGTCACATTCGATCCTGGCATGCTGCCACACTCAGCCAAACAACATCTGTGACACGTGTACACGAGGTGGGGGGAAACAGCAATTGCAGAAGATATTTGAGTCCAGTCAACGATAGTCCACCGACTGTTTAACCAACAATAATACAAGCAACGGAGAATACAAGAATATCCTGGGATCTTGAATCCTACACTATGACATATTTAATGTAGCTGTTCGGTTTGATGACGTGAATTTGGCGAGACGAGCAGTTGTAGTCTGCTATGTTTTCACACAAAACCTAAAACAACTTTTGCCGCCTGTCAAAAATGAGCATTTTCTTGACATCAAAATGTGTCTTTAAAATTCACTGACATCACATGTGAAATCCATGTCACATGTCAAACGGGAGCCGAAATTTACTTATCAGCCCAAAAACACCCATTCATTTTTTTTTTTTGGGCCAGTAGGGGAAAAAAAGACTGGAAGTAGATGGGCATGACTTAGACTCCCTATCCAGGGGAGATAATATGATATATATTACTATACCGGGCAGGCGATTCGATTTATATCACTATACGTGGGAGACAATACGATATATATCACAATACGTGGGAGAAGATATGATATATATCACTATACGTGGGAGACGATATATATCACAATACATGGGAGACGATACGATATATATCACAATACGTGGGATATGATACGATATATATCACTATACGGGGGAGATGATACGATATATATCACTATACGGGGGAGATGATACGATATATATCACTATACGGGGGAGATGATACGATATATATCACTATACGGGGTAGACGGTATGATATATAGCACTATACGGGGGAGACGATACGATATACATCACAATACAGGGGAGATGATATGATACTAAAAGCCAGACAATATTTGCAAATTTTTAAGACTGACTTTAATTGGAAAACTCAGGTCAGATGCTTCCAAGACACATCCTTTGTTATCGCAAGATGTTGTTGTTCCATTGGAATGGAGGCGGGAAAAACTGCTGCCACCTTGCAGAAAGAGTTTGAATCACAAAAATATACAGCAAATGTTTGCTTGTACATTCTCAATCTTTTCTTTTGCATTTCCAGTGCTTCCAACAGATATCCTCTCTTGTCTCTTTTGCATGTTTATAATAAAATATACCAATGTTTTAGGTGTGTGTCACAAGGCTACTCGATGTTTCTCCACTGTAAGCCTCTACTCTGACCCTGCTTACTTCTGCACATAAATATATTGTCTTTATTTACCACTGTCTAATCAAGATGGCGGGCAGGTCGAGTTTAATTAACCCAAGTTGGCAATAAATGGAAATGCCAAATGTCGGCCAGTGCTGCAGCATAAAGCTTTTACGAGGTACAGCCTCTGTCTCTGAGGAGGTATGAAGCAGGTTCTTGCAAACCATTTATTCTAGACTGACACGGCTTAGAAATTAGCTGCAATTTTACATGTAAGTCATAAGATTCATAGTAGTTCCAGACCCTGTTTTAATGAGGTAGAAGCAACAAGTTAAACAAATTCTTAAATGTAGTCCATGTGGAATTTAGCATAAGCATTCACAGTGTCCACCATTATTAGGTACATTTAAGCGGCTTAAGTCTAAGGTGACAGTTTGTTCGTTTTTGGTGGTTAATAGGTTTGCACAAGTGTTAGCTTTGATGTCAAAACTGTCCATAATGAGCCAAATGAGACTAATTTAACATTATGGTGCTTTCACAAATGTGACAAACACTGATGGTAGATATTGTTCAACCAGAGACGAGTATGTGTCCTCATTAAATGTGTGAATTTTAAGAAAACATTGTTAAAAATGTCAAAATCTATTCTTTTTTACTGTTGTTAAATTTGCCATGAAATGAGTTTATGTGGATGGAAATAATTTGGGGTATGATCTAAAAGTAGGATCTTTATGGTGTCTGCTGGAATGTTTTCATATCTTAACGTTCACATTTGCATTTGAATAAATTCCACCTCAAGACTTGCAAGACTGCAAATTTGAAAATGAGTAAAATGGTAGGGTTTTATTTCTACTAGGATTACAGATTTTTTTCAAACACCGTGTCATAGTTGACTCTATACAGACAAACCTTGGTTTAAGGTATTCGGACTGTTCAGAAATTTGGCCTTGAGCAACTTTTTTATCGATTGGATAAAAAGTCCAAACTCTTCTCAGTTTAGTTTACATGAGTCGTTAGTACAAAATTCCCAAGTTCCAAATGAAACATTTATTAATTTCTTGCAATTCTGTCTCCAACTTGGCGGATTTGACAATGAGAAGAGGGCTATAATAAATACCGATAGGACAACATCACAATGGTTGTTACACATAAACTCGTATGTTTTAGAACCATCTAATGTTAGGCTAGAAATCTAGACAGAGCGTAGCTGTAGCAAACAAGATTTTATTCTGCAGGTCGGTCTAGCCATGCTCCATTGTAGCCTCAACAGGTCTACCATTGGACCAAAACATTTTAGGTGGGGCCAATCATATTGCTCTACAATTGTAGAGAGATATTGGGTGGACCAGAGATGGCGCTGACTCCAGAACCGCGCTTGTTTGAAACGGCTTTGGTAACAACTTTGGACAATTTAGACTTGGGTTTTTGTTTGAGACATGAGCAGATAGAGGTGCTTAAGTCCTTTATTTTGAAAAAGGATGCATTTTCTTCTTTTTCTTAGATGGTGTATGGTGGACTGCCCTGTTGACTGATGTCCGTAGCGATGCATACGTCACATTGTTTGTTGCTCCGATTGGTCCTAGCGCTGTCCAGTTGTGCTCAGAGACAGAAAGACAACCGTAGATTCTGCCCCATGATTGAGTTCTGTCTATGGGTGTGGCCCGACTATATATTATATACATAAAAAGGATGGCTTGCGAGGCTAATATATTACAAAATATGTTGTAAAGTAGCTGTAAAGAACACCTGTTTCAAAGTAAAAGTGTGTAAGAATCGATATATATAAATATTTTTGACATTTTGAGTTATTTAAAATGCTGAAAAGTCCGTTTTAGGAAAGCCCCAGGCTGATTGTCCACTGGCTAGACTCCCTATTTTATTCCATTTTATTCCAGCAGAAATGATAATAAGACAAACGAGGAATAAAAATAAAGTGACACCAGCCTTTGTCAGATTCTGAGACCTGTTTAAGTGGAAAGGATATTTCGACCAGGAATCAGATTATGACCAAACATGTGCACTACTTAACGTTTTTTACATTTTGCCATGTCACCACGTCTTATTTACCCCATCACACTTTCTAATGCAGGTAAGATGCAGAATTCTGTTAACACCTCCAGAGAAACCCACTTTACAAAGTCCAAACCATCCGTTCAACACAAAAAAGTACTTAAGATAAAAATAAATTGCTTCTAGTAATACTCTTTGTTCATTTTCCATTTCCTTATGTTGATTTTATCTTAATATATTTTCCGATGGACTATTTAATCATTGTTCTGTTTTTTTTCCTCCCCCAGTAATTTTGTTTCTGCTCGGGGGAGCTGAGATAGAAGTAAAACGAATTTCTGCCTGATGAAAGTTTTGCTGCAACTTTTCTGTCTTTCCCATTGCACGTGGGATTATTGAGAAATTCAACACACACACACACACGCACACACACACACAGGGTTGATTTTCTCTTTTCACTCCATCACACTCATTCATTCACTCCTACCACCAAGTTAGTCACCAACTCCCACCCACGCACAGGCACTGTACATGCAGCTGCACAGTGCAAACAGATTATGGAGGGCTGAAGAAAATTGCGGGTTCCCGCTGCTCCCATCATGCGAGCCCTCGCACATCTTGACCTCCCGTGAAGAGCTCGGGCCCGGCAGTTTCCCCGCGCTTCTATCAGACAATACCGAACGGCTGACCATCACTGTCGAAGGCAGAGGCGCTGCAGGTTTCCAGTAAGTACATAAAGCTGGGTGTGAGCTAAAAAAGCTAAGGAAAAATGGAAAATACTAAATTACACGCACGTGGGGGATAAAAACCTGTGTTTGTTGCCGTATACACAAAGAAGAATCCATTGTGAAGCGCTGATTGCTCCATATTTTGACAACAAAACCCTCCATTAACAACCAACCTGCTCATTTCTGTAATTGAATATCATTTCTGATGGAGTGGTTTGGAAAACAAATACTTGAAAAATGCTGTGGGGGGTTCAAGGACCAGAACAAATTAATTAGCAGAAAGGTGTCATCTATTAAATTTTGCTCTCAAGAGGTATTGAGTTGTGTTCAATTAAACACAGATACGTCTAACAGGAAAAAACACGAAGTTTGCATCCTTAAAGCAATTACTGTAATAAATAAATGAGAGGTCCTTTACTGCTGGTAGCTCAATAAACAAATATATCAGAATATTATTGTCACAAAGACTTTAGAAATCAGGCAGACCGTGTGAAGACGCTGTTAGATTTTACAGTGTAGATGGAAATATTTGCTTAAAGTCAAATGCTCTTTCATATTTCATCACTGCATCCTCTCAGTTGCCTCGCTTAAAGTGTCTTAACGACTCTCGGGGCCATTTTCACACCTACTCTTGCTGCTGAGCCTAAAATCAGTTTGGGGACTTTCAGGCAGCTAGCTTACCTGAGGCTATTACAGCTATTTTTACTTGCCAAGTGCTTGCCACAGTAACACAGTCTCATCTCCAGCTCTTCCTGTCCCTTGACGCCTCCTCCCCCCCGCTCGGTGCTATTTGATCAAGGCGTTTGTCCGTCACATTTTATTGGTTTATCCTGATGCAAAAGGGAATGAATGAGAAACAGGTCTACAAAAAGGTCAATAGTCAATGATAAAATATGAATATCTCTCCTCTGTTTGCTAGAATGATATTACGTGGTATTTGGAGTGTGTTCTGAATAATTCATCGCGGACCAATGCCAGTCAAGCGGATGGTCCACACAACAGCTTACTGTCAAAATGTTACATTCCTCAAGCAAAAGGCAGAAATTTTAAAGTTGCATCGTGAAGAGAACCGCTGAGTTAACTGAAGATTCAGCGGCAGTGTGATTACGTTCAATCCAATTGGACAATTTTTTTTCTTTTTACTTCATGTCAGGGCACAGTAGGGGTAGGAAAACCTCTTTTTTCACATTTTTTTCCCTCTCTCTCTCCAACAGCGTTCTGCACACCCGTAACAAAATTGATCCGTCTGCATCCTGCAGCCCTTCTAGAGTAAATGCACACTTTATTCTCTTTCCACTAAAGGGAAATTAAACCAAGAAAGCTGTGCTCGATTCCTGCTCCCACACATCTCGGAGCATCTCTTTGGGAAAAAAAGGAGAAATCTGATCAGAGGGAACGTACTGGCTCCGTGGTAAGATGGTGAATCTGGATTGAGACTCCGCTAGAAACAGCAGCACCACAAGAGGGTGTATGCTACTCTGAGTTCAAACGTGTAGACACTCAAAAGTATTGCAAATGACAAATATATTTGTTTTAGACCTCATAGACTGTCCTACCCAAACACAGAAATAGGTTTGTGCCCCTTCTTTCCAAATGAGACGCTGCGGCTAGCTCGAGGATGGTCAATTTTATGGGGGGGGGGGTCTGATTGGCCCATAATTGAATTTGAGAGGTCAGATCAAACACACAGCCCTCAACAGCTACGATAACCTCTGGAGGAAGGAGCAAAAGAAATGAAAAGGTATTCCAAAGCGAGGTGGAAGAGATTAAACCCATCAGGTTTAGTTGTCTACTGAAGGTGCTTGGGTTAAGCGACTTAGGAGAATATTAGGTTAGAAGTAACACGTTTACTTGTGGAAAATCGTGATATGTTGGGTTTCTGGAAGATTTTGAACAAGTAATATCTCATCTCTTGTACTTAAATTGGACAAATATAGGTTTGTTCCGACTGGATTGGCTAGGTAGAAGCTAATTATAACTCGGCTAGGGCCAAAGTGAGTTGTTTCAATAGGTGCTTGAAATCTATGAAAATGCTTGAGTATTTATTCGGGATTCTCAGGGTTTTGAAAGTGCTTGAAGCTGTAACTGAAGTTGGTTACTGAATTGTCTAATTTTATGAGACAAACATCTTGTTGGTTTATTTTTAAATATGAACATGTGGTTAAATCACAAAACCAGAAAATCCACTCACTCGTTCATTATCCTAATAGCTTTTTACCCTCCGTAGGGTCATGGAGAGCTGGTGCCTATCTCCAGCCTTCATTGGGGAGGAGACGGAGGACACCCTGGACATTGACAAACAACCAGCTACTGACACCTTGGGACAATTTAGTCTTTGTTTAACCTTAACATGCATGTCTTTGGTCTGTGGGAGAAAGCCAAAGAACTTGGAGAACGCCAAGGCACACATGGGGAGAACATGCTAACTACACACAGAAGGGCTGTAGCTGAGATTTGAACCTGCAACCTTCTCACTGTGAGGCAACAATATATGTGAAAAATTAAAAACTGTTAAAGTGTAGGGCCTTATGAAATGTATTGTTTAAAATCTAAAAATACCTGAACTACATCATTAAAGAAGCCACACGCTCCATTATTTCATGTACTGGTGCTCCTGCTTCAGGAAGTAGAAGTTAGTTGGAGGAGTGGAGGGTGAAAAACAGCAGGATATTCATGCTATGCAAATACCTCACTTCTGATTGGCTAACAACAATGCAACTCTTCCACTGACTCCATTTGCACTTTTATCTTGGGTAAAAAAATGCAACGCTGATGTTTTATTTCTACAAATAACACAAGTCTGAACTTGTTCCGCCATGTTGTGGAGCTGTTAATGATAACGATTAGCTTGTACTAACTTAGACACACTCTGCTCTCTCCTGGACGCTAAATCAACAACAGCCTTCCCCGTCATGAGCCAAGATGGGTGAGTCTATGCATGCAAATTTTACTATGTGATGAAGATCTGTGTGGCTTTTCCTGACCCGAGCGTTTCCCTGTCTATTTTCTTTAAGCGGCTAAGACAGGAAATGGGGTCGAAGACTACTTTCACATCCGGCATGCATGTGAAACTCAGAGTGACCGATTATAATCAGAAATAATATTTAAAAATGTTTCTTTTTTTTCAGTGCTCCACACCTTTAATGGCACCAAACTTTGTCCGTTTTTTTCTTTTACAAAGTTCACTTCCATTGCAGTCTGGGAAACTTCTGGTAAAGATTTAGCATTATTTCTGCAGGAATATCCATGTAATGGGTATTTGTGCAAAAATAATGGTTTGTAGTATTTTTCATTGATTCCTATGTTTTGTTTTTATGGACAGAATGGGCGATGGTCGCAGAAGAGTTAAAGGAAGGTTGCAGGTTCGGGCCCCACTCAGTTTGTTGCTGTTGTTGTGTCCTTGGGCAAGACACCTAACCCACTTGACTGCTGGTGGTGGTTGGAGGGACCGGTAGCACCAGTGTACAGCAGCCTAGCCTCCGTCAGTGCGCCCCATGCTGTAGCTAAAATGTAGCTCACCATCACCAGGGTGTGAATGTGTGTGTGAATGGGTGGATGACTGTGTTGTAAATCACCTTTGGGGGTTCTAGGACTCTGGAAAGCACTAATGTCAAATACAGGCCATTTACCACTTTTTTAACATTAGCACTTAGATTATCCAATAATTTGTCAATCCAGTAAGAACTAATTTTGGTTTCTCTAAAATTCTGTTATTCAAAGTGTCATCTACAACAGGTAAAATATGAATTCACAATAACCTCGTGAAGTTTTAGCATTTTAAAGTCTATCCTTCATTTCAGTTCTTAAACCATATTTTCCTCTAATCATGATGCATCTGATAGTAATTCAATATTTATAAAATGAAGTTTGCATCTAGATCTAAAAGCTATGAAATAAAATGTTTCCACTAATGACTGGTATCATCATCCTTTAAGCATCAGAATTTTGGAAAAAATCCACTTAAAGCTGTACGGGAATATGTATTCATTGGCGCTCTGGTAAAAAAAAAAAAAGCATTTTAACCAGAAGCTGTATGTACGGTAGGCTACCATTGTCTTATGCCTCTGAAAAGCCTCCCCTCCTGCATTAATGCACACACGCAACTTTAAAAGCATTTCAATCAATAAGACTGAGTCTTCTAATGGGGCCTTCTTTCAGGAAGGGGAGCTGGAATATACGTTTTCATTACAAGGACCAGATTGCAGTGTTCACTCAGTGCACTCAGCCCGGTATTGAAATGAGAGGTGTGCATGATTACCGGAGAGAGTAAAAAGCTTCTGAGAGATGGAGGATAGCAAAGATGGATACATGATTCTCTCTTCTTTTTTTCTTGCCTTCATCTTCTTTCATTCTGATTTTAATAATGAAATGGACTTTAAAAGAATGTGATGATGCTGCGTCAGTGATCATTTATACGATATCAGATGAGATTTCTGTAACAGTCCGGTCACTCTACACCAGAAACCAAACACTTGTTTTGTTTCATACCAATACTTGTTGGTTATTTATTGTTTAGTCCCATTATACAGTTATCAATCAGTAATTAAACAATTTGACATTCTTATAAAAACGGTTCATACATGTGAAGAGCCATTTTAGGGAATTACACATTTATTTATTGTGTGCAGGCATCCCAACAATGCATATTTGCTTCTATATTTTAGCTTCATAATATTATATGGAATCATTTTACTGATTTGACCAACTGTGTCAAGTTGGAATGGCCCGGTGGAGTAGTAGAGCAGAACTTTTGTTTAACATTTGGTTAACTCATGCTGATTGGTTGTTACACAGTAGGAAATGACATCAGCAGACGCCGTCCAAAACAACCGACAATAAAAGAGTTGAGAGCAGACTGGAAGCAAAAGAAAATATGCACTGTTTGCACTGCTTTAAAATCACTGTTACTAAACTCCCAACACTGAAAACATGACAGAATAAAACTTTTACTGTTATTAATGTTACCTTGGGTGCTTTTTGGTGCTGATCAGTGACATCACTCACTGCTGAAGCAGTCGCTATATGCTTACCTCTGTGCAAAGTCCTGAAAGGGCTGAATTTGTATGGCGACACAACAGCTCAGAGGACTGGGACATCATATCTCCCGGTTAATTTCCCCATCCCAGAATTTGCCCTGAAGTTCCGACAATAGAAACATACCTAATGCTTTTGGAGGCTATGAAATCACAGACTGATGGTGACCTGGCTTTGTTGCTACTGGACTTGTAAGTAATAATTATTTTTGTCCAGCAGTGTGGATCTTTTTACTTCATGGCTTATTTAGTATCAGTTGGCTGATGTTAGTGTTAGCTCATTGTTAGTGCAGGCTGCACTAGGGTTGTTTATGATCGTTGTAATTCCACTTTCAACCAGTAGGACGGAGACTGTTTTGTGTTACTTTAAAGGAACACTAGTCAGTTTTGGCTTGTTTTTAGCACACCCTAGTGTTCGTTGGTGAAAGCGAAAGTAAAACTTATCTCCTCGCTGTGCGTTCATCATTTTAACACCTTAATCTAACTGCTGAAATGTCTCCTCAGCCTTCATTAGTGTCTACAGGAGCGGTTCATCACTAAATCAAACAAATCAGCTGTGTTCATGATCTAAAACATGTAGGAAACATGCTGGAAGCAGACTGCAGCACCAGGTATGTCAAGCTCAGATTTTTCCCAAGAGCCCGGACCGGTAACCCTGAAGTTGCAAGTGGAATATTCTGGCCACAGGGGGCAACAGGGGCTGGGTGGCCTTTCATTAACCCTGTAAAGGGTCATTTTAGCACATACTGGCTCAAGAAAATTATATAAAAATATGAAAAAGTTGCAAAGTGTCCCTTTAAGCCTTGCACGAGTAAGTCTATTTTAAATGCAAGTTTGCTTGGTTCACCTGTGTAGATGGGCTTAAATTCTGAATTTCCAATGAGTGGCTGCATAAAATCATTCCACAGGCTACAAGTGGTCCACGGGCCACACTTTGGACACCCTGGAAGTTAATGTAGCTAGCTGGATTTCACTAATGCCATCTGAAAGTCTTTGATATAATGAACCTTTTACAACCTGACAAAAACATTTTTTTATGCCCCAGTGACTTAGATTTGTTTCCAACTCCTGACTTTTGCACATCAGTAGTTTGTAATCTGTGATGCAAAGCTCAACTGAACAGTTACTCAGATATATGAATGGATTCCATTTACAGTATAATTTGGCCATTTCAATCACATATTGAAAACACAAAGAAGAAAATTGAAACATCTGGTGTGCACCAACTTGCAGATGTGATAAGATCTTCAAAACAGTTTAAGTACAGCCCATAGATTCACCAACGAGGTAAAAAAAAAAGATGACGCACAACTGAAAGGCACAGCTCTATAGGGGAGTGCTCACCAGCATGACAGCTATGAAATTCTTTGACAAGAAGGGAAAAGGTGCAGTCTAATTGCTGGGATGTGAGGCAGTGTGAAAGAAGCTTTAGCACAGTATAAATAATTTCTGATAACAGCAAACTGTTGGAGCGACTGCAGGATTCCTGCTGTGTCACTTGTGTCATGTGGAGTGTTTGTGTGGAGCCATCATGTGTGGATCTGAGAGGTGACTGCTTTCACTCTCATTTTCCGTTTTTGCTCACATTTTCTTACTTTCTTGAAAAGCTTTCATAGAAAACACAAAAAGATGCCGTTAACTAGAGTCTCTTATTTACAATTTCTAAAATCCTCCATTAGGTGTAATTATAAAAGTATAAAGTTTCCATTTCCCAATTTTCTGTGGATATAATTAATCAGACTGATTTGTGTCACATTTAATATACTTGATATTGCCTTTGGTAATAAATGGCGCTTTGGCTAAAAAAAAAAAAAAAAACTTAATTACTCTTTCCTGTTGTCGTGTGCGACTCAGACATAATTTAATTAGGTCTCTAGACTTGTTAGCAAGCCTTTATTGTATAAATCTGCTGGTTAGCCAGGCAGATCTTCCATTGCAAATTAACCAATAGCTTATATCATAGGTTATAATTTGTTATATTGAAGAAAAAGTCAATTTGCAGCATGAAAAAATAAAAAAAATTTGGAGAATAAAGGGATAATTGCATTTTACTTGTGGGATGTGTGTATTTGCTGGAATACTATTAGATCCTGAACCTCTACCAGAATTACATAGCATTAACTTCATTCTAAGACATTCTACAACGTGTTGTGTGTTACAAGGCTGTTAGAACAAAATTGCACCGTATTATTGTGGCTGAATAGCAAAAATAGCTTTTTAATGATTTTGCACATGCCCTTCTGTAATGCTGCTTTGACTTTAGCACCATCGATTATATAAATCCATCCATCCATTTTCTGTACAGCTTGATCTTTTTCAGAGTCGACAGTAGCTGGTTTTTATCACCAGAGGTCATTAGGTGAGAAGTGGGATACAACCTGGACAGGGTGCCCATCTATAACAAATACATACAACTTAAAAATCACCACTTAAAGTGACAATGTGTAGTTTTTACCATTGATCTCTGGAAATTTACATCGAAATGTTGAAAATGAATAAAATGATGTTCAGTCGTAACATATAACCATAAAAATTGGGTCTAAAATACATATGACGCGGGTCTAAGTCTCTGGGGGATGCCATATTAGAAGCCATGTTCCCTTCTACGTAAGCCGGCTTGGGGTCCTGCGCCTGCTGATGACATCACACTAGATGATTGGTTGGATGTACGACTTACGGAATTTACGTTACCACGTTAGAAAACGTTTGGACGGTAAGAAACATGAATTTAATAACAAAACTGCTAAACTCTTTCCAAAACCTATGTGAAAGAACAGAATCAAAAAAGAGATGCAATATATTTTGTCCAAGTGGTATTGCCGTAGTGTGACGTCATTGGCAGGTGCAGGACCCCGAGCAGATCTAGAACCTACACCACCAGAAAACTAGCATCAGAATTGCATTCTATCGATGGAATTAACTGAAGGTCGCATGTTTTCTGCTCGACAGCTAACATTTACCGTAATGTTTTTTTTTTAAACTAGCGACAGCCACGGAGATATTGTGTAAAACTACCCTGAAATGTATGTACTGCCCCTCATCACCAAGAAACTACACACACTTTAACATAACATGCATGGTTTTTGAAACATCAGTGGAAATCAAAGTACCTTGACCAGAGGAGGTTCTAAAACATTGCTCCAACACACCTGATTCAGTGTTTGAATCACCTGTTCACCAGGTTATCAAACTCTGCAGAAGCCTGTTAATCACCTGCTGATTATAATCAGGTGTTTTGGAGAAAGGAAACAACTAAAACATGCTGGATAGCAGCACTCGTGGACCAGGATTATCTACCCCTGACCTAGACTAACATAAGAGGGGACCAGGCTGAAGCCAGCTGCTCTGTTAGACAGCCATGTTTGTAAGAAAATATGCCTTTAAGTAAGTTTCAAATTTTACTTGAGTAATTACAACAACATAAAAAGAGCAATTCAGTTACTTTTGATACAACCTTTCAGTTAGTTTCAAAATGTAACTATTTAGAAAAAAAAGTGTTATCTGAGTTATTTATCTCAGTGACAACATGAAACTATTTAAGCATCTCTTTTTTTTTATTTCACATGCTTTGGCTCCACTTCTTGCACTAAGTTAAATTAACACAAACAATCAGTACTTATTAATGCTTAGGCTCCGCCCTCAGCAGAGGGGGGCAGAGTGGCAACTTGCTGTCAGGGTGGCAGTGGCCCACCTTGGACCCTACTTAGAACCACCCCTGACCATGACAAAAACGAGTGTGCTCCAAATGACTAAATAACTCTATCACAAAAAACAGTTTCACATTACAAAGTTTTCAACGTTTTTTATAAATAGTGTTTGCATCAAACATAGTTGGATTTGAGAATGTGCAGAAATTTATATTTCTTATAAGTTACATTTCTTTTTCTCTTCCTGCTTTTTAGCAACAATTTTATTTCATTTGAACCAAAATGTTTGATTTTGTTTTTCAGGTTGAATACCAGTTTCTTTTGGGGAACTAGAATGTTTTCAATTCATCATATGTCCTTGGAGCTCTGTAGTAATTATAAACCACTATGCAAACCTTGTGCCCCTGACTAAAGAAAACAAACAAACAAACAAAGCCAGAATACAACTAAAAAGGCCATCATTTGCTTGAAGGAGGGTCTGGTTTCATACCACAGATGTTTACAAAATATGTGTACAAAATTCATTCCAGTATATTTACAGGACATTTTTGTTGCAGCCATTCACTCCTAAATTACAAACTGTTAACATTCTTGTTTTAGACTGGTTGGAGCATGCATGCGAGGATTTCAACAGTCCTGTGTTAAAAGAGCATTTTCTTATTTCAACAGAGCTATTTAAAAGGTTTTGACTCTTTGCATGCTACAAATCAATTCCAGCAACGCCGTAGAATCAGCAGTCCTATGTTTGTCTCACACATGATATTTATACACATGTGCGTTCAGAACATGGAGTCATGCTTCATGGACTGGACAGCAGGGAATTAATCTCCTCTACATTTTATTGTATGGACCAACACGTAGGAGATTAGCAAACGCAAGTCATTTGTGTGTTTGTCAGGGATGTGATGCATGTGTGAGGGAGACAGTGATGGAGGGGGGGGGGGGGGTTGAAATGCTTTAGTGAGCGGTGCATGCCTCCCTCCTGGGATTCACACAGAGGGGTGTTTATGCCTCACAACCTCACTAGCACCCCCTACTGTAATCCTACTGCAGCTTAGCAACACTGATTTCACAGCTGTACAAGTCCATGTTGGTGTGTGTGTGTGTGTGTGTGTGTGTGGCAGAGATATGGGGGGCCTGACACCCTGTGGTGGTGCAAAAATGGGCACCAAACTGGTCATCCCATGTAAACTGTTTTCAGTTTAATCCCCCAAGCAGCCGTCTTCTTACCTCCTTTTCCTTTTTTCAATGTTTCACCAATTCTGCACCCAGCACCCCCCCACACACATACACACACACACCACACTTTGTGTTGAAACATCCAATGCTTATTGTGTAGCCATTCATGCATGCAGTAGATAACCTACTTCCTAGTAAATACTGTATTCACATCATTTGGTGCATTTCAGCACATTGATCGCGTCGTTACGGTCAATATTCTTGCGGGCCGTAAGTCACGTGTGTGTTTTGGATAATGAGGGAGGGCTGGTGCACCGCCCAGGGGGCCCTTCCTGGAGCTTTACTCTCAGTCAGACAGAGAGTAGAGGGGGATGATTAATGGAATGTAAATGTTGATGGATTATTGAGCGGGGAAATGATAAAGTTGGCTGCATTAAAAAAAAAACAGACTGGGCACTTTCAGTCAATCAGTGTGTGTGTGTGCGTGCATGCATGTGTGTGTAAATGCAATGAGTGTGTTTATAGGCTCAAACCTAACAGCCTAAGGTTTAAAAGCCATGACCCTTAAACCTGCTTTTTAAATATCTTAACAGGCAAGAGCAAAGCTGGTAAACACAAATCAACATTTATTTTTTCTTTTCTTTTATTGGGTGGACAATATTAAAAGAAACAAGGGTTAGGCTGATGTGAAGGTATTATTAAAATCCTCAACTGGATAATTAAAGGAAATTGCAGGTTTTTTTGTTCACCGTCTTCTTGTAGAATTCACTTCTAGAGCCAAGTTATAAATAGGGTGAGTGAGAAAACCTCTGCTCTTTGTCTTACTAACACGTTCACATTAAGTCTGCTCAAGTGGTTCGGTTCATTTAAAAGGAAGACGCTCAAAGACTCAATACTGAATATGAGATAATTAAACGCTGAATATTACGAGGCCTTATGGATTTAAATGTGATAAAACTTCCTTAGTATTATTAAACACAAATAGGTTTAAATTTTGCATAAACTTATTCTAACTTATTCAGTTTGACTCAACATTTTACCTCTCGTTGGCGAAAGGTTTAGCTGTACAAGAGGTCCTGCCCATACCCCACCTATGGGGGCTCACACCCCCAACCAAATTAAGCTAATCTTAATCGTGAAGTTTATTATGCTCACCATTCTCTGCCTCATTTCATAATGATTCAAGCAAACATTTCATAAACCTTCACAGCTTGTAAATTTGACACTGCGTGGTTATTTGCATATGCCGCAGCAGCATCTAGCTATAGTTTTATCCATGTGGAATATCCTATTTGGTTAGAACAACCATGTAATGCAAAAATAACAGCAGCGTAAATGTTTATGATGGTTGCTTTGGTTTTTGCCCCAGCTTTAAGCTTGCCAGTAGGGTCAGAACTAATCTGTGTTTCTCCATCCCAGGTCATTAAAAGAGTTATTGAATCATATTAGTTTGGATTTTAGTGTACTGGTTGAATCGGACTTCATCTAACCAAAGACGTTGCTTTTCAACCATGCTTCAACAGAATTATTTTAAAAAACAAAACTTATGGAACAGGCCTGGACAAAAATGATGGTACCCCTAACTTAATGTTTTTTGCACAACTTTTTGAGGCAATCACTGCAATTAAACAAGTCCTGTAAATTTCAATGAGACTTCTGCACCTCTCAGCAGGTATTTTGGCCCACTCCTCATGAGAAAACTGCTCCAGTTGTCTCATGTTTGAAGGGCACCTTTTCCAGACGGCATGTTTCAGCTCCTTCCTAAGATGCTCAATAGGATTGAGGTCAGGGCTCATAGAAGGCCATTTTAGAATAGTCCAGTGTTTTCCTCTTGGCCATTCTTGGGTGTTTCTAGCTGTGTGTTTTGGGTCATTGTTCTGTTGCAAGACCCATGACCTGCAACTGAGACCAAGCTTTCTGACACTGGCCAGCACATTTCTCTCTAGAATCCCTTGATAGTCTTGGGATTTCATTGTACCCTGCACAGATTCAAGACACCCTGCGCCAGATGCAGCAAAGCAGCCCCAGAACATAACAGAGCCTCCTCCATGTTTCACAGTGGGGACAGTGTTCTTTTCCCTTTGTGAACATAGAGCATAAGGGAAGACCCAGGAGACGCTGGAGGGTCTATGTCTCTCGGTTGGCCAGGGAACGCCTTGGGATTCCCCCGAAGAGCTGGCCCAAGTTGCTGGGGAGAGGGAAGTCTGGGCCTCTCTCCTTAGGCTGCTGCCCCCGCGGCCTAACTTCGGATAAGCAGAAGACAATGGATGGATGGGACATAGAGCTGATGTGTCTTGGCAAAAAGTTCCATTTGTGTCTCATCTGTCCATAGGACATTCTCCCAGAAGCTTTGTACGCTGACTTTTTTATGATTTGTTTTCAACAATGGTGTCCTCCTTGGTCGTCTCCCATGTAGTCCACTTTGGCTCAAACAACGGCGGATGGTGCGATCTGACACTGAGCTTGAAGTTCACCTTGGATCTCTTTAGAAGTTTTTCTGGGCTCTTTTGTTACCATTCGGATTATCCGTCTCCAGAAGATGATCGGGTCAGAAAAACTCAGTCTCTTCTACGTCACAAGGAAAATTAACATTCATGGCCTCTTGGCTTGCGATCACCGAAGGCTGTATTGATTTAACAGACAGGAGAGACCGAGCACTTCTCAGCTATTAGAAGCTAATCATTAGCATTAGCAACTCCACAACATGGCAGAGCACATTCAGACTTGTTATTTAATCAAACATCACTTTTTCCAAGAAAGAAGAGTGAACGGAGGCAGTGGAACAGTCACATTGCTGTTAGCCAAGCAGAGGCGAGATGTTTGCATTTCATGAAAATGAATGAGTAAGACTCCAAATTCTGCTGCCCTCCAGTCCTCCGACAAATTTCTACCTCTTAACAGGAGTGTAAGAGCTTTTTTTTTCATAGACAACTATCCACGGCAACTTTTTTGAACAAATGAGTAAATGAGACCCTTTCATTTTTTATTGAACAACCAGTTTTTATCTTTACAGATTTTTAAAATTTGTTTCTAAATCACAAGAATTCACATACAACTTTTTATTTCATCTAATTAAATAAACTTAAGCTCTTATGATCAAATGGCTTGTCGATATTTGAGTAATCTTTTTACAAAATACTTTCTTTCCTCTAGAAGAATTTTTTTGATGAATAATTTTTACTCCTGCCCAAGTAAAATATATTAAAGCAATGCTACTCTTTCTCGTGTTACAACCATTGGCTGCTCTACCCACTCCTGATTAAATCATATATTTGGTCGAAATGTGTTGTGTAGGGATAAATTATATTACATTGGTTTTAACTGTAATATGGTATGGAAATATATTGCATATACATTATATTGTACATATTTTCAGGCCATCTGGTTAAAATTATGCAAAACAACTTGTTTTAATCTATAAACACATCAAGTTATAAACTCTATGCTAACAGTGACTGAAACGGTGTTAAAGAATAGTAAAAGTTGTGCATTAAAAGAAGTGCATGGGAACTTTTCTTTCTCGTGATAGTAATTTGCTCACAAAACCAAATTTGTCTAATTTGTTTTTCTTATATGGCAGCTGCTGCAGTCTCAGCTTGCCTGCGTGAACGGTGACAGGCGCAGACTCTTTGGCTAACAAGCCAGTTGTGAAAAAAAAAAAAAAGCAGTCATGGCATGGAGGCCTCCCCAGTGCTGTGCCATTACCCGGCTCCTGGCAAGGCTATGGGAGATCATCATTTCCACACAACAAACCGTAGATTATTATTTTGCCGACAGTTTCCTCAAGTGGAAAATTAGCTTCCGCCAACTGGGCGTCTTTACGCCCCCATTCACCATCAACAATTTACCACGAGAAGAAGAAGTGCGTAAATGAAACTAATCGTAGGAAAAGCAATCCCTACCTTCTGTTGGCAGAAGCAATCAACCAGCTCAGAGATGGGCTGCTTTACAGCGTACTCCTGAGAGGTGAGGAAGAGAGGCAATAAATTGTTGCTTGGGGTGCAATTTACCAGTATTTGTGTCCAGTTCATTTGAGAGCACAAATGATGGCATTCATTACAGGAATGCCTTTTGTTAGGCTCGGATTTAGCAGCTGCTGCTGCAAATAATTATCTGCACAATCTGGTGTTGTTCAGAAACAGCATCCTCTGTCAAAGTTAGCAGGCTTTACATTTAAAACACCCAAAAAGTACAAAAATTTACTGTGTTGTATTTCAGATTTCGTCTTCTTCGAGAATCCTCTTGAAGTTATGCACAGCTACTTATATAGTCCATGTCATCACATAAATATATTCGCTCAATCATTTCCTTAGACTGCTAATAGACATGCTAAGTAACCTTGAGAACCCACTGAATGATCAATTTATCAGCCCGGACATTCATTAGACAAATCTTTTTTTTCTCAAAATGATGGATGGCTTGAGAGATTTGACAGAGGTGTGTGCAATGACAGAACATGACAGGTCAGGCAGTTAGATGATACTTGAATGTCAAGAGACCAAGGCTCATGGTGCAATAGAGGGACTCGGGAACAGAACAGTCTGATCAATGACCTCTACATTCTGATGAAATGAATTACCACAGGGTCAGTCCACATCAAGTCAAGGTGCCCTGATTCTTTTTTTTTTTTTTTTTATTATTATCATTATGGTAAATGTTCAGTCCCATTCTTTATTTTTATTACTTATTCCATTTAGGATTTTAATATTATTATTATAAATATATTTTTATTCTGGTACTTTTTTAAAGACCATTTTCTACAAACTAAACATAACCATAAAAATATACAAACATGAAATTTTACCATGGAAAACAGAACAAGTAGACCATTACATTTGATAACTTTAAAAGCATTTTTGGACTTTTTTTTTTAGTTCAAACCTAATTATAGAATTCAATCAATATTTCCTCCACTACATTGCTTCCCACAAACCCTCGTGCCTCATTGACTGAATCCACTGAATGCTAGCTGGTGCCAGCTTTGAATAAATGTCATGTGTTGGTTTGACGTGCAATGCTCCAGACATGCATGTTGTCTAAGCTACCAGGAGTGTTTAAAGTCAGTCAGTCTCCTGAGCTGAGGTGTGATACCAATGTCAATGTCCTTCCCCTTTATCCCCAAGCCTCCCCGGTGACTACTTGCAGTTTACACAAGTGTTTAACCACCACCTCCACGTCAAAGCATGATTAAAAGAGAACGCTGACAGATATACAAGCTGCATTTACTCATTTATGATACTTGTCTCCAGCCTGGTGTATTTCTCTTGGAAAATAACATGAGAACACTGTTGTACTTATCTTGAAATTTCCAACAGTTGACTCAATATTTGATATGTTGTGCAACTTTTATAACTCAAAAAGACTAAATGAACTCATGCCTGTGTAATCCATTTGTTTTTTATTTTACTTTGGGCTTTTGTGCAGTTTACAACAAATTGAATTATAGATGGTGATTGCTTTCATTGATTTCTACATTCCTTTTGTCCCACAAGTTCAACAGGCATCACCTTATTTCCCTTCACACAGCTCACTGCTCTCTAATAATGTGACCCCCTCATTCTTTTTTCCACATGAAACGAGAGGTTACCCTCGTGGCCTGTTGGGATTGGACCAATTTAAAGCATTCCCATTGACGGGGCTAATACATCATTATGCGTTAAACCTCTGGACGAGCCACATACTAATTAATTGAATCATAGCGATAGATGGGTGAGGCCAGAGGCTACATTTGGAGGGAAGTAGGCCTCGTAGATGAGACAGAAAATGGCGCACTGTTGGAGATGAAGTGGGCAGCAACCACATGGGGATCCTGGCTTAAGGCAACCCAAGGTTTTTTTTCTTGGCAGTGGATGTTCAGTGCATCTAATTAGGCAGGGTGGAAGTCCTGGCAGCATTTTTCATATAATGTATTGGTGAAAAGTACCACAACCTATAATGCATACACATACATCATGGATAGCAACATGAAGAATGAAAGGCTGGTAAGAAAGCTAGAACCTACATCCAACAGATTAAGATTCATCTGGTCATGTAGGTGTACTAAATCTTAGTAATATGCACCAAGATGGCATTATGAGACCTAAAGACTTTGGAATATATTGATTTCTTCTTACATTAGTAGAACACCAGCTGCTGATGATGCTCATTATCTGTGAGTTGGCTAAGAATACCATCGTGCCTGTACCTTTGTGTCACACATGGGTTTTTTCTTTCAAAAAATGAATAAATAAATTGGGAATTATTGACAAATATTTTCTTAGGGGAGACAAGCTAACAGCTAGTTAGTGATTAGAGAACAAAGGGTGATTTATGGAGTCTTAAAACTACCCAAGTCTGATATTTGAAAACTATTCACACATATGCTATTTTAAAAACCTTTGTATCTGCATGACCTTTGTATTGGGTGGTTATTCTAAATACGTGTCTTGGTTATTTCTTCCAAAGGTCAAGTGAGAATGTGGTCCATTACCTTTTATGGTGTTTGTGCAACTTGTGTTGCAAAGTAGGAAGTATTAAGAGTAACTCTGAGGGTACCCTCATGGTCTCCTGCAATTGTACCAAGGCACCCACAATGAAAGAGCTATTATTCACTGCCCTGCCAAAAAAAAAAAAAAAAAAGTCACCAACTGGATTTAACTAAGCAAACAGGTACGAGCCTCCTATTGGATAATTACTGCATGGTCGTTTATCTTTCAGCTGGCAACAAGTTATTTAACCCCAACTGATGCAATGGGTTGCTTCTCATGTCTTAAACAACCATCTGGTGGTCGTGGAAAAGATGTTAGTCTGTGTGAGAAGGGTCACATCATTGGCATGCATCAAGCAGAGAAAATATCTGAGGAGATTGCAGAAACGACTAAAACTGGGTTAAGAACAACGCATTATTAAAAACTGGTCTGAGTTCAGATGGACCCTGTTCCAGAGTGATGGGTGCATCAGGGTAAGAAGAGAGGCAGATGAAGCGATGCACTCATCATGCCTAGTGCCTATTGTACAAGCCTGTGGGGGCAGTGCTATGATTAGGGGTTGCTGCAGTTGGTCAGGTCTAGGTTCAGCAACAGGATGTGCTCCAAGAATGAGGTCAGCTGACTACCTGAATATACTGAATGACCAGGGTATTCCATCAATGGATTTGCTCTTCCCTGATGGCAAGGACATATTCCAAGATGACAATGCCAGGATTCATGGGGCTCAAATAGTGAAAGAGTGGTTCAGGGAGCATGAGACATGATTTTCACACATGGATTGGCCACCACAGAGTCCAGACCTTAATCCCATTGAGAATCTTTGGGATGTGCTTGAGAAGGCTTGTGACATTGCAGAAGCTTATTGAAGCAATGCCACAGCGAATATGTGTCGTAATCAAAAATAAAGGCGGTCCAAAGGAATATTAGAGTGTGTGACCTTTTTTTTTTTTGGTGGCGACTTTTTTTTGGCCGGGCAGCGTATTAGTATGCATTAAGCCTCTTCAAGAGCATGAGGCTGTTGACCAAGTTGCAAATGGAATGTGGATATATTAGAAGCAAATTGATGTAATACAAAAAACAGTTTTACAAAATATGCAGTAATGTTACATTATGTTTGCAGTTGTACTTGTCAAGTCTCCCATTTTGGCTGGGAAACTCATGTTTTACCCCTCTAGCCCACCCTCTTCCCATATTAGTATTTTCCCAGAAAGTTCTCGGAACACCCCTGCTCGCTCTAAAAAACTACAATGGCAATCTGTGTCTGGAAAATAAGCTAGCTTGAAACATTTTATTTCATGCTTCTTAATGTTCCAACATAGTATAGCTGTAAATATATCGTGGAGATTAAAAAATAAAGATTGAAGTGGCTCTCTCACATTTGTCTAAAAACCTCCGCCAATAACACGGCTTGGTCCAAAAACCAATTATTGGACCATGCGGTTGTCGGTCTCACCGAACCACCACACTTCCGCATTTATTTGGGTCCTCTACTTATTACGCACACTTATTTGCGCAGAAGACCACTGATGTGAGAGGTTCTCTGCTCACTAATTTCAGAGAAGGAGAAACAGCCGGCTGCTACCGATGAAAAACACCACTTGAAGTCAAGACAACAAAAAAATGATTGGACATAGAAATCAGCTACTGTTTAGCATGCTGTTGTTTCCTCTGGCAATGAGGGCTCCATCTCTGGCAGATGTGGTACATAGATGATAGCTGACGGGAGGAGTGAGAGTTCCGTAACCGTGTTTGCATTTCAAAGCTAGCTAGTTTTGGAGATTTGCTATTGCACCTTTTTTGGCGCTTTCGGACAGAGTAGTTCTAGGAACTGAGTTCCTAGAACCATCCTCTTAGATTTTAGTTCCTAGAACTACCCCTCCCAGGGGAACATTTTCAGATTGCATTCGCACAGAAGTCGGGACCTTTGGTAGAGGCGGGTGTGACGAAACCGCCTGCGACAGTCACGTGTTAAGTCACGTGATCTACTCATCACAGCCATGAGCCGGAAACCAATGAGTAAATAAACAACGCTGCGACGCTAATGGAGAGCGAGGAGGCAACTCTGTTCCAGACAGCTTGACAGGAATACTTAAGATGAGAGATCAAATCACAAATATCACATCGAGGCTGCTAGAGCACGCAGAGAGAGTCGGGAGATGAAGAATCCAGCGGTAAGCGATACTCCGTTTTCATGGAGGAAAACAGGAAAGCTGCGCCGCAGATGAACGAGACATGTAAGTTTAACCTATCAAACACGCGCTGATTGTACAAATATCGTATGATTATATATTTCAGACGGTATGCTATCGTTTTTGTTGAGCAGATTACATAAACTGAATGTTTCAGATTATATTGTAACTCGTGTTCTGTTTGCGTTTAGTTGTTGTGACTCGTTGCTCAACTCTTCACTGTCCGTCTGGGTCCAGAACAAAGCTGATGACTGGTGGAAAAAGGTTGTTCTAAGTTTTACTGATGACTGATGGAGAATTACCGTATGTCTAGACTACGTCTGTCACCACCTGAAGCCTGCCCTGGAGAGACTGGACACTACTTATCTCTGTGCTGTACAGCTTGAAAAGAGCTGCTGTTGTCATATGAAATGTTGTGTGTTCATAACTTCTGTGAGAGCCACGGTGAGGATAAAAGAGGAGTGAAAACGACCAATATCTGCAGCCAGATGTTCCAGTACAACCACCTGCTGCATTATAAAGCTGAGTAACTGAAGTAGATTACACACCTGAGGATAAGAAAGGCTTAATGTGAGCAAATAGTTCATATTTAGTGTGACCAGACTACTACTACCTGACATCACCAACAGAGACAAAAATACTTCTTTTAAGTTATTTATTAAAAACATGAATGTAACAAACTCAAAAACAAGTGTTTCAGTGCAACAAATAACTATTCAGGTGTCCATTATATGCTTTTTACATATATGTAGTCACTAGTTCACTTCTTTATATCTGCCAACGTGTTCACTGCAGACGAGATCCTCCATAAAAAGTTTCTGCTGGTGGTTGTCTTCTGCCAGCTCCTCCTGCAGAACTGAGTATACTTTAGACTTCCTCTCTTTCTGCTCACAGAAGATCTGCATCATGGATTTAAACCGTTCATCTCTCTGCCTCTCCTGCTCAGCCTCTGACCAGAGCATCTCCTGCACAACAGCCAGAAGTGTACACTTTTCCTCCTTCCTGGAAACAAACATGAGGGTGGAGATAGAATTAACACACAAGTTACATATAATACACTAAATACTAATTCTGTGGAATTAGATGTTTGTACCAGGTCTGGGGTGGCAGTGGGTGCTGGCTGCTGGTAGGTGCTGGCAGGTAGTAGGCTGTAGGTGCAGTGCAGATGCTGATGGAATAAATATTTTAGAATTAAACCATTTTGTTGACCACAGAGATTGCACATTTGCATATATAATAGGACCGTTCTTTACCTGGTGTAGGGCGGCAGAGGGTGCTGGCAGCTGGTTGATTCTGGCTGAAAGAAGTTGATACCACTGGCTCTGGTGTAGCTGCTGGATGGATAAACATTTCAGAATAAAACAGAAGTCATAAAAATACCTCCATCAGTATCATGCAGTGTCCCAAACAAACTTATTGACTGTGATAAGTTATAAACCCTCACTCTCACAAAGACATGAGAGGGAGACAGACATTTGCTTCGACCCCCGCTCTCACGCCTCTCCCGTAGAACAGGTATGTTCCCCACGACCTGACCATATGTGAAACGTCTCACAAAGACTTGGCATAAGTGTAGGGATAGGAAAACGTTTATTATATTCAGAATACAGTTTTTAAAAAAATTCTAAATATCCTTTGGAATCTTGAAAGTTTGACTATGTTGGCACATATGGACCTGTAAACTCTAGAATTTATTCTTTTTTTTCCGTAAATAAGCAATCACTGATGATAGACATTGTGAGCCGACTACAAAAAACTATCATTGCCTGTGCTTTGGCATCACCTTGTTGGTTTTTCCCGCAAAGGAGAGCAAAAATGAGGTTACGGGCATACAATGATTCACCCATTGTAGACCAATATGATGAATGAGTATTTTCTCTCAGTGAGATTATTCCATTTTTCTTGGAGAATGTACATATTAGGATGAATGCCATTGAACCTTAAGCGTAGCTACGATGCCCAATGATGTATGTTTGCTAGGTGCATTTGAGTGGAGAAGGGGCCAGGAAGATAAAACCTGTGACACAAAGAGAGAGTGGGGGGGGGGGGGGGGGGGGGGGGGGGGGGGAGAGCATTAGAAGCAAAGGCAGTGGGGAGAAAATACTTTGCACTGTGATAAAAAGAAAGCAGAAAGAGTCAGAAGCAAAAAGAATTAGAGCGATACCGACAGTTATATGTATGCTTTAATCTTCATGTTTTTTTACAGCATTTAGTTCAAAAGGTAGCACATAAGAAGCAGAATAACTCCACACTTCGACTATTCCTTCCTTTCTTCCACTGAGCCGATGAAAGATGAAAATCTCTCTCTGCTGTAAATTGAACATTATGTCCAGTCAACCATTCCGACCACTGTCCCTTCCCTGTTGATATCTACAACATCATACAGCTTGGTCCTTCACTGACTGCCTTGAGTTTCAAATGTTGTTAATAGTACTCCAAAGGCTGAGGTAAAGTAAAAGTTTGTGCCAATATATCACCAAATAATGTCTCATTTAAACATCTGCAGCTAATTAAATCTTAAAAACCTTATTTTAGAGCTAGGGAATATTTTAAATCTAAAATATGTCTGACCTTGGTAAAGTGTCCACCTAAACTAAAAGCCTCCATATCCAATTCAAAGGATACATCTTCTCTCTCTGTCCTCTCCCTTGCTTCTTTATCTGTCTCTCCAGTTCAAAGCTCCCACTGCACATGAACGGGGGTGGGGGGGTGGGCATTCTGCCGAGCACGCTTCAAAGGCGACCTTGAGGGGAGGTTTGATTGAGGTGTTCCAAACCCCGGGCAAAAGAGAGGATTGATGAAATCAATCGAGTGGGATTACTTCGTATTCCGTACCACACCCACTAGGCCGGTGACCGGGACAAGAGAATGAACCAATGAAGCGCCTCCAAAAAAAGTTTGTAGTGGATGGTGGCGTTAGGAGGGCGGGACTGTGAGGCAGGTAATGGAAGTCAAAGGAAAAGAGCGTGAAGGTGGCGGAAAAACAAACATGAAAAGGAACGAGGGGAACTTCCGTTCGAGTTGCAGGATTAAACTGAAGAGTACTGAATGCCGGTGTCAAGCGGAGTTCCAAACCTTTTGCTTTAACTAAATAAATTTTGATGTTCTTCATAGAGCACTAAACAGATCCTGAAAAGGTGTTTAAATCTTTGGAGACGCATGAAAACCCTGTCTGTTTGTTTGCTACCTTCTCTCAAGAGGCCAAAATTGCAGGTTCCCATTGATTCCTCGTGTCTGGTTTTGGAGGTATGCTAAGTAGAACACTGCTTATTTGATACATACTCATGCTTGTGTTGTTACATAAATGCTCCTTTGTGTGCATTTCCTCCTTTCATCTTCCGCCGCTCTTCAGAAAAGGGTGGGGGGGAAGTCGGCACGCTTTCGGCGGTACAGTCTCAGCTGCATTCATCAGTTACGGGAGCCTCGCAATTATTCCCCTTCTTCAGTCAGAAAAGTCAACCTGCCAGTACCAGTACACAGATGAATGACTATTGTCTCCTCTGTCGGATTATTCGCCAGGAGATATGTCTCTCCCCTCCTTTCAATATGTTCCTCTTTGTGTTTCTCATCAGGCAAACAAAATGCTGTCATGAGGGAAGGGAAAAGGCGGCAGACTGGAGTGCAAGGCTTGATGAGAGGCTTGATGACGACAAGCGTGAGGGATCTGATATGGGTGCCCCCTTGAAGGCTTTCTCGCAGCTGCTGATAAGATGAAGGAAAAGTACTTTACTACTTTTTCCCCTTAGGTTGAGAAAGTTGAAAAGGCACGCAAGCCAGCTGAAGGAATGAAATCATGTTGCACAAGGTTTTCTCATTTATAACGACCATGAAAAAGGAGTTTTAAAAAAGCTAAACCTGACTGAACTTCATGTTTATGATGTTTAAACCTTTACATGATGCATTCAATTGGGGAAAAAACTGACACGTCTACTAATATCCACCAGCTGCTAATAGCTTATTGTCTCTAATTAAAGGGTTAGATGTTGGCTTTGCCTCTTCTTATTCCCATTAGCAGTCTGTTTTTCCCTGTCCCTGCTCTCTAGACCGTTAAGCGGTCAGCCAGGAGAAAGCCCAGCCTGGGGCGCCCATTAATTTTGGTTACCGTCATGTCTTATGGCTTCACTATGACTGTGACAGGCAATAGAGACCAGGGGCCCATCATTTAAGAAGGAAAGGTATTAGATGAAAACAAAAAATTGGATGGGGGTTTATTTGAACTTTAAACGAATGTTGTCTTCTATCAGGAAGAGCCAACTCAGTTAGGCACAGAGTACAAATACTAGACAAGGTTGTCCAACTACTAAGACTGTGCTTCAACTACACAATATTTTTAGATTCCCTTAAATTCTTCCCTAAATAAAAAAAACTCCTTCATCCAAATAAATCATGAAATTCCACGAAATGCTGATGTAACCATACCAAGCCTGAAGGTGGTGATAATCTCAAGATTATTGACCATGAGGTGATGCCATTTTAAGCATAATTAAAGGTTGAATATGGAACATTTTAATAAGAAGCTATTTAAAAAATGACTCTACAGGGCGTTTAGAGGTGAATGATGTACAGTTGTTCCTTTAAAAGCTATATTTAAAAAAAAAAAAAAAAAAATCTAAATTTTATTTTGACGGGCACGACCAGCCACTAGAGGTCACTGTTGTGGTAAAAAGTCAGCTCGGCAAGGCGAGGCTGGGACTGTGTAAAATGGTGGACTCGACAAGTCAAGCAGCTGATTCTGAGCCCAGAAGATGTTCTAACGGTAAATACTGTTGTAAAATAAACATATTAGTAGAAATGAGTTCTTACCCTGTACGATTTGTCGCTAGACATGGTGCTGGCTGGTCACTTCATGCATCAGCAGTAAACCAACACCCCGACGGCTGGAAAATTTGTTGTTGTTGCAATACCACCTCTAAACACTAGATGTCGCCATAGTGTCCGTGTTCCACATTCAACCTTTAATTATTCAACTTAACCAATTAAAACTTTTATTTATCTTTACAATTATCTTTCAGTGGCCTTTTTGCCACGTGGACAAAGCGTTCTGGTTTGCCTCTCCCTTGGAACTGAAACTGCAGCTCTTTTGACTCCTCAGCGTCTCATCAACTAATCGTCTGCAGCTGCTGCTGGGAGGCATCTCAGAAGAGAGGGAGGCTCAGCCAGCACGGGCGCTGTCCAAGGTACTGGAGGTCAGAGCAGGGAGCCGGCAACTGTAACAGGGCAACATGTTGGAAACAAAGCTAGCCAGGTGTAGAGAAAGATGATAAAAATAGCAGCAATAAACAAAAGCAACCCTGAGTTTTTAAAAATAATCTTTACGTTTCAAAGTTTTTGTAGCTTTTGTTGTTTCCTTTAAAAATGCTGTTTGCAGGTGAAATACAAAGTCAATGATCAAATAGTTTTCCACTGGTCAATTTTGTAGTTGATTTTTTTTTTCATCAAGTGAATTTTAAATATTACACAGTTGAAATGATGAGCTAATGCATACATATGGAAAAACATGAATGCAGAAACATCAGAAAAGCCAACCTGGTCTGAAGTCATTTGCTCTATTGCAGTTTTTGTTTAATATCTTTAAGAATGATCTGTTTTTTGTTTTTTTGTTTTTTAGAACTGAGTTGTTTTTAATTACTTTGTCATTGTGTTGTTTTAAAGTTTGACCACTGCTTCAGAGCAAAATGGCCCCTCTAATGTACACACTGATTGTTTTCATGGTGCCAAAGGCATGGTCTTGATGATTGGAAGATCCACAACAGGTGTAGCATTAAACTTGATGAAAAGCCTGTTTATTAGTTTGAATGCAGTATGCATTCAAACTATTGTTTTCCTGTTTCTCTTTATTATTCTTCTTCTTCTTCTTATAACCTCTGCTTCCGTACGTTTTTTGAACTGTATCTCCTCCTACAGTTTTTCAGCTATTTCAGCAAGTTTGGTATCAAACCGTTCAGCTCGTTCAGCTCTTTCCGGCTATATCTCTTGGTATTAATATCTTCAACCGTTTCCAATTTATTCAGCTTTTTCTGCCATTTTTCAGCCCATTGAAATGAATGGAAAAGGCTTAAAATCGCTCAATTTTGAACAAAATCGTTCATCTTTTTGACCTCTTACTTGCCAGGGTTAACTTCAACCTAGAGACTTCATTCAACTTTTAACAAACTCAAAAGAAGTTCAACTATTTCAAATTTTTTCACCTTCTTGATATCTTTTACGGTTTTTCTACAATCACAGGTTAAACTTGAGGTACGATTTTGGAAAGTTCAGGAACGTCTCCTCCTCCCCCCATTCAAAAGAATAGGGCCAAAAACAGACTTTGCTCGACTTCAGGCCGTGTCCTGAGAGAACCGTAGAACCGAGGGAAATGAAACTTGCGCTGGATGAAAGCTGACGGATTTTCCTCCGTTTTGAGCTATAACTTATGGACGTACTCCAAAAATTGTGGTCGTAGCGTTAACTAGTTTGGAAAGGTTTTAAAATATTTCTCCTTCCAGCAGCTGAGCTGTGCTGTCCCAAATATGGTCATTCCTTTCCCACTGTGACTGACAGCTTCAGATCAAAATCCCGAAGGGGAAATTCTGCTACGACCACATCTTTTGGGGTAGACGCGTAATTTTCTCAAAAACAGTAGGTTTTTTTGTCTGCTTCGATGGGATGGTCTCGATTTTGCTGTAGCTGCCACGGTTTTTGCGCTATGAGGCTCAGAAGGAGGAGTCAGCCAGATTTTCTCCCATTGGCAGCCATTCAATTTTTTCTCAGCTCAGGTGCTTCGATCGCTCTCCGAGAGCTAAACTGTACTCGTCATATCTCCT
>SSNS01000610.1:16024-31811 GCA_006937985.1 Aphyosemion australe
AGCTCGATACCCTTGGGGGGTCCTGGAGGGTGCGTGGGAGTTCGCCCAACCAATCTACATGTGTTTTGTGGATTTGGAGAAGGCGTTTGACCGCGTCCCTCGGGGGGCCCTGTGGGGGGTACTCTGGGAGTATGGGGTACCAGGCCCCTTGATATGGGCTGTTAGGTTCCTGTACGACCAGTGTCAGAGCTTGGTCCGCATTGCCAGCAGTAAATCGGGCTCGTTTCCGGTGAGAGTTGGACTCCACCAAGGCAGCCCTTTGTCACTGATTCTGTTCATAACTTTTATGGACAGAATTTCTAGGAGCAGCCAAGGTGGTGAGGGGATCCGTTTTGGTGGCCTAAGGATCAGGTCTCTGCTTTTTGCAGATGATGTGGTCCTGTTGGCTTCGTCAGAACGTGATCTCCGGCTTCGCTGGAGCAGTTCGCAGCCGGGTGTGAAGCAGCTGGGTCGTCTTTTGCATTGCTGCCAGAGTCTCAGCCGCTTCCTACTGACCAGTTTTCATCAGATTTCCCCTCTCCGCCCAAAGCAACATCATTTCTGATGCTCGTTTCACAGAGAACATTTTTCTAAAAGTCATTTTAGCAGCTATTTTACACAGTGTCTCTGCAACACATAAAGTGCTAAATGACATCATATGTGCCATTGACAATAAGGAATATTGTGTGGCTGTGTTTGTTGACTTGGCTAAAGCCTTTGACTCTGTAGACCATAACATCTTATTTAGCAGGCTCAAACATATAGGACTTTCTCAGGCATCCGTGGCATGGTTTAGAAGTTACATCTTAGGCCGTACGCAAACAGTGAAAACAGAGGGTTACCAATCTGCTCCTCTACCTCTATCTATGGGCGTTCCTCAAGGGTCAATACTGGGCCCAACCTTATTCAAAATCTATGTCAATAACATTGTTCATGCTGTTGACAGTTCTCATATACATTTATATGTTGACGACAGCATTTTATATGCATGCAGTTCTTCTTTGAATGCAGCTTTAATTGTCTTCAACATGCCTTCTCCAACCTTCATCTTCATTTAAACACAAGTAAAACAAAATTACAGAGCACTTACCGCAATCAACTTGCCACTCTAGTATTGTTTCCCTGGATGGTACAGAACTACAACTTGTCAGTTCTTATATGTGTCTGGGTATCTGGCATGACAGCACACTTTCATTGACATTCACATTATTCATAGGCATCATTTTAACCGGGGACGCCGGGAACATGTCCCTGGCAAAGTTTGTGGGAGGGAAAAAATGGAGGGAAAAAAAGTCGGTTTGTGTATTTGATCTTCACAACAGCATGATCAGCCAATGCCAGGCTGTTTAGCTTGCTTTGTCCCATCTAGACTGTTTACAGATCTCCAATGCCGCGTCCCATAATTTTCCGGTTTACGGCGCTTCGCTGAAAAAAAAAAACCTCAACAACAAGCGAGGAAGCCATTACGCATGAGGCTCGGGCTCGTACTGTTGGATCCCGTAGGTCACTGCCAGGTTCAGTTATAACTTTTGTTATTTTGGAGCAAGATGCTGAAGCTGCTTCCTGCTTCCTTCCACCAATCAACACGCCCCTCAGTGCCACGCGCGTCCGACACAGCCGAAATATCGCGTGTGATCTCGCGAGAAAATATGCCCTTTACAAAAAAGATCAAAAAAAGCACATTTTTTTTTTATTTTTCCAATACAATTTATTTTAATGGTCTAAAAGACTATAATAGGACGTAGATATCCACGGTATTATAGGTGATGACTCCTTTAAACAACTGTTAGATCTTAATTTTGTCCACTGCTCAGTGTTAAAATCAGGCATCTACCTAAAATTAATCAAATAAATCAATTAACTGACCACATATTAAAAATTCAAAACTGGTATATAAACATTTTTTTTTTGTTGATAATAATTGAGCATGTAAAAATAGCCATATTTTTGTTACATTATTTTGTAGAAATTATAACATGGAAATAAAGAACACACATTAATAGGAAAAGTCAGGAAGCTAGGACAACATTTGCAATCTGTCTAACTAAAGTTATTACATCAAAATGGCTGCCTCGGGAGTTCTAGTGTTAGAATAAAACATTTCTGATGTTTGTCGTGTACTCTTTTCTGTTTTCCAGGTGAAGGTCCGTTTCCTGCTGTGTTGGATTTGAACACCGTGTTCTCTGACAGAAGAGCCAGTCTGCTGGCCAACAAAGGCTTTGTTGTTCTTGCAGTAACTTTGTTCCCAGATAAACCCCTGGAGAACAAACAGATCCACCTGGACCACTTTGAAGAAGCTGTGAACTTCTTACAAAAATTACCTAAGGTAATGAACATGGGTTAAATTGCTGTAAAGCTAAAGTCCCATTAGTTGTTACACTGGTGTGTGACATTATTTCTCCACATTTGACCCATCCCCTGCCTGAGGGAGCGGTGAGCTGCCAAAACGGCCATGCTCAGGAACCATTTGGTGGTTTAACCCCCAATCACACCCCTTAATGCTGAGTGTCAAGCAGGGAGGCATTGGGTCCCATTTTCAAGGTCTTTGGTATGACCCGACCCACGATCTCCCAGTCTCAGAGTGGACACTCATACCACTAGGCCACTGAGCTGGTCTAATTCTAATTGGTTAATTCCAGGCAGGGTCTTTTGATTTCACTCTTATTGTCCTCCTCTCCATCAGACTTGTGAACAAATGGCCTGTATTTATATTTATAAATATTTCTTGTGCTCCAATCTGAGTTATTCTCCTGTGTGAATTCTTCCAGACATAAAAATGTTTCAAACTTACAACTCTCATTCCTAAGTGCTGAATGTTTGTCATTAATTTGTCTTTCTACAGGTGGGCAGTAAAGGAGTTGGAATACTATCCCATTCAAAGTGTGCAGATGTCGCTCTTTCTCTCTCAGCTTTTGTACCAGGTGTTGAGGCTGTTGTTTGGATCAACGGCTGCTCTGCCAATGCAGCTCTCCCTCTTTACCACAAGAGAAAACTCATTCTTCCTGCATTAAAGTATGATGTCAATAAAAGGATTCCCACTGAGTCAGGGGCCTTCATTTGCAAATATTGTCTGAGCAATCCTCTAGAGATGGAAAACAGGAACACCCTGATCCCAATTGAACGAGCCTCTAGTCGTTTCCTCTTTGTGGTCTCAGAGGACGACCTCAACTTGGACAGCAAGGCCTACATGGACCAGATGGTGGAGAGGCTGAAGTGTCATGGGAAGGAGAACTTTGAGACTGCGAGTTATCCTGGAGCTGGACACTTCCTGAACCCTCCTTATGGACCGTTTTGCTCCTCCAGCTTTCAAGGCACCACAACCACCCTAGTTCTGTGGGGGGGTGAGCCCAGGTCCCACGCTGCAGCTGAGGTCCATGCATGGAAGAGGATCCAGGAGTTTTTTAAGACTCACTTGAGCTGTGATGCTGCTCAGAGTAAATCCAAGTTGTGAGTGGTAACTACTATTTCATAATTAACTAAAAACATCATGTCAAACACAAACTCATCCACTTAGTGAATCATTCTCAGTTCTAAAAATGATCACTTTTTACAATTGTCAGAAAAAATTACTGAAGCTTGATGACAATCTTATTTGAAAATTTGCTGAACTGTATTATCAGGAAAACTGTGTGAAAAAAAGCTTGTTTTCTCGTCATTAACAATCCAAATAAAAAAATTGATGGATTGTAATTTCAGAAACACCTAAAATGAATGACTGCAATGAAAGTCTGTTATTCATTATTCTCAGACAACAACAAATAAAAAAAATGAAAATTTAAACCCTGAGTCAGCTGCAGCAGAATGAGCGGAAAATTCCCTCAAGTTGGTTCTACAAGCTATTTAGGTGAAAGCGAAAGTAAAACTTATCTCTCCTTGCTGTGCGTTCGTATTTTAAACACCTTAATCTAACTGCTGAAATATCTCCCCAGACTTTAAGAGTTCCTACGGGGGTGATTCATCACTAAATTAAACAAATCAGCTGTGTTTATGATCTGAAACATGCAGGAAACTTGCTGGAAGCAGACTGCAGAGCCAGGTATGTCAGCTCCATTTTTTCTAAGTCCCAACAGACCGGACCGGCAACTGTGAAGTTGCAAGTGGAATATTCTGGCCACAGGGGGCGACAGGGGCTGGGTGGCCTTTCATTAAAGCAGTGGTTCTCAATTAGTGGGGGAGAAGAGCAGAGGGGACGCGGCAGATGCACCTGACCCATGAATCATTAACAAACTTACTCATGGACAAATAAATAAATAAACAAATCGCCTCTTGTTAAAAGCAACCGTTGAACCGCTCAGCCAATCATAGATGGTTGAATAATTTGTCTAATTGCCCAACCCTACCACACTCTCATCCCTGCTCTGGGATCAAGATCATTCCCCCGCACTTTCCCCTACTTCGCCGCATTCGCCGACGAACTATCAGCGCGTTTATATGGCAAGCCGTTTTAATATTTATTCCAGATTGGATATGTATTCAGAAATCGATAATTCTAGTGTTTCTAGCGGAAATTAACATTCCAGATATCCATAAAACAATCCTACTGTACTGTGCAGCTCGATACCCTTGGGGGGTCCTGGAGGGTGCGTGGGAGTTCGCCCAACCAATCTACATGTGTTTTGTGGATTTGGAGAAGGCGTTTGACCGCGTCCCTCGGGGGGCCCTGTGGGGGGTACTCTGGGAGTATGGGGTACCAGGCCCCTTGATATGGGCTGTTAGGCCCCTGTACGACCAGTGTCAGAGCTTGGTCCGCATTGCCAGCAGTAAATCGGGCTCGTTTCCGGTGAGAGTTGGACTTCACCAAGGCTGCCCTTTGTCACCGATTCTGTTCATAACTTTTATGGACAGAATTTCTAGGAGCAGCCAAGGTGGTGAGGGGATCCGTTTTGGTGGCCTAAGGATCAGGTCTCTGCTTTTTGCAGATGATGTGGTCCTGTTGGCTTTGTCAGAACGTGATCTCCGGCTTTCGCTGGAGCAGTTCGCAGCCGGGTGTGAAGCAGCTGGGATGAGAATCAGCTCCTCTAAATCCGAGACCATGGTCTTGAGTCGGAAAAGGGTAGAATGCCTTCTCCAGGTCTGGGGCGAGGTCCTGCCCCAAGTGGAGGAGTTTAAGTATCTCGGGGTCTTGTTCACGAGTGATTGAAAGATGGATCTGGAAATCGATAGACGGAAGGGTGCTGTGTCTGCAGTGATGCGGGCGTTGTACCGGTCTGTCGTGGTGAAGAGAGAGCTGAGCCAGAAGGCGAAGCTCTCAATTTACCGGTCGATTCCTACCCTCATCTATGGTCACGAGCTTTGGGTAGTGACCGAAAGAACGAGATTGCGGATACAAGCGGCCAAAATGAGTTTTCTCCACAGGGTGGCTGGGCTCTCCCTTAGAGATAGGGTGAGAAGCTCAGTCATCTGTGAGGGACCCAGAGTAGATCCGCTGCTCCTCCACATCGAGAGGATCCAGTTGAGGTGGCTCGGGCATCTAGTTAAGATGCCTCCTGGACGCCTCCCTGGTGAGGTTTTCCGGGCACGTCCAACCCAAAGGAAGACCCAGGACACGCTGGAGGGACTATGTCTCTCGGCTGGCCAGGGAACGCCTTGGGATTCCCCCAGGAAAAGCTGGCTCAAGTGGCTGGGGAGAGGGAAGTCTGGGCCTCCCTCCTTACACTGTAAACCCAGATTTTGATTAAACTCAAATGATCTTGTTCACCTTACTTAAATGTTTCTAAATTGTTAACATCACTTGTTAATCCTGAGTTAGCTGACCTGTTTCATGTCCTTTTCTTATTGTAATTGTGTTTTGAAGTCCAATCAGTACTCTCTACTTAAACAAACTGAGTTCAGATACTTAAACACGTGTAATTTTAATATCACATACATTTGAGTAAGACTGTACTTTTTAAAGGCCTAAATTATGTTTGAGTTCAAACTACTTCAAATAATCAAGTTTGCCTGTTTGCAACCTCCAAAATTCCTGGTTTATACCAGTTCTGACCAGATGCTGAGGAGCTCTGACTCTTTAGAGACAGAACAGAGACACAGAGAACAAAGAGGAAGAACTCCGCTGCACTGAAGTTCTAACAAGCAAGTTTTCTACCCCATGTTTGAAGCCTTAGGCCAATGACCAGAGTTTAGTCAACTTAAAACTGCAATTTATAGATTTAAAAAATTACCCCACCCACTGTGAAAGCAGCAGTGGGTGAGGTGCGTTGTGGGTAGTCATTTTCTTAGCTCTTTTGTTCTATTTTGGGGTGTTTATGCATGTTTATTGTGTGGGAGGTTGTGTTGTGTGTTGTTCTTAGTTATTGCTTTGTTCAGTGTTGCAAAGATGGGGTTATTTGTTCCGTCATGCTGGCACCATAAGTGAGGAGGAAGGTCTAAGGAATGGGACCACTGTGCCGTTCTGCTGTATATAGTAAGGTGGTGGTTCTCACGAAAGGCTCTGGTCTCAGTAACCATGAATTCAACACTCACTGCCTGCAGTCATGTGGTGCATGAGTCAGCTGGCATCTTTCAGTGTCAGTTAAAATGTAAAAATTGGTTCAATTGAAAATAGAGTAGTGCTTAAAAACAAGCTGAGCTATATAAATGGGTGTTTAATATTTGTTTCAACTAAGTATCTTTAGTTACTGTAACTCTGTAACTAGTACATTCAACTCAAAAATTACATTTCACTCTATTAAGTGTTCAAGTGTATTGAATGTAGTCCACTGCACTCACTCAACTAATGCTTCATTACTTAAAAAATTAAAGGCAACGGGTTACCTGAGTTTTTTAAGTAACCTCTACTTATCCGGGCTGCTGCCCCCGCGACCCGACTCCGGATAAGCGGGAGACAATGAATGGATGGATGGATACAAAGTGTCCCTAAAGGATACCATTGAGTCCACTGTTCTGAGGCTAAGGGGAGAGTATAGATTCATATTTACTCCCCCTGTCCTAATGAGGAGTTGTTGTTCAGACCCAAATGCAGGAGAGAAGGCACAGGATGCAGGTTTGCAGGTAAAAATATTTATTTCAATAATAGCAGGTAGGATGACATGACGGGAAGACAAGGATCTGACACAGACAAGCACAAACAGAGGGTTTAAATAGACAAAGATAATCAGGGAAACAGGTGGGCAGGGTAATGAGGGGCAGTTGAGTCTCTTATGGTGCGTTCACACCGGCCTTGACGTATGCGTCAAACAACGCATACTTCATGCCGGTTTTGACGCCTATATTTTTGACATTGACGCAGCTTGCGTTGACGCAGCTTGCGTTCGGGGAGGGGAAGGGAGGAAAGAACGCGTGCGCGGCTCTCTGTTGTCAGATGTTTGTAACAATGGCGGATCCTATCGAGACAATGTCGGCATAAACGTTGAAAAAACACTCACCCGACACGCCGAGTTCTCTAGTAAGTAAGTAAGTAAGTAAATTTTATTTGTATAGCACTTATCACAGAAAAAGAATCACAAAGTGCTTCACAAAGATCAACAAAACACAAGATAGTCATCATAAAATGATCTTAAAACAAAACAACAAAATATCATAAAATCATTAAAAATCAGAAAACAGAAAGTCATAAAATTATAAAAATGATAAAACAAATGAAAGATTATTATAAATACAAGTTAGAAAAAACGAATAAAACATAAAAGATTTACGTAAAAGCAGTTTTAAACAAAAGGGTCTTCAGCTGCTTTCTAAAGGTGACCAGACTGTCTAGCAATCTTCCTCCAAGCAAGGTCCTTTCTATTCCGATCTCGGTAAGCGTAGCAAGACGGGTCATACAGTTCCCGATAGTTGCAAACGGCTTCCCTCGCTCTGCTGTGACGTATCAACTGGCGCTCTGATTGGTTGACGCTTGTAAAGCAACGCAGAAAGTTCAGCTAGCGTCAAAGCTTGAAAAGCGTGAAAAGTATCAAGCTTTGACGCGCCCAACGCTCACAAAGCGACGCAAGGACTTTGACGCAGCTCTGACGTGCCTTACCATAGACTTAACATTGAAACTTGACGCTGGCGATGCATACTTTATGGCCGGTGTGAACGCAGCATTAAGGGGAGACGAGACAGCAGGGGCAGAAGGAATTGATCCTGACACCTCCAGATTAAACATTAAACAAATAAACATTTGATATAATGTACATTTGTAAATTAGTAATTCAGTTTACACACAATTTTGCATAATTTATTGTAATAAATTAAAACAAAAAAGCTGTTTGAGAGCCGAAAGAGCCGGTTTATTTTAGTGAGCTGAGCCGTAAGAACCAGTTCCCTTAAAAGAGCTGGAGTTCCCATCACAAGTACCTAACCATCACCTATTACGTCTATTATGTAAGTAAAGTGAAACCTCCTCGCAAGTACCTACTGAGGAACAAACCTTTATTCACCTTACAATTAACTGCTTTTTTTCTTATTATCCGAATTTGACATATAACTGATTTAAAAAAATAATATTAATCAGCCATTTTTTAAATTATGACTTCATGAACATAGCTATCTAATGTCCAAAACTACTCAGGATAGATGAGGATTGCAGAGTTTTTATTATAGAATCTGCACAGTTTCATTCACACACACACACACACACACACACACACACACACACACACACACACACACACACACACACACACACACACACACACACACACACAAGAGCGCTTTTTCAGAAAAGTTACAAATCAAAATTGATTAAGGTTTTGTTTTTATTTAAAGCTAAAGTATAACTAATTAGATGCTAGATGGGACATTTAAAAAGTACAGTATATCATAGACTATCTGCTGGGAGCAGACAGACGTAGGTAGCCAGATCTGCGCTGGTAAAAAAAAAGAAATCTTCATCAGCAGGCTTATGCAGCCTATGGTCCCCAGCAATTCTAAAAACAAACTGATGCCCTTGCTGATGTTTTTCGTGTACTCTTTCCTGTTTTCCAGGTGAAGGTCCATTTCCTAATGTGTTGGATTTTAGCACCTTGTTCTCTGACAGAAGAGCCAGTCTGCTGGCCAACAAAGGCTTTGTTGTTCTTGCAGTAACTTTGTTCCCAGATAACCCCCTGGAGAACAAACAGATCCACCTGGACCACTTTGAAGAAGCTGTGAACTTCTTACAAAAACTACCTAAGGTGATGAGCATGGGTTAAATTGCTATAAGGCTAAAGTCCTATTAGTTGTCACATATTGATGGGGTGTGTGGTGCAGAAGAGATTGCAAAGCTATGGCGTAATAAATATTCTGAACTGCTGAATTGTATAAAGAGCACAGTACCTGTAGTGAATAACATAGAGTTCAATGATGATGTTAGTGTTACCACTGCAGAAATCTATGAAGTGATCCTGAAGTTGAAAGATAATAAGGCCTGTGGTCTGGATAAGATAACGGCTGAGCATATAAAGTATGTCAGTAAAAAATTGTGCCCTCTAGTGGCTATGTGTTTTTCAGGATTTTTTGTACATGGAAGGCTGCCTGACTCCATGCTCTCTGTTGTTCTAGTGCCCGTTGTCAAAGATAAAGTGGGGAAGCTAAGCAGCTCTGACAACTATAGACCAATGGCTTTGGCCAGTGTTTTGTTTAAAGTCCTGGAGATGGTGTTATTGAATAGACTTGAGAGATATGTCCTGATTTCAGACAATCAATTTGGTTTTAAACAAAATCATGGAACTGCCTTGTGTATATTTGCACTAAAGGAAATTCTAGATAAATATAAAAGGCAAAATACCACAATGTTTACATGTTTCATTGACGCCTCCAAGGCATTTGATCGTGTGAATCATGAGAATTTATTTCAAAAGCTAGTTGATAATGGGGTTCCTGGATTTTTAATTAGGATTTTGATCAACTGGTACACCCGTAGGTGTCAATTTAACCGGGGACACCGGGGACATGTCCCCGGCAAAATTTGTGATTGGCAGTTGTGTCCCCACCACTTCCGACCGAACCTGCCTAGTTGTTTGTAGGCCAAATATATATCATCGATAATAGTTTGACCACATACATTTAGTATGTACATTTGTTTTGAACAATACAGATAAAAACGCGAAGTTTCTGCTGTACCGGAACGTCTAAACTGCCTGATATTTACATCAGCCAACTCCATCTCTCTGTCATGGTGCAGCAGCTCTCCATCAAACTGAAGCTAGTTTATAAATGTCATCCTTTAGTTTTCTTCAGGTTTTGCATTTATCGTGTCAGTAATGATAATGTTACATTTGCCGCCAGTAAAAATGAATCATAATTCATTTATTTTATTTTATTTTCAACAATTTACAAAAGCAAAGCATGCTGGGAAATCTGTTCATCCAATCATTTACATAGACGTCATCACCGACAAAACTTATAGTTTAGCTAACTTTTTAGTGGGGAAAAGCTAATAAGCCTTTAGTTCAGCGCTAATGTTCAGAGTACTAGCAAGAGAAGAAAAGGCACAGGTGGCCGAATTAGAACTTCCTTGTATTATTGTTTTAAAACATTAATTTGCGTTTCAATTCAGTTACTGCGCGGTTCCCGTCGTCCATCCTCGCGTCAGATGTAATGTCCCTGTGAGAGAACGGGGAGTCTGGATTTCCCTCCTTCATCGTTTGAAATGCAGAACCGACATAGTGATTACAGCCTCCTGCTGCCGTGTGTGTGTGTGTGTGTGTGTGCGTGCGTGCGTTTCTCTGTGATGTCTCAGCAATGACGACAGTCTGAAAGTTCAGTTGAAGAAATGCGACATTTAACCTGCAGAAAATAGTATGAACGGTTTAAAGAGAATCATTTAGAATTGAATTTCTGATGGATCGAGCAGAGGAAGAGGATGAAACAGGGAAAAAACAACAAATAACTTATTTGCCTATAAAAACAAAATGATCCCTCACACACGACCTTCCTTTTTCTTTCTGACTCCATGATGTAACAGTAGAATAATTTGCTTCAAAAGATGTACTTTTGGCAGAAACCCATCCCGTTGATAGATGGAGACTCTCCTCCATGTAAACATGGTTCGGCGCTTCACTGAGTGAAACAGTAGCTGTATTGGTCACGTGACTACTTCCTAAATGATGCGCGCACGGACACGGGGTCTTGCTCTAGTTAGAAGGAGGCTTCATTTTCCATTGTCTCTGGAGACGGACGGATGCCGAGGAGGGAATTAGAGCAATGGTAGCAGAGGAGTTAAGTGGCCGCCTTGCAACTGGAAGGTTGCAGGTTAGCGTCCCGCTCAGTCTGACATTGTGTCCAAATGATATTTTTGGTGGCGCCACTTTGAGGATGTTACTGTGGCCATGCGCAGCTGCCCGGCACGCATTGTTGTGGGAAAATATTGGTGTTTTCTGTCTCTGATGTATTTAGCTCAAATCTGGTTTTCTGCAGCTCGTCTGATGTCACTCCTCCTGGTTCCGGTCTTCTTCTTTCCTCCGAGCTGGATCAGCATTTGACTTTTCCTCTCATTTCCCACTCTCCCGGTTCGTTAAGATCTTCTGATCAAATAAGAAATCACGAGCCATAAAGACCGCCTCGTTGCAATCAACGTACACTCTTTATTACATCTTCATTTTCACCCAGTGTCACTTGGGGAGATTCTGTCCATCTCCCATCGTATAATGGCGAATCTGAAGTTCACAGCATGCACACAGATTTTATTCCTTCTGCAGAACCTGGTTCCGCCTGGTACCTCCCTTCAAGATCCTAACTTTCGTATCCTTGGTAACCGACATATTTATGATCTCTGGCTCCAGGAATGAAGCCATCTGGTCTAAACTTTCTCCTGTCTTATCTGTCCCTAGGTCAGAGTGTTCTCACCTCCCTTTGCACAGTTTTATGACACCAGAACCAGACCTTCACATGAGATTAAAACCTTCTTGCTTTAGCTGGAACTCACAGCTTGATGTAAACATGCATAAATCATGGTTAAATGCAGATCAATAAAGAGTACAAGAATCATATGTGTATCAATGAACCTGGAAAGAAAAGTGATTAACCTATTTGATTAACTGGATTCTGATGTCTAAAATTAAAGGCACAGTAGGCAAAAAATATAATTTCCGACAGCATCAATAATCAGCATCATCTGTCCTGTCCGCTCAAAAAAATCCCCGGTGCGCTGAGAGTCCATATAATATAGGTAGAAACAGGATCTTTTTTTGGGCTTCCCCTGGGTGTGTAGGTTGACGGCTTCCAGCTCCCCCGTAATTCAAACTCAGCTCCTGCCTGCGTAAGCTGCGCAACGTGCGCGGTGATGTCATTTGCGCCGCCTGGAATTGATAAGAGAATCGTTTGCAAAAATGGCGAACGATTCCTAGGAATTGAAACAGTGGGAACCGGTTTTTCGATTCCCACCCCTAGTGTTGAGGCTTGTAAATATTCCGGTGCTAGCAGAGGCTAGATCTAGTAGAACGGCAGGTTCTCCAGTATGTTTTGTAGTTCACAGTAACCTTGTTAATTAAAGGTCCTATGTGGGATATTCATAGAAATCATGGTAAAAATTGCAACTCTATAGCGCCATGCAGTTCAGAGTAAGTATTGCAGCTATGGTGGCCCACTCAAAAAGGCAACAACTCCAGCATTCACTCCAGCCATCTGTTTTTTTTTTTTTTATAAAAAGCATGAGATTGATTTATTTCCAATCTCTGTAGCCTAACCCACACAAAGCATATAACTACTCCACCAGTTAAAAAACATTTTTAAAGGGGAACTAGAATCCAAACCAACATTTTCCTTGTTGAGTAAAGACAGCTTGGGTGGTCAAAAGTAGTATGCAAAAAGATCAAAGCCGTGTGTGACCTAGTTTTTATGTAAATTAGAAAGTAAAAAAAAAGCAAGAGCAATCCCCCTTCTTCTAAGCAAGCTTTCATGCAACGGAGCCTTGCCTCCTCAAACCTGCATGTCACCGCCTTATGAATTTCGGCTCCACCCTCACCAGCCCCGGCCATATATAAACCAAACACACCCGCAGGAGGAACGGAAAATGCTAGCTAGCTGTAGCTCCAGCTAGCACCCTCCCTTGTAACTTATTTTCGGTTTTAAAAGAAGAAAAATGACTGAGAAACAGACCTGTTGTGTTCCAGGGTGTAGTAGTAGCAATTTTCATGTAAGGTAGAATGCCAGATGACTCCATTTTTGGAACAAATTATGAGGCGACTCGCAGCTGCACGGTTGTGAAAGAGGCCTAAAGCTTCTGAAAAAAAAAAAAAGCTATCCCGCAGGCTGAGGGAAACCAACCAATCAGCAAGCAGCTCATTACCATATTCATGTCCTTTCCCAAAAGGGAGGGGTAAACAGCTCTCTTGAGAGCAGAGGTGAATTAGGGATTTCAGGATGGCCTACATCAGGCCTCCTGGGACAGATGAAAGCTAAAAGAAAATTTCTTATGCTTTTTAGAGGCGCAAAGCACAGATTTAGATTGTTGATAAACTGTATTCTAGTTCCCCTTTAATGACTGTTCAGTCTTAATGCATAATGCCACACGCACCCCCTCCCCCGATGATACGACGCACACGCGCACACACACACACACACACCCCCTCCAGCAACGAGGCGCCGCAATCCGCCACCCCCCGCAGTCGACAAGCATCACGGCTGTAAACATTTCTAGGGGAAACACTGCTGTTAGCTGTTATATCAACCTACCAGTCCTGAAGGAAGCTAGCATAGCTGCCTGTCACCGATTCACACACGGAGGAGGGGTGGCATCAGCTGTGGCGTCCGGTGTAATGTGGACCAGAGCAGCGGAGTAAACAAGAGTCTGCGGGTTAGCCATCAGCTGATCGTGGCACACTGTGTGCGCCGCAGTCATCGAGATGGAGCTAACATCAACCACTGGCTGTTTAGCGATCGGATAGCCGATGAGGTTTGGCTGGAGCCAGGGACACGCTGTGGAAATAAAGTAACTAATGCTAACATAGCCACTGGCTAGCGGACGACCGCTGAAGCGTGTTGGGAGAGACACGGCAGGCTGCGGTAAGAGAGGAGACTTTAATAGAATGAACTTGAAGAATGACTTTGGGACCGGATTGGGAGCTTTATTATGAAGAAAAGAATGATCAACTTGAGGTGAATCAGGAACAACACTTGGATGCTGGTGTCTAGCTGTTGCGGGCGGGGTTCTCATCATATGCGGCTGCTGAGTGTTGGAAATTAATAAGACCTGACATATTTGATGTGTCTTTTGATTTCATTGTTCGTTATTCAACCTAAAAATGTATAGCAACAGTAGCTACGTTTACATGCGCCAAATTTCCCCAATCCGATTCAAATCTTGGTTGATCAGAAATCCCAAACCTCTGTTTACATGGACACTAACTGGAATGATTCGATCACACCGCGATGCCCGAACCATAGCTTGCGCATGTGCAGACTTGTCTTTCCCGGAAGAGAAAATGTAAACAAACGCCATCTCGTCCGCACGTCTTTTCTCTTGCATTTTATTTGCTTATTCTCTAGCTTCGGTGAATTCCCGCTTCCTGCATCTTTAGATGCACTTTAGATGCACTTGAGTGTATAACTCAGCATTTTTAGCCGTTCGGCCATCAAGACGTTCAGTAATATTGAGCTCCCGTAGTATTTCCAGTAAAAAATAGCGTCGGCAACAGACCACTTCTGTTTATCGCCCGCCATGTTTTCGATCTGTCCTGAGCATGCGCAGAGGCAAAAAGAGGTCACGCTGAAGTTGCACACATGCGCAGTGGGCATTATTTTACTCCAATGATCCGAATGGCTGTTTACATGAACGCCAATCGGATTGACGATCGGACAAAACCACCTCTCTAAATCGGAATGAAATTTCATTCGGATCAGGCCGAATCGGATCAGCATATTCCGATTGACATGTTTACATGACGAATTTTTGATCCGATAGGGCGTTTAATCCGATTACTTGTGCCCATGTAAACGTAGCTAGTGTAGCAGCTAGTCTCATCTCTTTAGTTGCATTGTCAGCCGCCAAGCTTCCACGGCGCACTGCTGCCCTCTGCTTTTTCTTTCAGGTTACAGTCATAGTGCAAACGTGTAACTCAGAGCTCGTATGTCCCTAAATAGCTACCGTATTTCAAGATGGAGAATGACCATGGAGCGTCGACCACAATTTATGTATTAAAAATGTAAAATTTGAAGCTGAGAGGAATATTTAGAAAGGATGTTGTTGAGAAATATTAATGAAAAAGGACAAGTTTGTGCACTGGATGCACAGAATTTGGTAGTAAACAGGTAGAAAATATTACATACTGGGGCTTTAACTAAACTCTGCTGATTAAACAATTATTATGTCTGCTATGTTTACTTCTGTATGATTAAAAAAAGCTCTGACAAATGATCAGCCTCTGTTTAGGGCACCTTTATCTTTTTGTACTGGCAGGGCAGGAGGTCAAAATGTTCCTTTCTGACAGTCCTATAGGGATGAGCCGGATACTCGTTTCAGACGAGTATCCAGTACGGATACTGCATTTTTGACGAGTACGAGCATAAACCGAGTAAAATTCATGATTATCTGTGTTCGGGTGGAAGGAGAATCCTCATTGGATAACTGACTGTCTTTACGCTCTGTGATTGGCCAGTCACACAGAGTGCCCGCCCCTCCCTACACACAAAACCATCTCTCGCTGCGCTGCTCTGCTTACAACTCGCACACGACAGTGACTGACACCTCTGTGCTGCTTGTAGCTCTCACATTGCTTCAGTAAACAGTACTCCCTTCTTCAGCTCGCCTCTTTTTCAGTTTGTGTAACATTTAAAGTTACGTTTCATAGTGGTGCATTTGACAAGACAGAGCTGAAAACGGATCGTGTCGCGTCAGTCACTGTCCTTCAGTCCGGTTCTCTCTCTCTCTCTCTCTCTCTCTCTCTCTCTCTCTCTCTCTATATATATA
>SSNS01000610.1:32029-232864 GCA_006937985.1 Aphyosemion australe
TACACTGCTCACAAAAATTAAAGGAACTCTTTTTTATTGGGCCTGGCATGAAATCAATTAAACCTGTCTGATAATTTTCTGGTTGATTAAGCAGCTGAGGGCATTGTTAATCACTTTCAGCTGTATTGGTGTTCATGGACTTAACGACAGGTGCACTAAAGTAGCAACAATTACAAAACCCTCAAAACAGGACTGGTTTAACATGTGGAGGTCATTTCAAGTTTCTCCCTCTTGATCTTTTTTGGCTGGTTTTCTACTCGTTCTAGTTTTGGCTTGAGAAATTATCTCTACTGGCAGCATGAGGCGATTCCTTAACCCTACAGAAGTTGCACAGGTTGTCCAACTTTTCCAGGATGGCACATCCACACGTGCTGTAGCAAGAAGGTTTAATGTGTCTCCCAGCACAATCTCCAGAACACGGAGGAGATTTCAGGAGACTGGCGGTTATTCTCGGAGAGCTGGACAGGGCCGTAGAAGGTCCACAACCCATCAGCAGGACCGATACCTGCTCCTTTGTGCAAGGCGGAACAGGCTGAGCACTGCTCGTGCCCTACAGAATGACCTCCAGAGGGCCACTGGTGTGAATGTCTCTACCCAAACAATCAGGAACAGACTTCATGAAGATGGCCTGAGGGCCCGACGTCCTGTAGTGGGCCCTGTGCTCACTGCCCAGCACCGTAGAGCTCGACTGGCATTTGCTCAAGAACACCAGAATTGGCAAGTCCGCCACTGGCGCCCTGTACTTTTTACAGACGAGAGCAGGTTCACCCTGAGCACCTGTGATAGACGTGAAAGAGTCTGGAGAAGACAAGGAGAACGTTATGCTGCCTGCAACGTCGTTCAACATGACAGGTTTGGTGGTGGGTCAGTGATGGTCTGGGGAGGCATATCCATGGAGGGACGCACAGACCTCTACTGCCTAGGAAATGGTGCTCTGACTGCCATAAGGTATGGAGATGAAACCCTTGAACCCTTTGTCAGACCCTACGCTGATGCAGTAGGTCCTGGTTTTCTCCTAATGCACGACAATGCCTGGCCTCATGTGGCAAGAGTATGCAGGCAGTACCTGGATGATGAAGGAATTGAAACAATTGAATGGCCTTCACGATCCCCTGACTTAAACCCAATAGAACATCTGTGGGACATTATGTTTCGGTCCATTAGGCGGCACCAGGTTGCTCCTCAGACTGTACAAGAGCTCAGGGATGCCCTCACACAGATCTGGGAGGAAATGCCACAAGACACCATCCGTTGTCTCATTAGGAGCATGCCCCGACGTTGTCAAGCATGCACACAAGCTCGTGGGGGCCACACAAGATACTGAAAAGCATTTTGAGTTGCAGAATTTAAGTTTTTGAAATAATGGACTAGCCTGCCACATCTTCATTTCACTCTGATTTTAGGGTGTCTACACAAATGAGCCCTCTGTAGGCTGAAAACTTTTATTTCCATTAAAAGACTTGGCATCCTTTTGTTCCTAAGACACTGCCCTGTCGTTATTTGTATAGATATCCAACTTCATATTAAGATCTGATGTATCTAATGTGTTTCTTTAAAGTGTTCCTTTAATTTTTGTGAGCAGTGTGTGTATATATATATATATATATATATATATATATATATATATATATATATATATATATATATATACGGCGCAGGGCTATTTGGTCAGTAGAAAAACCTCTCTCCCTCTCTCTCTCTCACACACACCTTAATCAACATTGTTTTAACTTTGTGTGGGAAAAAATGCCAAGAACTTTAGAAAAAAATAGTTTGATCATAAAATAAAAAAAATTAAAATGAAAAAGTTGTGTCGTATTCTAGTAGTTCATATTTCCTACTGCAGTTGTATTCATTCATGCACTTAAATATTCATGTTCTGAGTTTATTGAAAAATATGTTCTGTAGTTCCTTTACTATTGTGATCAAAAACATTGAATCTCAATTCTGAGGCTGCTCCGTAAATATTTTTCAAATAAACAATACATATAGCAACTTCTGATCAATCCATATCAATTTCAGACTTAAAATAGCGTACAGAGTTAAGCCCAACCCACTTCCGGTTAAACCACGCCCATTTCCGGTTCAGGCCCCACCCACTCCGAGTACAGATACAGATAATTTAGATGGTTGAACAGATACAGATAGTGGTAGTTTTGGACGACGTCTGCTGATGTAATTTCCTACTGAGAGACAACCAATCAGCGTGAGTTAACCAAAAGGTCCACTCAGCTACCCCACCGGGCTATTTCAATTACCTACCCCTGATCAGGGACTCTGAAAGTTCCTGAAAATGGTCCAGAAAACGGATGTTCAGCCGGCCCGGTGAAGTAGAGACACGTGCATGCCGGGCAGTTCCTGTAAATTTACCCTGAAGTTCGGAGAGTGGAAACACACCTAATATCCCCGTTTGTGAGCTCACAGATGGGGACTTTTTTAAACAACTTGTTTTAGGCTCATAATTCGTATAACCAAACACTGACAGAAAAATGATGGCTTTTTTTTCATGTTTGAGATGTGAGGCAGTAGAGGCCCACATGGCAGCATTAGAGGATGCAAAAGATGAGTTTTGCGCGATAAGTCGCCTTCAAAGGAAAGTTTTTATTGGCCCAATATTAATTTATCTTTATTATTTTCTTTGAATAAATCACATACACACACACGCACGCACACACATTTTATTAAATAAATGAATAAATAATCAAATCAATAAATAAAAATAAATAAATAAGAAAACCTAATGAGGAAAAATGCAGAAATAATTCAAATGTTGCTATTGTCACAAGTGCTGCCACCTGCTGGTTAGTTGCATAAACAGCAACTTCATACATTTAACTAAAACCAAATCAAGCTTTATTTATGTTGCACATTTCAAGCATGGCAACATAATGTGCTTCACATCATATAACATGAAAACACACATGCATAAGATAAAGTGAATTAGGATAGTAAACATATATATGCAAAGCAAACTCACGAAAAAGAAAAGATACATATTCATCAGTATATGCTTATACCCACATGCATAAATAGGCATATATGCAATTCAATGCAACATGAATACACATGCAAACGGACATACACACCCAAACATATATATTAACTTGCATGCACACACTCCAATAAATATGTGCACATTGCCACATTCACACAATACAGATGCAAAAACAATTAGCATAAAGATTAACACACACACACATATCAATAAATAAATAAATGTGAGTATTTGGAGGTTTACATATATTAATAAATAAATCATTGCCTTATAGGGTAAATGGAATGTTTCCTTATCAGGTAAATGGCTTGTTCTCACGGAATGTTTATGACATCCCTCACTGGCAACTACAGAGCTGAAAGGATAGTAGGTATCAGACCACAGACGTCTTTGTCTCACAATCGCTTGTGACTGCATTCAATACACTGTTTCACCTAACAGTTTTCTGATTGTTTTGGACAGATTGCTGAGATTTTCATCACAATTTTGTCATTGAACGCATGAGTAATTCACATATCTTCTTGACAATGGAGAATACACAAAAATTGTCGTGGTATGAAATAATCGAGCTGGGGATTAAAGTTAATTATGATTAAATTATTGACTTTTCTCCCAATGCAAACGTTCAGAACAGTGAGATCTACCATTAGCCCTCACTTTCTACTGAATTTGTGACGCCTCTCCCAGGAGCAGATAACCAGAAATCTGCTCAGGTTAACAGAAGAGAGACGAACCCATACCAAACTTCTGTTCCTACAGAGGATATTCGTTCCTCAAACTACAGAAGGGAGGTTAAATGCCAAAATGTTTGTACTCATAGTACTCAACCGCAGTACCACAGAAAATGGAAAAACCAGTATTAGACTTCTGGTTTCACTCATAATTGTCATTCTCAGTATCACAGAAGGGATGTAACTCAGTACCAGACATCTCCTGTGCTAACGGTTGTCGTATACTGGTAAAATCCAGACTAGAAATTAATGCCAGACAGATCCACCCACCCACCAAAGCACACACACACACACACACACACACACACACACACACTGGCGGGCTCATGGGACATTTTAAGCTCCAACAAAGTTTTATATGTTTTATAGAGGCTCAAAGATCAGTTTTAGATTGCTGATTAACTGCATTCTAAGTCACCTTTAAAGCAGACATTGATTCACGTTTCTGTTGATTCCAAAAAGAGATGTCTGCCCAGATCAGACTGAGGCTGCTCCCTAGAGCCAGGTGTTTGTATGATGAACTCGTCCAGGTGAAGGTGAGCGGGCTGAAGTCGAGGCAGGAGGTCACCATGAGAGCCAGATCCACCGATGAGAAGGGAGTGATGTTCAGCTCCTCGGCCACCTACAGAGCTGATGGTAACGGGGAGATCGACCTGAACAGAGACCCTTCACTCTGCGGGAGCTACCATGGAGTTGAACCCATGGGTCTGCTGTGGTCCATGAGGCCAGAGACAATGCACAAAATGTTTCAGAAGACTAATTCTTTGAACCCACATGTGGTGAAGTTCTCTGTTCATGAAGAGGGCAGGATGCTGGCTGAGGCGACTAATGAGAGGTTCCTGATGGGAGACGGGGTCAGTCGGGTTCCTGTCAATGAAGAGAATGTTTCTGGTATCCTGTTCACTCCTCCAGGTTTGTCAATTATTTTTTTCCTTTGGTTGTTTAAGTCACAGAATGCTCCAACCATTATTTATTTTTAAAATCAAATGTATTGTTCTGCCTTTTCTTGGTCAGGTTTCATTTAGTTTTCCCAAAGAAAATGAAAAAAGTAAAATAAAAATACGTGAGTTGGGTAAATTCATAAATTGGTAATCGTCATTGTTTAAAGGTATTGGCCAGACTCTGCATGAAAATTGTAGAAATTCAGCTTAACTACACTTTACTATCTATATAAAAAATAAACTATGTTCAGTTTTACCCCGTGTCAGGAAGTAGTCACGTGACCAATACAGCTGCTGTTTCATAGCCTAGTGAACTAGACCCAATTCTTGCTTTGCAGAGTTTGGTCTAGGCACGCTTCATTGGAACCCTCGCAGCCTGTGGCTGTCCAATCACAGCTCGCTATAGTTTTGGTTGGGCCAATCACGGCGCTCTATATTTTGGGTCAATCACAGAGCGGGAGTAGCTGATGACGTCAGCGCTGCGGCTGCAAACCCAAGCAACATGGCGGCGGCGCAGGAACCACGTTCATTTGAAACGGCTTTGTCATCAACATTGGATTATTTAGACTCCAACGTGCGTAAGTCTGTCGGATATACTTAGCGGCTTCTTATTTTTATCAAAGTAGTGCAATGTCCCACTACACCTGATATTCACATGTTTTCATACAAAATGACAGAAATCATTGATGTTAGACGCCATTACTGCCTCCCGCTTTTCCGTCGCTGTGATTACGTCACGTTGTTCGTTACTCTGATTGATCCAAGCGCTATCCAATAGGGTATTCTACAGTTGACGTCACCACGCAAAGGCTTCTGGGAAGGGCCATACTGATAAGCCGCATTAACAATAGAAAATATACAGTTTCAGAGCGTTTTGACATCAATATGAAGGCATAAAATGGAGGAAGTTGTTTTGACGGAGAAAAACATACCAGAGAGCTTTTCTTGATGGTGACCCTGCTAATTATCGATCACCAGAACTGAAGCGCTAGCTCAAATGAAAGTGAAAGTAAAAACTAACCCTCGCTAGCAGCGCTGTTGTTTTAAATGCCATTATTCCCATCACGGCTCCTTCTTGAGTAATATAAAAATAAATTCATTACTCACAGTGCTCAAGTAACATTTTCTCAAGGTAGTTTTTTAACTGTCAGGTTATCATTTGTGTCCCTACTTTTTATATTCCACTCACCTCTGGTCAAAAGCCTTTTTCGTGGACGTTTGGGTGGACATGCTGTTTGGCCCAGACGTTCAGCTGGACCGCTGCCTCCTTGTTAACTCGCCTCCGGTAACACCGCTGCCTCTAACTCTCCGTTAACAACGCTGCCTCCACTCTCCGTTAACAACGATGCCTCCACTCTCCGTTAACAACGCTGCCTCCACTCTCCGTTAACAACGCTGCGTCCTGCATTAATTCTCCTCCGCTGCTGCTCCTCCTGGATAACCCCACGACTGAGAGCGTCGTTACGACCGGCGGCTGGTCATTCTCGGATGTAGGACTTTCCCCTCCAGGAAGATGTAAGTAACAAATATACGTGCTTTTCTTGATATGCTCCACACAGTTAAAATCCGCTCGTCCAACTTAAAAACTACCACTGTCTTTAGCTTAGCCCGTGTAGCTTTCCAGCTGTTTCACGTGGTGTCGGCCTGAAACTGGCGTCTCCGGGTCTGCAGCGTTATACTATTGACTTTACCGGCTTTGAAAAAGGGATAAAAAGTCCTCTCCAACATCCGATCTGGGCGTCTAGAGTCCGATTAGCACCTCCCCCAGCAGCAGCGTTAAGTTCCTTGCTGTTTGAAAATCTTTAGGAGCCGAAAAAATAACTTTAGCTAGATCTGAGCGCCTCAGTCCCATAGGAATCCTCCATACTAAAATGTAGATTGTTTGTATGACCATATTTCCCAGAGTGCTTTGCGGCAATCTATTTTTAGCTACTGTAGAAAGCTCTATTGCGTGCTGACAATTTGAAAGACAACCGTAGATCCCGCCTCACGACTGAGAGCTGTCAATGGACTATATATTCACATATATAGGATGGCTTGCCAGCAGGGTCCGAAATTAACGGTCGCCACTCGCCAAATGCGAGTAAATTGCTCCACTTGGCGAATAAAATTTGGAGCGCCACCCGCCACATGGCAAGTAAATGTTTACACCAAATTAGTTATGTTTATCAGTCCTCTTCGATGGATTTCTGTGACGCTCCTCTCCCGCCTGCATGCGATGTACACAGGCGAACGCGAAACGTGAGTGCCGCACCCTACGTCATTTCCGCCTATCCCATTCACTGTTTTTCAAGGTAGCGGTTAGCTTCGTGTTTAAACTTGCGCCGACATGTGGAGGTTTTTGACTAGAGTCAGCCAGCCTTCAAAACGAAAACTCGTGGAACTGGAAGAAAAACCACCAGGACCAGTGGCAACCAGAAGATTTAATGAAACGTGGCGAACTGTGGCTACATTATGAACCAGAATATGCACAAATTGCCGCCAGTACGCTAGGGAGAAGAACCGTAACAATTCATTTGTCATACTGACTGGAGGTCGAATATAAGCCCTGACATGCTTTCAGATATGTTGCGTTTTGTGTGTGTGTGAGTTCTTCAATAACGACACTCTTTATATCTTGAGGAGATGGCGCTCTTTTAATCTGTTAGCTTAAACAGATACATGCACGCCGGTTGCCCCCGGAGCTCTCGTTTCCGTGTGCCCACAAACACTTCCAGGTCACTCATAACTCACCTCACTTAACCGAACAGACAAATAAGACAACTTCTATTTGTTCTTATCATTACAAGATATTCTCATGGTGTAGCTGTGTTCTCCAGAGATCAGGGACCACAGACATAGACGTAGACGCCCCGTGGACGGGTGCTGCCCTAGTGCATTTATTTCTACTGAGGAAGGTGCTTACCCAACTAAAAAACACATTTTATCAAACTTTTTCACAAAATCAGGCACATGGTATGGCATGACAATTAAAACACAATTAAACAAAATTAATGAAAATATAAAATCCCATTGGGTAGGCTAGCAAAGTCTCAGAAAAGTCCCATGCGATCTGTTTTCAATAGTGAGCCGGTTGTTGCAACTGTAGGCTGTAGAAAAAGCAGGCATAGTAGCTCACCCTGCAACTCCAGTTGGATTCAGAGCGTGAGGGACCCATCCAATATGGCGGCGATGCTGTTACGCTCTCCAGCGTCTACCTATTCATGTTTATGTGGGACTACCAAAGGCTGTAATGCTGTTGCACAAAGACTGTCAGAAGCAGGAGGCCAGATTTCATGGACAGAGAAAACAAGGAGTCTACTAGATTTCAATAAAAGAGTTCATTAAAAACATTTTAAAAAAGTATAAAAATAAAAAATCAGAAATTACTAAAAAGTTGTTTTTCTTATTAATGATGTTTTAATTATGTTGTCACTCCTCTGTTTGGATCAAAAATAATATCATATTATAGAATAACGTGCTTTGGGTAGATATAAATCATTTAAAATTTTGGCCGGTAAAAAATATGCTTGGCCGGTAGATTTTAGCATCTGAGTCAAAAATTTAGTTTTGGACCCTGCTTGCCAGGCTAGCTGTTTCACTCAGTGAAGCGCCGAATCCTGTTTAAATGGAGGACACTCCATCTATCAATAGGATGAGTTAAATTTCTGCCAGAAGTACATCTTTTGAAGCAAATTATTCTACTGTTACATCATGGAGCCAGAAAGAAAAAAGGAAGGTGGTCTGTGAGAGATCATTTTGTATAGGCAAATAAGTTATTTGTTTTTATTTCCCTGTTTCATCCTGTTCCTCTCAGTTTCTGCTTGATCCATCAGACACACATGCAGCAGGAGGCTGTACTCACTATATGTCGGTTCTGCATTTGTCCTACGCAAACAATGAAGGAGGGAAATCCAGTCTCCCCGTTCTCTCACAGGGATATTTTCGGTTACATCTGACGCGCGGCTGGACGACGGGACTGGACCCGTTCAGTAACTGAATTGAAACGCAATGAATGTTTTAAAACAACAACCCAAGGAAGTTCTAAATTGCGTACGGCCACCTGTGCCTTTTCTTCTCTCGCTAGTACTCCGAACATTAGCGCTGAACTAAAGGCTTATTACAGGGTTTCCGCGCGGCAGTAAAAGGTAGTAAATGAAATGTGCTCAAATTAAGGGCCTTAAAAGGTAGTAAATTACTGCATTAGGTAGTAAAGATTTCTGACTTGGTAGTAAATTACTGTCACAGAATTAAAATATTTTAACTTTTCCAATTCGTTTAACTAAAATGGATTTTTATCGAGCTGACAGGACAGCAGAACCCTGACATGCACAACAGCTTTATTGCGCATGCGTGTTGTCAGGCTAATTTATGGAGAAGCTAGCAAGCAGCACGGCGAACAATGGGAAAATGTAAGTTTTCCAAACTTTGGCTCGATGACCCACTATTTAAAGACTGGCTAAAGGCAGTCATGGGCAATGATCGTCAGGCTTTTTGTCAGGTGTGCCGAAAAACTATTAATTTGACATGGAATGGTGTTACGGCACTGAAGTCTCACCGAACATCCAGTGTTCACCAGCAGCAGAGATTCGGGCGCGCAGCTCCCCATTTCGTTTTTTGGCGATGCACAGAGCAGCGTTCCTGCTAGCTCCAACTCAGAAATACCGGTAATGACAACTACTGGCACACCTCAGCGGCAAAGTAGCACTGTGGCGGCTGCTGACCGACAGCTAACAGCTAACCCTGCAGCAACCAGCGTCAGCACTCATAGCTGAGGTTTTATGGTGCCTGAACACCGCAGCCAAGCATCATTCCTTCTTTTCAAATGAAGGTATCGGGGAGCTGTTCCACCTTTGATATAATTACAGCTTTCATTTTGGGTCATGTTCACACGACCTTGCAATACTTTGTGTTGCAGTTGATGTTATTAGCTGCTACATGTTCTTGTAGCTGTTTCTACAGTTTGCACATTTGCAATTTCAGTATTCTATTGAAAATAAAACACTGGCTTGTGATGTCTGAAAGTCATTGCATTTTGTTTATTGTGTCCCAAGTCCTCTAGAACTGAGTTTGTAATGTTTGTGTTGAATGTCTTAATGAAGACGGCATCACACTTTTAAGTAGATCAACATTTTGAAATGATTGAGAGTCTAGTTATACGTATGGGTCAGTGCCCACCCCACCCCCCCACACCCAGAAAAAGGGCTGCTGCATGATTTCGTGTTGGTAGTAAAAAATGTTGTTGAGGTAGTAAAAAAGGTAGTAAAAGGTAGTAAATTCAGTTCTAGGTTTCCTGTATAAACCATGTATTAGCTTTTCTCCACTAAGAAGTTAGCTAACCTAGAAGTTTTGTCGGTGATGACATCTATGAAAATGATTCGATGAACATATTTCCCAGCATGCTTTGCTTTTGGAAATTGTTGAAAATAAAATAAAATAAATGAATTATGATTCATTTTTACTGGCAGCAAATTTAACATTATCATTACTGACACGAGAAAGGCAAAACCTGAAGAAAATTAAAGGATGACATTTATAATCTAGCTTCAGTTTGATGGAGCTGCTGCACCATGACAGAGAAATGGAGTTGGCTGATGTAAATATCAGGGAGTTTCCACGTTCCGGTACGGCAGAAACCCCGCGTTTTTATCTGTATTAATATAAACAATACAGATTCTAAATGTATGTGGTCAAACTATTATCAATGATATGTATTTGGCCTCCAACAGCTAGGCAGGTTCGGGCCGGAAGTGGTGGGGACACAACTGCCAATCACAAACTTTGCCGGGGACATGTCCCCAGTGTCCCCGGTTAAAATGAAGCCTATGCTCTACACAGTAAAGAGCTGTCTATAGCATACGTCACTCAAAGACACAGCAGGAGGTATTAGCGCCTGTAAACACTGGTGCTATTCTGTGATTAGTGGTATTTTGTACAACTTTGTGGTCTCAATGGTTACGGATAATTGCGTTTATGCTGCAGCAAAAAGTCTGAGCCATAAATCAGAGTCCTACATGCATTTCTAACTAACGAAGCATCGTTAAAGTCATGGAGAAACTGCGAGGAGGATCTTAGCGAGCTGACTGCAAACTGTTTCTGACTGGAGCAGCATGGCTAATCGTGTTAGCTCCGGTAAAGAAAGAAGTCATTTGTAAAAGCTACGACACACTGAAAGGTTGGATCTAAAAGATGATCCACATATTCCGACAATTTATCCACCTGAGACTGGCACAGCTCCAGCATTTCCAAGTGTTGGCTCACTTGACCGAAGTCCCTCCTGGACAACAACAGCCGGCTGCAGGATAACTTCGATCAGGAGGTTATTCTGGTAAGCTATCGATTAATATTTTTCTGGAGTTATATCAATATACACTCACCGGCCACTTTATTGGGTACACCTGTCCAACTGCTCGTTAATGCAAATGACTAATCAGCCAATCACATGGTTGCAACTCAATGCATTTAGGCATGTTGACATGGTCAAGACGATCCGCTGCAGCTCACACCGAGCTTTAGAATGGGGAAGAAAGGTGATTTAAGTGACTTTGAACGTGGCATGGTTGTTGGTGCCAGACGGGCTGGTCTGAGTATTTCAGAAACTGCTGATCTTCTGGGATTGTCACGCACAACCATCTCTAGAGAATGGTCCAAAAAAAGGAAAACATCCAGTGAGCAGCAGTTCTGTGGGTGAAAATGCCTTGTTGATGCCAGAGGTCAGAGGAGAATGGCCAGACTGGTTGGAGCTGATAGAAAGGCAACAGTAACTCAAATAACCACTCAAGGTATGCAGAAGAGCATCTCTGAACGCACAACACGTGGAACCTTGAGGCTGCTGGGCTGCAGCAGCAGAAGACCACACCGGGTCAGAATTTGGCGTCAACAACATGAATCCTGGATCCATCCTGCCTTGTATCAACGGTTCAGGCTGGTGGTGGTGGTGTAATGGTGGGGGGGGGGGGGGGGGGGGGGGGGGGGGGGGGGGGGGGGGGGGGGGGGGGGGGGGGGGGGGGGCATTTTCTTGGCACACTTTGGGCCCCTTAGTACTAACTGATCATTGTTGCAACGCCACAGCCTACCTGTTTATAGTTGCTGACCATGTCCATCCCTTTATGACCCATCTTCTGATGGCTGCAGGAAAATGCACCATGTCATAAAGCTGGAATCATCTCAGACTGGTTTCTTGAACATGACAATGAGTTCACTGTACTCAAATGGCCTCCATAGTCACCAGATCTCAATCCAATAGAGCACCTTTGGGATGTGGTGGAACGGGAGATTGGCATCATGGATGTGCAGCCGACAAATCTGCAGCAACTGCGTGATACTATCATGTCAATATGGACCAAAATCTCTCAGGAATGTTTCCAGTACCTTGTTGAATCTATGCCACGAAGGATTAAGGCAGTTCTGAAGGCAAAAGGGGGTCCAACCCGGTACTAGCAAGGTGTACCCAATAAAGTGGCTGGTGAGTTTTTACACACAGCGATAAAAATGGCAGCACATCGTTTTATTTTTATGTAGATTATTGAAATATACTGGGTAAGCCTGAAGCAGCTGGCTCTAAGCTGCTTTGTGAACTCATTTACGAGCACAGAAATGAAACACACACACACAATAAAAGTAAATAAACAATACCGATTTTGGTTCTGAAGATGTTCACCATCCTTTCACGTTGGATTTACCATCAGCGTTCCGATTGACTTGCATCTTGTTTTAGTCTTGAATGTGTCCAGCTGTGCATTCACCTTGTCGGCTAAACGGCTTGAAGCTAATGCAAGTTGGGTGACTGAGCTGAACCCCTCCAGGGCTCTCTGATATCCGTTCTCCTCACCGTATTCCAGAGAAGAACAATCTGACCGTCTAGCAGAGGTTTCAGAAGCTACATCTGACAGATGACACATTGTTGTCTGCTATAATGCTAACACAGAAACACCATAGAAAACAAGAAAACATTTTTATGAATGTAGTGTACTCTTTTCTGTTTTCCAGGTGAAGGTCCGTTTCCTGCTGTGTTGGATTTCAGCACCTTGTTCTGTGAGAGAAGAGCCAGTCTGCTGGCCAACAAAGGCTTTGTTGTTCTTGCAGTAACTTTGTTCACAGATCAACCCCAGAAGTACAAAGAAATCCACCTGGACCACTTTGAAGAAGCAGTGAAATTCCTACAAAAGCTACCTAAGGTGATGACCACTGGCTTAATTGCTTTGATTTTTATTGATAACGAGCAGGAGTCCTAGGGTGACCAGATCCCTACTCGCCAAATGTGGGACAGAGACTCAGTAGTCCTTTTTATAAGATACATCATGCTGGCAAATCAGCGTAATATTGCCACAACTGTGTGTCTTAAGAACGCTCTGGGAGCTTCTCTCCGTTAGAGCTGGAGCTCAGATCATCTGACAGTTCACAGAGACTGTGGAAGACAGACACCTTTAGGAGCGGATTGTCAAAAAAAAACTTAAAGCAACATTCTGCAACTTTTACACCTTAAAATTATGCTTTTTGTAAAGTTTTTGCATCATAGTATTATTTATTATGTTCAATTTCATACCTGTGATAGTGTTGGGGGGTCCCACGTCTGTTTACTGCACTATACAGTTTTTGTGCTTTGGGTAGCGCTGAATGTACTGACTGGGTGCCGTTTTACAGCAGAATATGGCAAGCTAAAGGGATAAAAAAGCGCGCGTTCTAAACGCGCGTTATGTCCGCCAAAATGCGCGTCTTGAATGCGCGTTTTGACGCCAAAGGGGGAAAAAACTCACGTGTTCTAAAAGCGAGCATTATGCCTTCCAAAACGCACGTTCAAGACACGCATTTTGGCGTACATAATGCTTGCGAGTTTAGAACGCGCATTTTTTTTATCCTTTTGGCTTGCCATAATTGTATAACGTAGACTCGCTGTAGCAGCGGCAGATTCACCAAAGAAAGCTAAAAATCCCTTATCAGAGGAATATAGGAAAAGAAAAGAAGAACGTCATAGAGCAAGAGCAAAGACCAGAGTTATTATTGGGCCGTCTTTTCCTCGCTGGAGAGCTCTTTTAGAAAGAAAGGCATGAACTACGGACTCTAACCTAGCCGTGCTGCTAATGGCTAGCTAAGTAATAAATGATTTCACCAGGGTTATTGTGTTTGGTCGGGCATAAAGTTGTTATACAGTCCTGATAAAACTATTCAATGTGTGGAGGTGGAAAAGTTTGTTTTTGTTGTTTTGCCTGACATTAGGAATGTAAACATGCCTCTTATGCCCCAGAGAGAGATTTAATGTTACGACAGTGACGTTACGCAGCAAGCCTCTAGAAGGTGACAGAGACCATATAACTGCAAAGTTGCAGAATGCTGCTTTAAGGAGTGCGGCTTCAGTTGCAATAAAAGCAAGTTATATCCAAGATAAACAGAAGTCTGTGACAGCGCAGTGACCCATACCTACTTTATACCGCCATCACGTAATCTTTTGTAAAAAGGACACCATTGCGCCACATTACCGTATCATTCATCCATTCACACGCTGATGGTGATGAGCTACAATGTAGCCACAGCTGCCGTGGGGCACAATGACAGAGGCGAGGCTGCCGAGCACAGGCGCCATTGTAGTGGCCTTAAAAGGTCAATAGGTCATCAGTTACATTGGTTATTATTAGAATGGTACAGAACTGTATCAGCAGTTAGCCTGTGTGTCTCCTAGCTGTTAACTCATTCACTGCCAATGACAACTTTAGTCGTCAATTGCATTTTTTTACGGGATGGGCGTCAGAGAGAGCCCCCGCACCGTGAGAACAAACATCACGTGTCTAAAGCTGATCTTCATCCATGTATGTCACACATCATGTGATCAGGAAGCGGAAAATCAATGAATTAGGAGTTTGTTTTGGGCCGCTGCTGTGAAAAAAGCGATGCGCCAACCGGAAATGCTTCTGCAGCTCACGCTTCGACAACAGATTGTGAAAGAACGGATAACGCTAGAAATACGGTGACTCTTCGTGATGTAAGAAGTGAGTCTACTCTTTCTTTTGGTAGTTTTGGCGTTTACATGATCATAGAGCACAATGTTCTGTGACTCTTCAAAAAACAGTAAAAACGCTCAAAAATGCTGGCAGTCAGGGGCTCTCTGATCAGAAAACAGCTGGCAGTGAATGAGTTAAGGAATGTTGCCAGTGTCCTGGCTTGCCAGTAAAAGTTTGTAAAAGGCTGCATGGAGCCAGGTCGAAGCGACCTGCAGTCCAGTGTGTCATGATAACCTTGGACACACCTTTTTCTTCACCGTGCTCACTTTGTCCTTTTATGGCAAGCCAATTGTAAAAAAAGCATGCATTCAAAACGCACATTATGGCTACCAAAGTCAGTATGGAAAGCCAATGGTGACACAAAATATTTTGCAGAAAATAATCAAAATAATCAATGAAACTAAAAGACATAAAAAAATGTCACAGTGGCTTGCCATATTCTTTCATTTTGTTTAGGTGGTTTGTGTGCGCTCTCCATGCACTTCGGACCTGTGATAAAGTCCCGCCTCCTAGTTTGATTGATAGCCACTGCTTTCTCCACACAGTTTATGCGAGATTTAAACTCCAAACGGGAGACTGCCAGTAGTGCGGGACAGAGTCTAAATTTGTGGGACGTTTGAAAAGTAATGAAAATGTGGGACATCTGTTCACCCTAATGATTCCTTGTTATCACACTTGAACTGTCCTCCTCTCCATCAGTTATCTTGCTTTTGAACAAATATTTCCTGTGCGGATTCTTCTAGCCATGAAAATGCCACTCCTAACTGTCATTCCTAAGTAATGAATTTTTGTCATTACTGTGTGTTTTTCTACAGGTGGGCAGTAAAGGAGTTGGAATAATATCCCGATCAAAGGCTGCAGACGTCGCTCTTTCACTCGCAGCTTTTGTACCAGGTGTTGAGGCTGTTGTTTGGATCAACGGCTGTTCTGCCAATACAGCTTTTCCTCTTTACTACAAGAAAAAGTTTGTTCTTCCTGCATTAATGTATGACGTCAATAAGGTGATTCCCACTGAGTCAGGAGCTGTCCTTTTGAAAAATGCTATGCATGATCCTCTAGAGAAGGACAACAGGGCCACCTTGATCCCCATTGAACGAGCTTCTAGTCGTTTCCTCTTTGTGGTCTCAGAGGACGACCTCAACTGGGACAGCAAGGCCTACATGGACCAGATGGTGGAGAGGCTGAAGAATCATGGGAAAGATAATTTTGAGACTGTGAGTTACCCTAGAGCTGGACACAATTTAGATGCTCCTTATGGACCATTTTGCTTCTCCTGTGTTCATGTGGTTCCATACATCCCATGCTTGTGGGGGGGTGAGCCCAGATCTCATGCAGTAGCTGAGGTCCACCTGTGGAAGAAGATCCAGGAGTTCTTTAAGAATCACGTGAGCTGTGATGCTCCTCAGACTAAATCCACATTATGATTTCAGACTGTATGATTGAAAATGTTAAAGCTGTCAGCTTCATGTCAACATCTTGAGGAATCAAAAAACCAAATACTACTGTGAAAAAAGTTGTGATGATCGCAAATGGATCTGATCTATGATAGAAGGGGGGGAGCAGGGTACTGATATTGATTTAAAAAAATGTGTAAGGAAGATGTCATTTCTAGTGCATTTTAGAAAGATATTGAATTGTAATGATATTGTTTCTAATGTAACTAGTGAAATATGAGCTTTAAAAGCAAACTAAATTATCACTAATATCAATGAATAACACAAAAAGGGAAATCTGGCCTATGGCTTTTTTAACCCAATAATCTCATTATCTGAATTTCAGAAATGTGTTCAAGCATGAACCAGGCTCTGTTTAAAACAGAAAATACTAAAACATTAAAAATGAATAAGCTTCCAGTAAAAATGTTGGATGTTTATTTTATATTTGCTGATAATAATAATAATAATAATAATAATAATAATAATAATAATAATAATAATAATAATAATAATAATAATCATAATAATAATAATAATAATACCAGCAGGTGTCTGTGGACTGAATTAGGATTTAATGATAGCCAGCTGGTGGATCTCCTTGACTAACCAGTGAACTAAAAACTTCAATCTCTTTTGGGGACATTTTGACTTTTTAGGGGGACTTTTGACTCCTGATTGAGTCTGAAGAGGAGCAGATGTGGAAAACAAGAATATCATCGACTGTAATTGAAAGTAAACCTGAAGCTTCCTCCAATTGTCTTAATATCCTGAGACCCTGTGTCCACATACAGGACAAGGACATAGGCTTCTTGCACTATAATATTTTATTCTCTTTAATTTAGACATTTTTGTTATTATTTATGTTGACTTTAAGTTTAAACGTTTTCCTTCTTTTTTTTTGAGGAAATTTGTCAACATTTTAATATAAATATATTTTTATCTATAATATTTTGCTCACATTTTTGAGTTGACTAATCTGTAATAGCTAGAATTGTTTTTCTTTTAAATCACACCAAATACAAATTCAGATCTCAGGTTAAAGTTGAATTTAACATAATTTAACATCAAGTTGGTCCATGAAAGAGAATAATAAAGTTTAGCTAGAACTTCTGACACAGCAGCACGAGACGAGTCGGATGATCTGATCATCCTGACAGTCGCTGTTTCTCACAGCTGGTGTCCATCTCTGCACTCCTCCGCAGCAGTGCGCACTAAAAACTGAACCCTAAACCGGTTCTTCCAACATGATTACAGCCCGAATGCACTCGAGTTGTGTTTCATTAGCACATTGTTAGGTTACAACACAGAACTCACCATGAAAGAATATTAATGCGCTTACGTGTCCAAGTTGAGACACGTCCTCATGCATGCATCAAGCAGAGAAAACATCTAAGGAGATTGCAGGAATGACTAAGGGTAAGAAGAGAGGCAGATGTAGTGATGCACCCATCATGCGTAGTGCCTACTGTACAAGCCTGTGGGGGCAGTGCTATGATCTGGGGTTGCTGCAGTTGGTCAGGTCTAGGTTCAGCAACAGGATGTGCTCCAAGAATGAGGTCAGCTGACTACCTGAATATACTGAATGACCAGCTTATTCCATCAATGGATGTGTTCTTCCCTGATGGCACGGCCATATTCCAAGATGACAACGCCAGGATTCATCGGGCTCAAATAGTGAAAGAGTGGTTCAGGGAGCATGAGACATCATTTTCACACATGGATTGGCCACCACAGAGTCCAGACCTGAACCCCATTGAGAATCTTTGGGATGTGCTGGAGAAGGCTTTGTGCAGCGGTCAGACTCTACCATCATCAATGCAAGAGCTTGGTGAAACATTAATGCAACACTGGATGGAAATAAATTTTGTGACGTTGCAGAAGCTTATCGAAACAATGCCACAGTCAATGTGTGCTGTAATCAAAGCTAAAGGTGGTTCAATGAAATAGTGTGTGCCGGTCTTCTTGGCATTGTACCATTCTATGGCTTGTCCCCATGAATTTTGAGGTGGTGTTTCACCTCTGTGACATAAATATTATGCATGTTTGTACTATTGTCAGCTTTATATTAATTCCATACCCTTTTCTTATTAGAAACAAACACTACAATTTAACATTTAATTAGTGATAATGCGTCAACAATGTGTTTATTATTAAGTTAAGTTACTGATCGTGGCAAGTTTGTTATACTCATTTTGCTTAATCTCACCGCTGCTTTTGACACGGTGGATCACGATGTTGTAATTGACAGCCTTGGACAATATGTGGGGGTTTCAGGTTTGGCTCTGGAGTGGTTTAGATCACAGACATATATACGTAGACGCCTCGTGAACTGGCGCTGCCTATGGGAGCTGCCGTAGTGGCCCGCCGCCATCTTAGATGGGTCTCCATTCGCCCCCAGTGCATTCATTTCTAATGGGGAAGGTGCTTACCCAACTAAAAAACACATTTTATCAAGCTTTTTCACAAAATCAGACACATGGCATGGCATGATAATTACAATATAAAAATAATTAAACAAAATAAATGAAAATAAACTAAAATATAAAATCCCATCAGGTAGGCTAGAAAAGTCAACAGTAATCCCACGTGATCAGTTTTCAATAGTACGCCGGTTGTTGCAACTGTAGGCTGCACAAAAAACGGGCATAGTTGCTCACCCTGTGTTGACTTTGGAGAATGAGGAGACCCATCCAATATGGCGGCGACGCTGTTATGCTCTCCAGCAACCAATGGGGCATCTATGTATTCATGTCTGTGGTTTAGATCGTACCTTGCAAATACAACAGTTAGCATCAGAATGGGTAACTTTTCATCTGCCTCTTCACATCCTCCCTGGGGTGTTCCTCAGGGTTCTGTGTTGGGGCCGCTACTATTTCTGATCTACATTCTTCTACTGGGGGATATCTTCCGTAGTTTTGGGATTAGCTTTCTTTCTTTTTTTATTTGCTGATGATTTCCAGCTTTATCTTCCCATAAATGGTGAACATGGCAGTTCTTTGGATAACCTAAAATGGGTTGGCTTTGTTGTACTTACAGACACTGATACAGCCATATACCCCAGTACAGGCACTCCGCTCAGAGAATCATCTTCTGCTATCGGTCCCTAGGACTCGCTTAAAGACAAGAGGAGACAGGGCGTTATATATACACATATATAGGATGGCTTGCCAGGCTAAAACAAATGAGCTCGCAGCTCGGAATTCCGAGTTCATTGCGTCATTTCCGGTTAACTTATCTCAGAAAAACGAGTTCCGAGGACAACTGGAACGCACCATAATGCTACTACTGCTACTACTGTAGCACGATCACAGCTAATGCTACTACTGCTACTACTGTAGCACGGTCACAGCTAATGCTACTGCACGCTAGCTCTGTCTGAGTCATCGGTGAGGTCAGATCATTGTCATATCATCTCTAAACACAACCTATAATGTTTCTTAAATAGAAGAAATGCATGGAGCGCTTCTAGGGTGTAGAAAGAATTGTGTATACCTCCGGTGCTCTTCAGTTCTGGGATTCAGGTATAACAACAAAAGAGGTCCGTGGCACTCAGGAGGATGAAAAAAGTTAAAAAGTCTTTATTTTTCCATGGCTTAATTAAATTAAAAACATGTCAAACTAGTTTCAGCCACACTGGCCTTCGTCAGGACAAAAAATGTTTGGCACTCTGCTTTCCTCCTAATATAATCTATTTCAGCTGCTTCAGAACAGGTAATCCTCTATACCCTATGGCGGTACACTATACAGAAGCGGACCATGGAATCTGTAATTCTCTTAAAATTTCAGGTATTTAACATATTACAGATACAATCAGAGGAGGAGACAGACTAAAGAAACTCCTACAAAGAGAATCCTTCTGGATTTATACATTGAAAGCTACATGCCATCTGGGTTTGAATGGTGAAATTGATTTTTCTTCTTTTTTGTAACTACTATGTTTTCTTTTGTATCCTAGCTTTTTTATTGTATTATATTTTTTGCATTCCATAGATTACTTAGTTTTATATTTTAATGCTTATATTTTCAAACTCTGGAGGTATAGGTCATGTGACTTCCTGCCAGCTCAACTGAAGCAGCTGCTGAAATAGATTATATTAGGAGGAAAGCAGAGTGCCAAACATTTTTTGTCCTGACGAAGGCCAGTGTGGCTGAAACTAGTTGACATGTTTTTAATTTAATTAAGCCATGGAAAAATAAAGGCTTTTAACTTTTTTCATCCTCCTGAGTGCCACAGACCTCTTTTGTTGTTATAATGTTTCTTACCTGCTCACTAGGAAATGAACCATGTCAGCTTCCTTTTTCAGTCCCAGATCTAGTTGAAGTTTTTGACTCACAAGATGCAGCTGATAAAACTTTCTTTGTGCCATGCTTTGAGTTGCGCTTGGTCATTTGCTGGTTGCGGTAGAATCCATTCCCACAGTTCTTCTGCTTCTTCTTCTTCTTCTTCTTATGGCGGTTGGCAAGCAACTTAATGTGCATTAGCGCCACCTACAGATCTGGAGCGTGGACCACATTCTCTTCCTGTTTTGAAGCTTTTCGAGAACGCGCAAGCAGTATCAATTGACGTCACAGCCGTAGCACTAGAAATTCGGGACCGAACTGCAGTGCATTTTGCAGCACACAGGCTGTTCAAGAAAATGGAACAATACACGGGTGGCCTCATTCTATTTGGTTTATAACGCTTCATCACCCGTTAGCTTTGAAAAAATGAACATGCATGCTTGTACTTTTTTACAGATCCTGCCCCATGCTCCGTTAACTAGAGCTGAACGGCAGTCCTGGAGTAAAAAAACTAGACCAGTGACATAATGAAAGTTGTCTCTTTCAACAAGCTGCTAACAAATAACCAAAAATGTCCAATATGCATGGACAAAACAGGGTTTATTAATTAAGTTAATTAAAATTATAGAAGTGCTATAACTATAGAACTAACCAGCTTACTGGAAAAGTGCATCCATGTGGACAAAAAACTAAAAAGAAACATTTGTGGAGAGAGGTTTTGCAGACATTTAGTCTATTATGAGGGTTTAATTGTTTACATTTTGAATACTTTGAAATAAATCATGTAGTTAATGCATTTAAAAGAGAGATTCACCGTGATCCAAATTCACCTAGTTAATAGAAAACACTGAACATGCTCTTAGTGTAATATCCCTTTAGTGTTTAGTGTTGCAATAAGATGGTGTGAGTCATGATGGGAAAGACTTCATAAATGTTTAGCAAATAACTGAAGTTAGAAAATGCATCAAGTGACATGATGTCACACTATCCTATATATTGTGTTTATTATAGTGGCCCCACATTGGAGAAAAGGTCCACTAATGTGAGTCGTAGGTATAAACCAAACAATGAAAGTACAGTTAAACTGCTTTTTATTGTTTCCCATCTGAGCTCCAAGAATTTGTTCAAACAGTAAAAATGTTTAGAAGTACAGTCGTTCTCTGGCATTGAAACCAAAGTAAACTTGAACTCTGAATCCAGCTGAATGCTCATGTTGAAGTTCAAGCCAAATGTTTAAATATTGACTAACCTTTATGGATAAAATTTTAATCATAAGCCACGCTCATCTGCCAGCTCTAATCTGTACCATAACTTTTGTTAAACATTGTTTTCTATAACATCAAGCATGAGTGGAAAACTAGACATTGGTTCATTTTTCTGTTGATTCCAAAAAGAGATGTCTGCCCAGGTCAGACTGAGGCTGCTCCCTAGAGCCAGGTGTTTGTATGATGACCCCGTCCAGGTGAAGGTGAGCGGGCTGAAGTCGAGGCAGGAGGTCACCATGAGAGCCAGATCCACCGATGAGAAGGGAGTGATGTTCAGCTCCTCGGCCACCTACAGAGCTGATGGTAACGGGGAGATCGACCTGAACAGAGACCCCTCACTCAGTGGGAGCTACCATGGAGTTGAACCCATGGGTCTGCTGTGGTCCATGAGGCCAGAGACCATGCACAAAAGGTTTCAGAAGACTAATTCCTTAAACCCGCATGTGGTGAAGTTCTCTGTTCATGAAGAGGGCAGGATGCTGGCTGAGGCGACTAATGAGAGGTTAATGATGGGAGACGGGGTCAGCCGGGTTCCTGTCAATGAAGGGAATGTTTCTGGTATCCTGTTCACTCCTCCAGGTTTATAAATATTTTAAATGTTTCTAAATTAAAAATATATTCATCACCATTCTCCACATTAATAAGCTGAAACATGAATGATTTCCCAAAGAAAATTAAAAAAGTAATGTAAAAAGAATGAGTTTGGTAAATTTCTAAATTGGTAATCTTCAGTGTTTAACTAAGTCATTTATTTATTTTCAACTTTTAAATATATAAAGTATTTCCTTAAGAAAACATGTTTATGTATGTAGTGTGTTCTTTCATGTTTTCCAGGTGAAGGTCCGTTTCCTGCTGTGTTGGATTTCAGCACCTTGTTCTGTGAGAGAAGAGCCAGTCTGCTGGCCAACAAAGGCTTTGTTGTTCTTGCAATAACTTTGTTCACAGACAAACCCCAGAAGTACAAACAGATCCAGCTGGACCTTTATGAAGAAGCTGTGAAATTCCTACAAAAGCTACCTAAGGTGATGAGCACTGGGTAAAATCCCTTTGATTTGTATTGATTACAACAGTTATCCTGCTTTTGAACAAATATTTCCTGTGCGGATTCTTCTAGCCATGAAAATGCCACTCCTAACTCTCATTCCTAAGTAATGATTTTTTTTGTCATTACTATGTTTTTTCTACAGGTGGGCAGTAAAGGAGTTGGAATAATATCCCGATCAAAGGCTGCAGAAATCGCTCTTTCTCTCGCAGCTTTTGTACCAGGTGTTGAGGCTGTTGTTTGGATCAACGGCTGTTCTGCCAATTCAGCTTTTCCTCTTTACTACAAGAAAAAGTTTGTTCTTCCTGCATTAATGTATGACATCAGTAAGGTGATGCCCACTGAGTCAGGAGCTGTCCTTTTGAAAAATGCTATGCATGATCCTCTAGAGAAGGACAACAGGGCCACCTTGATCCCCATTGAACGAGCTTCTAGTCGTTTCCTCTTTGTGGCCTCAGAGGACGACCTCAACTGGGACAGCAAGGCCTACGTGGACCAGATGGTTGAGAGGCTGAAGCATCATGGGAAGGAGAACTTTGAGGCTGTGAGTTACCCTAGAGCTGGACACTACTTAGATCCTCCTTATGGACCTTTCTGCTTCTCCTGTCTTCATTTGGTTCCATGGATGACAGCCCTGTGGGGGGGTGAGCCCAGATCTCATGCAGCAGCTGAGGTCCACCTGTGGAAGAAGATCCAGGAGTTCTTTAAGAACCACTTGAGCTGTGATGCTCCTCAGAATAAATCCACATTATGATGTCAAACTGGATTGAAAACGTCATGTTATGTTAACGCTATATAGAACAGGACATTTTGCTGAGGCTCATAATGGCCCAGGAGCCCTGATAAAAGGACAAATGAAACCCCATAATTAGGCCCCACAATGGAAAGACCAGTTTGCCCCTGAAGCTGTGGGTGTACGTGGTCGGGGACAGACCACCAGCTGTGGATCTGTCTGCCATTTGTTCATAATGTGGAAATTCTCAGAACACTCTGGAATGTGAGTGGTGTTCCAGCATTCTTTTGTTGGTAATGGTGACCGAGAAGTTAAAAGTTGCATATGGAACAATTTAATAAAAAGCTATATTTTTTAAAAATAATACCTCCACAGGGCATTTAGAGGTGTGCAGAATGAATGTACAGTTTTTCTTTAAATTCACAGTGTGTGATATTCATAGAAATCATGGTAAAAAAAATGCGACTCTTTAGCGCCATGCAGTTCAGAGTAAGTATTGCAGCTACGGTGACCCACTGAAAAGGCAACAACCTCCATCATTCACTCCATGTCTGTTCTTTATAAATAGTTTGATAGTATAATCTAGCCTAACCCACATAAAGTATATAACTACTGGAGCAAATAAAAAAGCCTTTTTAATTATGACGGTTATGTCAACCTACCAGTCCTGAAGGAAGCAAGCGTATCTGTCACCGATTCACACACGCCTTTGGGTCTAACGGCAATAAAGAAATATTCTATTTGAACATTTATGAGAAAAAAAAAACTAAATGTTATCTTATGTTTCATGAGTCAGGTTTGTGATCCTAGTATTGATTTACAATGAGTTATTTGTATTTTAAAGAGGTATGATGTATGTTTATACTGTTAGCTTTCTTTACATCATTTCATAAAAATGTAGTAGGCTACAAAAATGCATTAAATATTAAATGGAACTTTAGTAATAATTTATATAAAAAAAAAGAAACATGGAAAAACTACAGATTGATATAGAGAACTCTTGAAATCCACTATGTACTGGATTGACGTTCATATTTGTGCAAAGTGAGCAATGTTAACATACTGAGCATGCACTTATTAAAGGATTCCTTTATTGTTTAACGTTGCAACAAGATGGTGTAATACATGTTTGGAGAAACTTCACGAACAGTTAAAAAATAATTTACACTTCAAGTTGAATCATTCACCAGGTCCTTACAGAAAAGTCACAGAAACATCAACAAGCTAATATATTTAAATTTATTACAGAAGTTCAGTGAGTCCAACACTGAAGAAAAGGTCCACTAAAATTAAAAATAAGTCAGGGCAGAAAGATGGAAAAGTACAATTAAATATTAATAGTTTCCAGCTTGGTCAAACCATAGAAGTAGTTCAGAACTAGTTATTATCTGGCATTCAGAACAAATGTGAACAAAATACCCAACTAAACACTCATTTTAGATGTTTGAGCCAAAATATTAAAAAGGAACATCTTGATTAATCTTTAGGATGGACTTTTAGTTAAAAGCCGACTTTGTTCAACAGTTCTTACAGTCTGTACCATCAGTCTGGTTATTAGTGTTATATAGTAACAAAGAGCATTACAGTAAATGTTCAAGAATCTTTGGTTCACCCAGGTCAGACTGAAGCTGCTCCCTAGAGCCAGGTGTTCGTATGATGACCCCGTCCAGGTGAAGGTGAGCGGGCTGAAGTCGAGGCAGGAGGTCACCATAAGAGCCAGATCCACCGATGAGAAGGGAGTGATGTTCAGCTCCTTGGCCACCTACAGAGCTGATGGTAACGGGGAGATCGACCTGAACAGAGACCCCTCACTCAGTGGGAGCTACCGTGGAGTTGAACCCATGGGTCTGCTGTGGTCCATGAGGCCAGAGACCATGCACAAAAGGTTTCAGAAGACTAATTCTTCAAAACCACATGTGGGGAAGTTCTCTGTTCATGAAGAGAAGCGCAGGATTCTGGCTGAGGCGACTAATGAGAGGTTCCTGATGGGAGACGGGGTCAGCCGGGTTCCTGCCAATCAGGGTAATGTTTCTGGTATCCTGTTCACTCCTCCAGGTTTGTAAATAATTTTCTCCTTCAGTTGGTTGAATTAAATCACACATTTTTTGAACCTCTTAGTATTTTATAATCTATTGAAAAGATCTGCCTTTAGTTGGGTTTCAAGTTTCTACTGTAATCTTCAACCATCAGCTTTTGCTTCTGGCAGGAAAAAGTCCAAATCAAATATCAAGACAAACAAAAATGTTTTCCGAATAAAAATACAAAAATGTATGAAAGGCAAAATCCTAAAGTGGTAAACCTCAATAACTTACAAAGAAAACATTAATAACTTAAATAGGCCCCCCTCACACAAAACAAAAACAAATGCGTTTTTATGTATGTCATGTACACTTTTCTATATTCAGGTGAAGGTCCGTTTCCTGCTGTGTTGGATTTCAGCACCTTGTTCTGTGAGAGAAGAGCCAGTCTGCTGGCCAACAAAGGCTTTGTTGTTCTTGCAATAACTTTGTTCACAGATCAACCCCAGAAGTTCAAAGAAATCGACCTGGACCACTTTGAAGAAGCAGTGAAATTCCTACAAAAACTACCTAAGGTGATGAGCACATGGTTAAATTGATGTATTTGATTTTATATATGAGCAGGATTTCTTATCGTACATCTTTCCATCAAATATTCCGAGTTTGAACAAACATGGTTTGCTGCTCTTCAAAGTTCTGCTATCATGAGAGTCCACGCTCTTTGTGTTTTATGATTTTAGTAACCAAGTTATTTGTGCAGGTGTGTGACTGCAAACATCAGGAGCATGACAGCCCAGAGGCTGCAGGAGCTGAGTTTGATTAAACCCAGTCACACCTAATGCTCAGGTGAAGCAAGGCTTTTAACAACCTTCTAAATGTTCCATCTATCCATCCATTTTTCTCTGCATATCCGGAGTCAGGTCGCAGGGGCAGTAGCCTAAGGAGGGAGTCCCAGACTTCCCTCTCCCCAGCCACTTGGGTCAGCTCCATTGGGGGAATCCCAATGTGTTCCCTGGCCAGCCAAGAAACATAGTCCCTCCAGCGTGTCCTGGGTCTTCCTTTAGGTCTCCTCCTAGTTGGACATGCCTGAAAAACCTCACCAGGGAGGCGTCCAGGAGGCATCCTAACCAGATGCCCAAGCCACCTCAACTGGCTCCTCTCTATGTGGAGGAGCAGCAGATCTACTCCGAGCCCCTCCCGGATGACCGTGTTTCTCATCCTATCTCTAAGGGAGAGTCCAGACACCCTGCAGAGAAAACAGTCTCATTATTTCAGTCACTACCGAAAGAACTACCCAAAGCTTGTGACCAAGGGTAGGAACGTAGATCGACCAGTAAATCAAGAGCTTTGCCTTCTGGCTCAGCTCTCTCTTCACCATGATAGACCGGTACAACGCTTGCATCACTGCAGATGTAACAACAATCCGCCTATCAATCTTGTGCTCCATCTTTCCCTCACTCGTGAACAAGACTCCAAGATACTTAAACTCCTCCACTTGGCGCAGAACCACGTCCCTGGCCTGGAAGGCATTTCACGCTTTTCCGATTTTCAAGACCAGGCTCTCCCTAACGGTAGGCGTGAATTTGAGCCTGCCAATCAGTCGGCTGTGGGTGTGTTGGCCCAGTTTCGGCCCGAGGTAGAACGCCTTGGGAAGAGGGCTGAAAAGACGTCCGGTTCGGTGACAGAAATCCCCGGGCTACCAGGATGTGAACACAATATATACGCAGACCCGGCCCACCCTGGGGCCTTGCCACAGAGGAGCTTTTTGACCACCTCAGTGACCTCAGCTCAAGAGATTTGAGAGCCCAGCCCAAAGTTCCCAGACTCTGCTTCCTCCCTCGAAGACGTGCCGGTGGGATTGAGGAGGTCTTCAAAGTACTCCGCCCACCGATCCACAACATCCCGGTCAGCAGCACACCATCCCCATCATAAACAGTGTTTGTAGCACACTGCTTTCCTCTCCTGAGGCACCAGATGGTGGACCAGAATCTGCTCAAAACAAAAGTGTTGCTCCATGGTCTCACAGAACTCCTCCCATGCCCGGGTTTTTGCCTCAGCAAAACCACCCGAGCTGCATTCCGCTTGGACTGCCAGTATGTATGAACTTCCTCTGGGGTCCCATGGGCCAAAAGGACCCGATAGGACTCTTTCTTCAGCTTGACAGCTAACCCTAACTGCCAGTCTCCACCAGTGGGTTCAGGGGTTGCCGCCACGACAGGCACCGACAACCCTGTGGCCACAGTTCCAGTTGGCCGCCTTGACAATGGAGGCACAAAACATAGCCCATTTGGACTCAATGTCCTCCACCTCCCTCCCTCAGAATGCTTTGGAAGTTCTGTCGGAGGTGGGAGTGAAAGCTCCTTCTGACAAGAGACTCTGCCAGATGTTCCCAGCAGACTCTCACAATGCGTTTGGGTCTGCCACGTCTGATCCACCCCCACCATTGAAGCCAACTTACCACCAGGTAGTGATCAGTTAACAGCTCCACCCCTCTCTTCACCTAAGTGTCCAAGACATGCAGCTGCAGATCAAATGACACGACAACAAAGTTGATCATTGAGCTGCGGTCTAAGGTATCCTGTTCCCAAGAGCACATATGGACAACTTTAGGGCTGAACATGGTATTTATTATGTACAATCCATGACAAGCATGGAAGTCCAATAACAAAACACCGATCAGATTCAGATAGGGGGGGGGGGGGACAACAACAAGGACACAACAACTGGAGCCTGGGTTTGACCGTATAGCCACCAATTACAGGGTGACCTCCTAACCTCTGAGCCACTATTGCCCCATAGTTAAAATCCAATGGGAATACGGAGGCAGGATTTTATAGAAGTTAGGCCAAATAACTGAAAAAATATTAATGAGGACATTTGATGACCAAGACATTGACCAAATTTCTCCATCATAAAATATGTTATATGTTGTTATATGTCATTATATATGTATTATATGTTGTGTCACATCATAGTCTGAAGTAAAAGGTTCCAGTGGTTCCCAAAGTGGTGGTTGGGATGGGACCCCACTGTGGATCACACAACTAAGTTTGAGGTCTTAAGATGATTTTCAGAAATCAAACAAAATAACAGCAAACTACTAAAACGTTTTACTATATTTGATTTAACAGCTGAAAAGTAATTCTAATAAATGTGTGTTGATTTTGTTGTTTATTATCCAGATGTTCATAATTTAACCAACTTAGAATATCTGTGGTCATTTCATCTCAGGCTGCTTTATGCTGAGAATACCCGCTGCTCCTCCAGCAGCTCTCTCTTAAGCCTCTTTTATAAAACAATGCCGCCAATTTGCCACAAAGCCGATGCGGCATCTGGGAGCCTAAGGTCGTTTATAAGAGCTCAGACCGTGGCAGTAATGTTGCGCAATCATGTCCGTTTTATAAAAGATTACACGATGGTGGCATAAAGGAGGTATGGGGGCGGTCTCTGCACTGTTGCGGATTTCCGTTTATCTTGGACATATCTTGCCTTTTATTGTGATCGAAGCCGCGCTCGTTAAGTTTTTATTTTAACAACCAGCTACAGGTGTGTGTCCTCCACCATCCCTGTGAGCTGTCAGATGATCTGAGCTGCAGATCTAACGGAGAGAAGCTCCCGGAGCACCACAACGCTCCAAATGATCATCTCAGCTGGTTCTGTTTACAAAAGCAAAACTTATGCCCGTGTTTACGTTCATTTTCCATATAGTTCCCGGCTGGAGCTCGGCATTAATTCATCACGTGATCATGACACCTCCCTAAGATCGGCGAAGCCGCAATATTACTATCAAGCGTGGCGGCACGAATGCCGCAAAATTCTTATTGCGCTGATTTGCTGGCATGGTGTTTCTTATAAAAAGGGCTTTACATTTGAGAGGTGGTTTTATTCTACTTTCCCCGTTTGTGACATCACAAACAGGACTTTTTGAAATAACTTGTTTTAGGCAAATAATTCCTGACAAAACGGATGGACAAATTTCTTTTCCACATTTGAAGTGTTTATAGAGGCAGTAGAGGCCCACGTGGTAGCATGAAAGGATGCAAAAGGTGAGTTTTGTGTAATAATTTTTTCCATTTAAATAACCTTCTGGGGCCAAACAGTCAGGCTTAAAGGTGTCCTAGAATGCAATTAATCAACAACTTAAAACAGAGCTTTGAGCCTCCAAAAAGCATAAGAAATTTTTTTTGGCTTTCATCTGTCCCAGGAGCCCTGATACAGGCCATTCTAAACCCCCTTACTCCGGCCTTCAGTGAAATGAGCTGTTGACCCCTCCCACTCGGCCAGGACATGCTGATTGGTTGGTTTCCCCAGAAGGCCTCAGACACATGCAGGTTTGAGGAGGCGTGGCTCCCCCTTATGACGTGTTAAGGAAGGCTTTCTCAGAACAGGTTTTCTCTCGCCGTTTTCAACTTTCTAATTTACATAAAAAGTAGGTCAAACATGGCTTTGACTTTTTGGCATGCTAATGTTGACCACCCAAGCTGTCTTATTCAACAACAACAAGGAAAATGTTGGTTTACATTCTAGGTCCCCTTTAAAGATGGAGGAGTCTGATAAACTGATGAGGAACAGGTGTGGGAAGATGAGAAAGAAGAAACTGACTGAAAGCTAGCTAGTCAAATTTAGGAATTTCCATGTTTTTTCCCCTCAAATATTGGAATTAGAGAAATAGGAACCTAGTCCATAGGTACCTTCCCTTTTAAAAAATAATCCTCTTGAGATTCCAAGTTTTTAAAGTTAGCCAAATCCACCTTCAACTATAAGCACTGAATGTTTGTCATTAATATGTCTTCTTTCTACAGGTGGGCATTAAAGGAGTTGGAATATTATCCCGATCAAAGGCTGCAGATGTCGCTCTTTCTCTCTCAACTTTTGTACCAGGTGTTGAGGCTGTTGTTTGGATCAACGGCTGCTCTGCCAATACAGCTCTCCCTCTTTACCACAAGAGAAAGCTCATTCTTCCTGCATTAATGTATGATGTCAATAAAATTATTCTGAGTCAGGGGCCTTTTTTTCCAAATATTGTATGAACAATCCTCTAGAGAAGGAAAACAGGAACACCTTGATCCCAATTGAACGAGCCTCCAGTCGTTTCCTCTTTGTGGTCTCAGAGGACGACCTGAACTGGAACAGCAAGGCCTACATGGACCCAGTGGCGGTCCGTCCTACAGGCGAACTAGGCAGCCGCCTAGGGCGCCATCCAGAAGGGGGCGCCAAACTGCGCTCACATCACCACTCACTCCCCAAAGAAAAAGCATCATAATGTTCAGCTGTCAATTCTGCAATATTTTTAAAAAGAATACGCTAATTTACTGAACAAAGCCAGTGATATCCATCCAGCTGTCTTCAATCCCACTCTGAGCAGGTTGGGTTCTGTGTGTGAACGGCTGACCCACTGCGAGGATGAGGGGCGCCGATTTGAGGGGGGGAAAAAAACAAGAGAAATGTGCAAAGGACAAAGGTATGTACTTTTGTTTAGGTTTGTTTGTTTCATATTCTCCGATTAGCATATAACAATGCTAGCTAGTTGACAGTAGCCAAAGCAGAGTTGTCATCTAAGTTAACGAAGGTGTGACGTCACGTTCTGTTGCAGTTCTGTCTCACGGAAATTTCCCGGAAAATCCCCGCCCCCTCTTCACGGAGACCGGAGACTGTCAGTGCGCATTTAGCTGCACCGTGACAGCGAAACAACAGCTGGGGTCATCGTGTTCTAGGAAATTAAAAAGTTAAGAGTAATCCAAGTCAGATGTGAAAAGTCCATTTACAGTTCCTCTTAAACGTTTGATAACTTTATTATTTGAAAAATAAATATTTTAGCAGCTATAATAGCTTTGTACACTCTTGGCATCCAGGTTATTTTCCTGTTTATCAGTGAAATACAGTTTTACATCTAACCACAATCAAACTACATGTGAAACTTAAAGTCAAAGTTGAAATGTTTATCAACTTGATTCAATTATAGAAATACAACTGAGTTGAACAATGCTGATAATACGCCTGGTTGTTACATCATTTAGACTCACTCTAAAGTATCTGGGACAACCTGCAGCTGGATCTTGCGTCCAGCCATGCTCCTCAGCTTCTCTGCTTTCCTCAGGTGAGTCTATCATGTCGGTAAATACTTATAAATAAAATAGTGACTTGTGTGAAAAATGTGGTACCATGACATCCAATATATTTCCTCTGGTTTTCTCATTATATTTATGGACCTAGAGCCACCAGAGGAGACGTTACAAGAACATGCTGCTCCTCCTGTCACTAACTACTGCACCTGGTTGTTCAGGTGAGTGACTTCTGCTCATATTGACAGCAACATTGATTCCACATTTGCTGTGTGCCTAATTAATTATGCAATTTTTTATCTATAACTCTATTTTATTCATGGTATAATGCATTCTTTAAAAATATACCAGGTTGCAATTTGTGTTGCAGTCACACAGTAGCTATATACATGTGTGTTATAGTTATTCTATATTTTGTGTACATGTAGTGTAATTCATCTCATGTTTAAGATCAGAATTTGTGCTTCATGTGTCCTGTAGATGCAGTAAGAAGTGGCGGTCCATCATCACTTGATCCTGCATCTATAGAGAACAGAGTTGGTTTGGACAGGACCACATCAGGTAACACCTGATTTCATTTTTCTTCTGACATGATGGAAGAAGTTTCTACTATCACTTTAGCAGAACCTCAGTAAATGGAGAAAAATAATCATAAGAAGCTTGTTTTTGGTGCAAACTTTTTCCTGCAAAATATTTTTCTTAACACATAGAGGACTTGAGAGTTACTTGGAAAAGGTAAGTGCTGCTTTGACCAGCCATGAAAACGAATATAATTTGCGTTGAAGAAATGTGCACATATTGTTGCATGATTTACTAGGATGGTTTAAATAAATGTACAGCAATTTGACAACAAGGTATTTTTGTGGGTTTTTTTACATTTTTTTTTTATTGGGGGGGGGGGGGGGGGGGGGATGCTTGAGCTCGCCTAGGGTGCCAAATGGTCTAGGACCGCCCCTGCATGGACCAGATGGTGGAGAGGCTGAAGCGTCATGGGAAGGAGAGCTTTGAAAGAGTGCGTTATCCTGGAGCTGGACACTATTTAGACCCTCCTTATGGACCATTCTGCTCCTCCAGCTTTCATTGTGTTGCTACAAGACCAATCCTATGGGGGGGTGAGCCCAGGGCCCACGTTGCATCTGAGGTCCATGCACGGAAGATGATCCAGCAGTTTTTCAAGACTCACTTGAGCTGTGATGCTGCTCAGTGTAAATCCACGTTATGAGCGGTAACTACTACAATTGTCAGTACAAATTACTGAAGCTTGATGACAATTTTATTTGAAAATTTGCTGAACTGTATTATCAGGAAAACAGTGTGAATAAAAGTGATGCTTGTTTTCCACGTCATTAACGCTCCATATAAAACATTTGATGGACTTCTGTAATTCATTATTCTTAGACAACTACACATACATATAAAATAAAATAAAAATCTAAACCTTGAGCCAGCTGCTCATGTGACAGGCTCTAAAAGAAGCCATCTATGATACAATAATCAATATTTATAACCTAGAAAAGGAAGATTTGTGGTGAGAAGTTTTACAACCCTTTTGTCTTCTTTGCATTAGTATTTATGATTAATTCAAAGCAATTCATGTAGATAATGTTCGTTAATTTCAAAAAGTAGGTACATTTGAAAAATAAACAGTTAATTTAACCAAATTTATTCACTGAACATTCACTTTGTGAAATATTCCATCATTGTTAAGTGTTGCAACAAGATGATGTAATTCTGGGAGGAATTTCATGGATGGTTAGAAAAAAATCTATTTAACAAGTTAAGTTACTCACCAAAAGAAAGGTCACACTTTCCTTACAGGAAAGTCACAGTAAAACCTAAAAAGCTCATTTTATGTATAAAAAGCTGAGTGATTCCAAAATTGAAGGAAAGGTCTACAAAAATGAGAAATAAGTCTGAGCGGAAAAATGGAAAAACTCTGATTAAATTATGATTCCTGGTTTCTTTTTTGAACTTCAACGTTTGGTCAAACCATAAAAGTTGTTACGACGTCATTCTCTGGCATTTAAACCAAATAATGAGTTAGCTTTAAACCTAGATGAACACTTCTTTTAGATGTTGAAGCAAAAAAAAAATCAAAGGAACATCTTGTTAATGTAATAGTTATTCATAAGTAACCTTAGCATTCCTCACAGTTTGTACCATCAGGTTGGTAACTAGCTGTTCTCTATAAAAACACAAGTATTAGAGAATGAGTACAGAAGACACTGGTTCACGTTTCTGTTGATTCCAAAGAGAGATGTCTGCCCAGGTCAGACTGAGGCTGCTCCCTAGAGCCAGGTGTTTGTATGATGACCCCGTCCAGGTGAAGGTGAGCGGGCTGAAGTCGAGGCAGGAGGTCACCATAAGAGCCACATCCACCGATGAGAAGGGAGTGGTGTTCAGCTCCTCGGCCACCTTCAGAGCTGATGGTAATGGGGAGATCGACCTGAACAGAGACCCCTCACTCAGTGGGAGCTACCATGGAGTTGAACCCATGGGTCTGCTGTGGTCCATGAGGCCAGAGACCATGCACAAAGTATTTCAGAATACTAATTCCTTAAAACCACATGTGGTGAAGTTCTCTGTTCATGAAGAGGGCAGGATGCTGGCTGAGGCGACTAATGAGAGGTTCCTGAAGGGAGACGGGGTCAGTCGGGTTCCTGTCAATGAAGAGAATGTTTCTGGGATCCTGTTCACTCCTCCAGGTTTGGAAATAATTTTTCCTTTGGTTGGTTAAATCACAGAACGCACCATCTATTATTTATTTTTGAAATCAAATATATTGTTCTGCATTTCCTTGGTCGGGTTTCATTTATCTATACCGTAATCTTCATCACTTGCCATCTTCAACCATCAGCTTTTTGTCTAAATTAAAAACATTCTGGTCAACCAAATGGTAGAGTACATTTTGAGGCCCTATATCTAACTGAGGCTTTCACTGAAATTAACCTACCTTATTGAGCCTTCTCTACCAATTGGTTTACATCTGTAATAACATAAAAAATCCACTGTAGGGCACTGTCTTAAAAAGGTTGACCTCTTTAGGACCATTGTTCACAGGAAGTTAGCAATGAGTTGAGCATGCTACATGAAGAGAGCTCGTTTTGCCCAGAAATTCAAAGGTAGGCAAACTTTTTCAACATTGGCTAATGTCAAAGGGGTTACTAAACATTATCTATTAATATTATGATAAAAAACAAACGTTGAGGTAGGGCCGTGCGATTTGACGATATAAGATCGTTAAGGATTTTAAAGTGATGACGATCTACCAAAGCTCAAAGATCGTAGAACCGTGTATTTGCATTCTATCACCCGTTTATGACATTATTTCTGAATGCGGCACACATTTGTTTTGTTTTTTTTCTCAGTCGAGTCACGCCATTTGCTAGTCTGCTTCTGTCGGCAGGACAAACACACCGATAAACCAATCATAACTTTAGGCAGCGTGTTGGTTTGTTTAGCTGGGGTGCTCGGTTGAGATGAGGAAAATAATCTAATCGATGCATTAAGATGATGACAAACAATTACGAATAGTTGAAGAAGCACACCATAATCGATTGTAGCGCTAGCCGCTAGCACTAGCCGCTAGCTTGCTCCGTCTCTAAGCGCTAATTACATTCTCACGCATCTGCTCAATCAGGAAACCTCTGGGTCAATGTTCTGCTCTAAACTTTGCATTTGGTTTTGTGTCTTATTATTTGGGGACGTTCGTTCGTATTTTAGCGAGCCTTTTCACCGTGGCTGCCACCGGAGTTTGTTTATCCTGTGAAGAGACGGGCCAAACCCCTCCCTCTTAGGAAACATCTACGGAGAGCAGCAAGTCCAAAAAGGCAATGAGCGTAATCCGCTGGTAGTGCATGCAAACGCAAACACATCATGAATTTAGATAGATTTTTTTTTCTCTGGACAAGAAATAATTACTAATATATTTTGGATGATAGGCTATGAGCCACCTCTAAATAGAAGTTAAATTATAAATATATAATAAATAAAAGTGCCTGTGGGACATTTGAGACATGCCATTAAACAGAACTTGGTCCATTCTCCAACATTTCTGAACTTATTTGTTCAAACAAATAAATAAACTAAGTTCTGGAACTGTGGCATAAATATTTGACTCTAAAGCTACTCCAAAGACATTAAAAGCTAATATATAAACCTATTATGGATTTTTAAATGGAAGGCATTTTTTGTTTGATCATGTTTATTGTAAAAGAACAAATTTGCTATTTTTCTTACCTAAACTAAAACAAGTGTTCAAACAATAACCTGTCTGAAATATTTTATCATATTTTCTGTGAAGGGGTATGCTTTTAAATTGATCTATTTTATCGGTAAATAACTTCCAAAATGTATGAATTGTCGAAATGGAAAAAATCGTGATAAAATCGAGATCGTGATTTTGCAAAAAATAAATCGTGATATGATTTATTTTCCATATCGCCCACCCCTACGTTGAGGTTGAAATAATTTTTTAAAAACATGTGTTACCAAACGGTTGATTTGTCCATATATAATAGTGATACTGACACAAAACTAATATTGTTGAAAATTACTTTTTGCTGAAAATTACACTGATTGAATATAATAGTGTTCCCAATTAAGGTATTATCATGATAAAATATTATAACCACTTTATTGATGCATAGAATTTTCCTCCTTCTGAGCATTGCATGTGGGATCATGCCTACTACAAGTGTCAAACAATTGAGTAAAGAGGCCTGCACAAAGATTGATGTCCAAAGCCCATCACATATCCAAGCTTACAATCACCATATGGGAGGCATTGATCTCTCAGAGATGCTGGTCCACATGTACAAGACTCCTGCACAATCATTGCTGCTGTTTGGCTACATCCTTGACCTATGCATCTCATACACATGGATTGTTCACAAGAGGGACTGTGCCCTACTGAATGAGAAACCGCTCTCTCTCAAAAGACTTCATCTTGCAGTTGTTCACAGTTTGATGCAGGTCAATAAGCTTGCAACAAAGATTGGCCGACCATCGTCTTCTCTACCCCAAATGTTGCTTCAGCAGAAATGTTATACCCCAAGACCTTCTTATCCACAACCAGATGTGCGTTGACAACTTTGACATCTGCCACTTCACTCTAACTGAGGCCGGTATAGCCTCTGTCCAAAGGAGTGTGAAAGTGGAAATGTCAGAAGTGCAAAGTGTTTCTGTGCCTAATTGCCAACCAGCAGAGATTAGTTGCACATCACCAGAAATAAAGGGAATCTAACGCCTCTAAATTGCAGTTGCAGTTGGTTCTGTACTACAACACTCTTGTGTCTGTTCCAAATGATCTGTTTCTAAAATACAGAAGTGTATAGCTGTTTTATTGAACTTTTAGTATTATTTTTTGTATTCAGTGTTTTACCATGAATGAATATCTCAACCGTTTGGCAGATGCCTGTGTTTAAAAAACTACGGAGTTGTTTGAAAAAAAATAAATGTTTATTTTGTTACTGTTGTTCTAAAGGACTAGAAAATGCAAAGAAATATTTTTTTAATTGCAGTTTTCTTGGTGTGAACCTCAAAGGGTTAATAAGCTGAAACATGAATGATTTCCCAAAGAAAATGAAAAAAGTAAAATAAAAATAGTGTGTTGGGTAAATTCCTAAGTTGGTGATCTTCAGTGTTTGTCATGATGGAGTGACACAATCGTGTTTGTTGAACTCTGCTTCAATGGCAAACCAGCGAGGCACATGCTGTTAACTATACAGCGTCCATTTTCTAACTCCTCTCACTCATAATGTCACACGTCAATGACGTCATCACGCACACACACCTCGCTCTGGCTACGGAAGCCCCACACGTACATAAAGCATTCACACGACTGTTTAACTAAGTCATTTCGTTTTTTTTTTTTTTTTTCATTTTTAAATATATAAAGTATTTCCTTAAAGGTGCTATGTGGGATATTCATAGAAATCATGGTAAAAATTGCGACTCTTTAGCGCCATGCAGTTCAGAGTAAGTATTGCAGCTACGGTGGCCCACTCAAAAAGGCAACAACTCCAGCGTTCACTCCAGCCATCTGGTTCGTTTTTTTATAAAAAGCATGAGATTGATTTATTTCCAATCTCTGTAGCCTAACCCACACAAAGCATCTAACTACTCCACCAGTTAAAAAGCATTTTTTAATGACTGTTCAGGCTTAATGCATAATGCCAGGCGTACCCCCCCATCCCCCAATGAGACGACGCGCGCACCCAACCCAAATCCCCCACCCCCCGCGACAAGGCGGCGCGATCCGCCACCCCCCTCAGTCTACAAGCATCACGGCTGTAAACATTTCTAGGGGAAACACTGCTGTTAGCAACCTACCAGTCCCGATTCACACATGGAGGAGGGGTGGCATCAGCTGTGGCGTCCGGTGTCATGTGGATCAGAGCAGCGGAGTAAACAAGAGTCTGCCGGTTAGCCATCAGCTGATCGTGGCACACTGTGTGCGCCACAGTGAAGATCGAGATGGAGCTAACATCAACCACTGGCTGTTTAGCGATCGGATAGCCGATGAGGTTTGACTGGAGCCGGGGACACTCTGTGCAAATGAAGTAACTAATGCTAACTTAGCCACCGGCTAGCGGACCACCGCTGAAGCGTGTTTGGAGAGACACGGCAGGCTGCGGTAAGAGAGGAGACTTAGAAGGAACTTTCTTGAAGAAGGACTTTGGAACTGATATGTTGGGACCGGATTGGGAGCTTTATTATGAAGAAAAGAAATGATCAGCTGAGGTGAGTCAGAACAACACTTGGATGCTGGTGTCTAGCTGTTGCGGGCGGGGTTCTCATCATATGCGGCTGCTGAGTGTTGGAAATCAATAAGACCTGACATATTTGATGTGTCTTTTGATTTCATTGTTTGTTATTAAAACTAACAAAGTACAGCAACGGTGTAGCAGCTAGTCTCGTCTCTTCTTAGTTGCATTGTCAGACGCCATGCTTCCACGGCGCACTGCTGCCCTCTGCTGTTTCTTTCAGGTTACAGTCATAGTGCAAACGCGTAACTCAGAGCTCGTATGTCCCTAAATAGCTACCGTATTTCAAGATGGAGGATGACCATGGAGCGTCGACCACAATTTATGTATTAAAATGTAAAATTTGAAGCTGAGAGGAATATTTAGAATTGATGTTGGTGAGAAATATTAATGAAAAAGGACAAGTTTGTGCACTGGATGCACAGAATTTGGTAGTAAACAGGTACAAGTATTACACACTGGGGCTTTAAGAAAACATGTTTATGTATGTAGTGTGTTCTTTCCTGTTTTCCAGGCGAAGGTCCGTTTCCTGCTGTGTTGGATTTCAGCACCTTGTTCTGTGAGAGAAGAGCCAGTCTGCTGGCCAACAAAGGCTTTGTTGTTCTTGCAGTAACTTTGTTCACAGATCAACCCCAGAAGTACAAAGAAATCCACCTGGACCACTTTGAAGAAGCAGTGAAATTCCTACAAAAGCTACCTAAGGTGATGAGCACTGGGTTACATTGTCCTGATTTTTATTGTTATCACACTTGTGTTGTCCTCTTCTCCATCAGTTATCCTGCTTTTGAACAAATATTTCCTGTGCGGATTCTTCTAGCCATAAAAATGCTACTCCTAACTCTCATTCCTAAGTAACGAATGTTTGTCATTACTATGTTTTTTCTACAGGTGGGCAGCAAAGGAGTTGGAATACTATCCCGATCAAAGTGTGCAGATGTCGCTCTTTCTCTCTCAGCTTTTGTACCAGGTGTTGAGGCTGTTGTTTGGATCAACGGCTGCTCTGCCAATGCAATTTTCCCTCTTTACTACAAGAAAAAGCTCATTCTTCCTGCATTAATGTATGACCTCAAGAAAATGATTCCCACTGAGTCAGGGGCCTTCAATTCCAAATATTGTATGGACAATCCTCTAGAGATGGAAAACAGGAACACCATGATCCCAATTGAACGAGCCTCCAGTCGTTTCCTCTTTGTGGCCTCAGAGGACGACCTGAACTGGGACAGCAAGGCCTACATGGACCAGATAGTGGAGAGGCTGAAGCATCATGGGAAGGAGAACTTTGAGACTGTGAGTTATCCAGGAGCTGGACACTTACTGGAACCTCCTTATGGACCGTTCTGCTCCTCCTGCATTCAAGGCCTCATTCGCAACCCAGTCCTGTGGGGGGGTGACCCCAGGTCCCACGCTGCAGCTGAGGTCCACCTGTGGAAGAAGATCCAGGAGTTTTTTAAGACTCACTTGAGCTGCTCAGAGTAAAGCCAAGTTTCAGTGGTTTTATAATTAGCTAAAAACATGTCAAACACAAACTCATCTACTTTGTGAGTCATTCTCAGTTCTAAATATTATCACTTTTAACAATTGTCACTACAAATTACTGATGCTTGATGGCAATTTTATTTGAAAATTTGCTGAACTGTATTATCAGGAAAACAGTGAATAAAAGTGATGCTTGTTTTCACATCAGTAACGCTCTGAATTAAATACATTTTTGGACTTGTAGGAAAAGCTCAAATGAATAACCAGCTCTGGTGGCCTAGTGGTAGCGTGTCAGCCCTGGGACTGGGAGATCAGGGTTTGATTCCCGGTCGGGTCATACCAAAGACTTTGAAATGATGACTTGGGACTTTAACTTAACTTTATGTGATGTAAGTCTGTTGTTCATTATTTTTGGACAACTACACATACATATAAAATAAAAATCTAAATCGTTATCTGGGTTTATTGTTATAGATTCATATTAACTCCCCCAGATTATCAGCTCTGCATGCTCATCCTTGTTGATGTGTGTTTCACCGACAGATGGGAAGTAAAGGAGCTGTATTACTATCAAAAGCTAAATCAGGAGATATTCACTTTCTGCTTTTGTGCCAGCACCAGCATTAGTGTTTCTCTTTATTATAATAAAAAAACTGCTTCTTATAGATGTTTGATGCTAAGAAAATAATTCCCTTCAAGTCAGGGGCCGTTATCATCAAAAATGCTATTAATGATCCTCTCTGGTCCTCATTGAATGAACAAACAGTTGTTTCCTTTTCGTGGCATCTGAGCTGAGGAAAAGTGTGGGACAGCAAAGATTAAACAACGGTAAAGAGTAATATACATTAAATGTGTTAATGTAACAACAGATAGTTTTTTATTTTACTTTAAGCTAGCACTTTAACATTGATCTCAGCAATTGTTGGATTAGAAACTTGACCAGTTTCTGCAGCTCTCTGCTGACCAAAAACTGTACTAGATAGTTTTGTGGAGCAGGTAGGTGTTCTAGGGGGCTGCTTTACGGCTGTTACCTGTAATGCTAGCGGTTAGCATTTTCAGTTCGCCGATCGTCGATAAAAAGCACAAGAAGAAGAAAAAGAAGTTTGCTTTTTCTGTTGGCATCATGGCAGAGCCTGGAAGTAAAAGTAACAGAGTAATGTCTTTGGAGGTGAAGCAAAGAGCTAAAACCAGAGTGAACATCGGCGCGGCCGACGCTAGTTTGAGGGAGCTAAAGGAGCCTACAAAATCACAGACTGATGGTGACCTGGCTTTGTTGCTACTGGACTTGTAAGTAATAATATTTTTTGTCCAACAGGACCTTTTTACGTTGTGGTTTATTTTAGTATTAGTTGGCTCATGTTAGTGCTAGCTTGTTGTTAGCACTAGCTACAGCAGGCTGCAGCAGGGTTGTTTACGGTAGTGGTAATTCCACTTTCAACCAGTAGGGTGGAGGAGCCATATAGTCATATTACTCTTTATATCTAAGGAACTAGATTTAGTGGAACCAGTTGACATAACTTGGTTAAGTAAATTATACATTTCATTTCTTAGAGTGATGAAGGAGATAGTGTGGTGAGGCTGATCTAGGGAAGAATTACTCACAGTGTGAGTTACCCTGGAGCTGGACATTTACTAGCTGCCCCATATGGACCATTCTGCCCTTCCTTCACTCATGGTCTTGCTGGAAGTAGGCTATAATTATAAACAACGACTGACAGACTGAGCGGGTCATGAGCCTGCAACCCTCCGATTAGGAGGCAGGCACTGAACTTGGCCTGCACTACCCGTGGAAGAAGGTGGAGTTCTTTAAGGCTCACTTGAGCTGTGATGAATAAATCCACCATATCAATTCAAACAGGATGATAAAAACATGTAACAGAAGACAACGCAATACAAAATTTGACCTATCGGTAACATAATCCCACACAATTATCAACTTTTTTGCATTGTAATTTTAGAAAAAACTTTAAAATAAACATTATGTACATTTGTTATGAGTTATGCTTGCAGACGACCAAGTATATTTAAAAACAAAAAGTCTAAATCCTGAGCCACTTTGCGCTGGTTTTAAATTTTAAAGTTTATTCTTTCGGCCGGAAGTTAGCCTTAAAAATTATTGGCAGCTTGACTGCAACCGGAAGTTGTTTTTTTAGCCTTCTACCGGAAGTGCTAAGATCAGCTAGCCCTTAGCCCCCCCTTGTGTACATTTTTTTGTTGTACGTGTCTACAAATAACAAATACTGTGTCCTTCATTCGGAGTACAGCGTATGGTCGTATATATTTTTACATTATTTCACCTTTCTGCTTGGACAATCACATGTTGTTATGTAAACATACAAGTTATGTCGTTGTGCTGCGGTAAGATTCCGAAAACGACTTGATTTTTTGTTCACATCCGGGTAAAATATAAGCATTTGAAACGAGATGGACTGTTTACTATTTTTACATTTATTGCAATTTTGGACACACTAACCAACACCGTAGAGGACCGAGGATTCCGTCTGCCTCTGAACCTGCTGTGTTTGGAAAAAAAGACTTCGACATGCCTGGCAGTTGTTGCTGCATCAAGGACTGTCCTAGTCGTTCACACGACAAAACGGGAGAGAAAGTGGACAACGGAGTAAAGTTTTATCGCTTCCCCAAGTGGAGAAAGCATCACGGTAAATGTGTGGAGGAGCTAACTAGGAGACGCCAGATGGCGTGGATAGCTGCAGTCAGGAGGAAGGATCTGACTTTCAACCACATTTCTCCATCAAAGAGGGTGTGTTCTCTTCATTTCTACTCAGGTAATTTTATTTAACACAACTTTTGAAGGCTAGATGTGAAGCTAATGTTATGGAGTATTACGTTTGTTGACATAAGCTGGAAAGTAAATAAAGAGCGCCCCTTGTGGTTGGTTTGTTCCCCTCATTTAAACAAATCCTGACTTTCAATTATAAATACATCTGTGTGTGTGTGTGTGTGTGTGTGTGTGTGTGTGTGTGTGTGTGTGTGTGTGTAATATTGTGTATGTTAAATATTTGTACATTTCTATCAGGTAGCATTGACATTTGAAAATGTGGAACATCATCTGGGGAAAATATAAATGCTGTACAGTTTTCACACTTGGTCCTACCACACAATTGTTTTTAGGACGTTGGTGGCAGAGGAATTAAGAGGCCGCCTTGCAATCGGAAGGTCGCAGGTTCGCGTCCCGCTCAGTCTGTCGCTGTGTCCTTGGGCAAGACACTTAACCGGCCTTGCCTGCTGGTGGTGGTCGGAGGGACCGGTGGCACCAGTGTACGGCAGGCCTCGCCTCTGTCAGTGCGCCCCAGGGCAGCTGTAGCTACGTTGTAGCTCATCCCCACCAGCGTGTGAATGGGTGGATGACTGATTGTGTTGTGAAGCGCCTTGGGGGGTTGTAGAACCCTAAGAAAGTGCTATTCAAATACAGGCCATTTACCATTTACTTTTCCAGCATGAAGGACATCTGTAATGTTTCTTCTTTTGTGTGTCACCATCTTAATTAATGTTTACAGGAAAACCAGCAGAGGAAACTCTGGAGACCCATCCTGACTGGGTACCATCTTTGCACTTGGGCCACAATGAAGTGAAAGCAAACAACATTGAGAGATTTCTTCGACAAGAAAGGCGACAAGACGTGAAAGTACCTCCTACAGGGCAGATTGTGGGGATGTGGGCTCCTCTTGTAACGAAGTGCAAAACAAAAGATGAGCAAGAGGGGATACCTCACACAGTCGAGGTGGTGCTAGGTGATGATGACGAGGAACAGATAAAACAAGAGGATTTCAACCTTCTGCAAACTATCGATGAGGAAAGTACAGAGGAATTAACGTTTGACCAATGTAGGCATGATGAAATCAGGAATCTGCTGGAGGAACACAAACATCTGGAGAATGAACTTGCTGAGCTCAAACTGGCAGAACAGTACCTGAAGGATGACGAGAAAGTGAAATACTACACAGGGCTTCCAAATTTATCCACCTTTCAGGTTTTGCTGCACAATATCATGCCTTTCCTTCCTTTCCTGCCTCATGGAGAAACCAAGCTGAGTCATTTTCAGATGGTCCTTCTCACCTTCATGCGTCTTAAGTTGGGCTTACCGATGGAGCACATCAGCGGTCTGTTTGGGCTGCAGCCTGCTACTGCTAATGCTGCGTTTGAGGACACTATTAGTGTTTTATATGCACGCCTGGCTTCACTAGTGAGCTGGCCGGACAGAGAGAGGTTGGGGGGCAGCATGCCTCAACCGTTTATGGAGACATTTGAAGGACTATTTTCTGTTATTGTGGACTGCTTTGATGTTTCTATAGAAACACCTTCAGATGTTGAGGCAACACTTAGGCTGAAATATCTCACCGGCATTACTCCTCAAGGAGTTATATCCTTCATTTCCAGTGGGTTGAGTGGGTGCATGAGTGATAGGGAAATCGCAGAGAGCTGCGGTTTACTCGACTATCTCCTCGTGGGTGATATCGTGTTGGCAGGTCGAGGGTTTGGTGTGGAGGAAAGTCTGGGAATGATGTGCGCCGAAGTTAAGACGTTGACCAATGGCCGCCATCACCTGTTGCCAAAGACCGCGGAGGAAACTAAACAGGTTTCACATCTCAAAGCCCAGATCCAGGAAGTTACCGGTGTTTTGTACAACACGTACAAAATATTATCTTCAGACATTCCCGTCAGGATGATCGAGTCCTGCGAGGGTGAGAGCGTGACGTTTCTAGACAAAGTTGTAACGGTTTGTTGTGCCGTCACAAATATGTGTCAGAGTGGGGTTCTGCTGCTGTAGGAGGAGAGTACCTGAGGCTAAAGTAGTCTCGGTACTCATGGATGACTTTAGAGTTACTGACTCAAAAATGCTGGTGGTGGTCGGAGGGACTGGTGGCGCCAGTGCTCGGCAGCCTCGCCTCTGTCAGTGCGCCCCAGGGCAGCTGTGGCTACATCGTAGCTCATCCCCACCAGCGTGTGAATGGGTGAATTGAGTTGATTGTGTTGTGAAGCGCCTTGGGGGGTTGTAGAACCCTAAGAAGGCGCTATACAAATACAGGCCATTTACCATATTTACCAAATAAAACCAGTCGTCAGACTGGATCCATGGTCACTCGTATATGAACATTTTATTATATACACACTGTAAAAAAAAAAATCTGTGGATAAACAGAAAATGTCCTGATAATTTTCTGTCTGGGTTCAGTTTATCCTCATGCAGATTTAAATACAATAAAATCTAAAATTACAGTTAAAACACATGTGAAAGTAAAAAAATGTATGTTATTTTCCATATTTGTGGTCATTTTAGTGTTTACTACTTATGTGCATCACATAAGATGCTAGAAATTCATGAAAATCCCCCTTTCTTAAATTTGGGCAAAAGATGTAAAAACCTGCAACAATAACCAGAATAAAGCATCAAACGTGAGGTTAAAAATGGAATGGTTCCACACCAGTTAACCTCTGCTGACAGTTACGTGTTTTTTTAAATTAAAAACTGTTTTTATTCACTTGTTGCAACAGTTTTTTTAAAGTTGCGGTTTCTGTTTAAGGTTTTAAACAACTATTTGAATCATTTACTTGATTACTTCTGAGGGCTTCTGCTGAGATGATGTGAGATTTGACTTTTTACCAACACCACTTTTGCACACATCAAATGACACTAACAGTGGAATAATCCCACATTTAAATCCTTTGGACATAAAGCTGATGTTCCTTAATTTTTTTCTGTTTTTGTAGCTTGTTTATCTAAAGCTGTGTATTTTTATTTTTTTAGGGGTGAAGTAGAAATCAGAACTTGGAAATTATTTGGTTTAAATGTTCTGGCTGATGACTGTTTATGTAATGTTGTTGTTAAAGAAAGATGATTGTATAAATGTCTCGTTTCACCTATTAAAATGTTGCATTTTTTCATTGCTTTGTGATTTTTTAAAACAGTAAATATGAGGACACATACATAATGGACACCAGGGGGCGCCAAATCATTCTATTTTGATCAAAATTCAGAGTTAATCATTAACTTACAGCAACAGCACACACTACAGTAATCTTTGTGTACCACAGTGGCTGAGAAGAAAGTCAAATGCTTTATTATTTAATTTGAGGTCACACAGATATTACTTGACTTGCTGTGAAGATTGGAGAAATTAAAAGATGGCATCAGTGAACTTTAGCCCTTAGCTATTAGTCCTGCAGGTAACTGAGTTAGTCAGAATGGAAGTCGTTCAGCAAGCCAACAGGTAGGATAATTATTTAATAGTTTTGCAGGGAAAACACATTTTAAATGATCTAAAAATATCCATTTACTGGTGGTACCAGAGGGAAGATGCTGCTGTGAGGAATTCTAGACAATTTAAGCCTCGTTTTTATTTTGTGTTTAAATCAAAGTGATCTAGTTGGTCGTGACTTCCATCAATCTGCAGGTTTTAGTTTCTCTGATCCAGTGTTTTTTCCTCCTATGCACCCTTTTTCAAAGCTACATTAAAATAAAACTTCCTTGCACGGTGGTGCTGTTGGTAGCATTGTTACCTAGCAGCAAGAAGGTTGCAGGTTCAAATCCTGGTCCCTGCCTCTCTCTGCAGAGTTTGCATGTTTCCTTTTCCTCCCACAGACCAAAAACATGTGAACTCTAATTGTCCCTAGGTGAGTGTGTGACCGGTTGTCTCTGTCCGTGTGATGGAGACATGTCCAGGCCAGGATGTCCCCTGAAGACTGCTGGAGATTTGCACCTGAGTGGGTTAAACTTTGTTCCATTTTTCCCTCCGGAGCTTTCAGGAGTTCATCTTAAACATTCTGACAACATCGCTGCTCACTGAGGAAATGATAAAAAACAAGCTGACAGCTAAAAAAGAAACGAGAAACAAAACAGGACGTATTAGTAACCGGCTGAGCCAGCGACGTCTCCCAGGAGAGGAGAGAGAACGTGTTCTTGTTCTACAGCAGAGTTCACCAAGGCAGAGCCAGTCCTAAGCTCTTGATTTATTAAGCAGCTTTATTAAAACCTTTTCTCTTCCACTCCTGTTCTTTGTGTTTGTTCCCTTTCTGTCATTTCAGCTTCTCGAAGCTCACGTCAGCCACTGGCTTTAGGTGAGGAGGGATGTTTGTTCTCCTCTGCTCCCGCCCTACACTGATGTACGACTTCAGGGCTAATTTAAAAACAATGAAGGCCAAAATAAACGCGCTAAATGCTCCAGAATGACAGTTTCATAAATATCATCTCGTCAGTTTTAGTTTTTTCCATCACAGTTGGGTTTTAGAGTTGAAAACAGGAAGAAAATTATGGAGCTATCCCTTCACCTCTGTGGATTCAGGCTCATGTCTCCTACTCTGTAATTAGTTCAGCCCTCTCAGCAAGCCTTTATTTATTTATTTATTTATTTATTTATTTATTTATTTATCTATCTATCTGAGAGGTTGCTCACATGCTGCTGAGTAATCCAGCTTCATTTGTTGTTATTTCAGCATCACATCTGGGAGAATTGTAGTTCATCCTTTCAGGCTGCTCCACCTCCCCGCCTGAGGGAGCGAGGGTGTAAATATTTCAGGTTTCGCTGCACCTGCAGGTCTAAATGTTAAAGTACTTTAAATACAGAAGATTCTTAAGTCAAAAGTACATTTTGCACATCATTTTTTAAAATGCGTGTCTTATTTGGTCAAAGTTTCTAACTTTCTGCACAAATGTAATTATAAATCTTTAGCTGTGTAGAGATGGGCTTGTTGGGATTTCTTCTGCAGCTTAGGACCCGTTTCTAAAGAGGTTTTATTCTTATTAAATAAATAAAATAACATAAAATGCATTATTCTTGCTCATTTGCTGCTTTGCCAGGTGTTCAGTTGGAACACTTAGATCACCTGTGAGAAATAAAATGTGATTTTTACATCTTTTAATCATCAAAGCAGACCATTTTGTGAAAAATTGGGTAAAAAAGTGAAATAAATCATGTAAAGAAAAACATGTTCATCAGTGGCCATTCCAAATACTTTAATAAGAGATGATTATCACCACAGGAAGAACCAAGTAACGACTCTCAAAATGCCCTTTTGACAACCAGATGGAGGCTTTCAAGCATCACCTCCATAAGTTAATATTCTGAGAACTTGTTAGACTTTATTTTTCTTGTTTGTGTAATTTTTAGTCTGAATCACAACAATTAGTCACATTTTTTCATTTTCTTTGCAGTTTTCACCTTTATTTTCTTCCTGTTTGGGCAAAATAAACGGAGGCTTTTGGACATGATCTGTCATTTTATGTAAAAATGTTCTAATCAAACTGATTTTGTGAACAGGTGATGTTTGTTGTTTCTCAGCAGAATAATAAAAGAAAGGCTCCTCGGACTATAATACAAAATTATATCCAGACTTTTTTATCCAGTCAAGGTGTTCATGTCAGAGAAGTTTTGGGTTTTTTTTAGTTTCATATTTATTTTCATATAAATTAGCAAGTGATGATTGTTTTTGGGTCTTTTTGTGTGAAATCTTATTTCCTGCTTGAACTCTGGAGCTGTTATTTGTTAAACCTTCTCATAGGACTTATGCAGTACTTTAAATATCCTCAAGGCGGTGCTAAAGGTCAAGAAAATATCCCTCATCCCCTTATGAATGTTTGTTGCAGATATCAGCACCCTCCACAACAGGAATAAGGAAAACTAAAATTAAGAAACTAACTAACTAGAAAATGTCAAATACCTGGTCAAACATTAAAATTTATATTTACAAAAAAATGAAATTAGTTAAAGGTCAACTTTACTCAGATTTTTAATACATCTGCAGTGGTCTTTAGTAGGAATGAATGACTTGTAAATCATTCTCTGGGGGGGAAAAAGCTCCGGTGCACCTGTTTGAGGATGTATAAGTCACCCGGAGGAGAAAGTAGCTTCAGACGACAGGATTTGGACTCTTATTTCCTGATATTTGGACATCTCTCCTCTGATTGGCTAACAGCAACACGACTCTACCATTGACTCTGGTTGCTCTGTAATGTTGATGTTTTATCTCCACAAATAACACAAGCCTGGAGGAGTTCTGCTGTGTGGTGGAGTTGCTAATGCTAACGGTTAGCTTCTACTAGCCGAGACGTTCTCTGCTGTTTCCTGGACGCTAAACCAACAACAGCCTTCCTTGTCGTGAGTCCAGATGGGTGAGTCCATGAATGTTCAGTGACAGTGTGACGTAGATCTGTCAGGATTTTCTAATCCTAGAGTTTCATCGTCTGTTTTCTATCAGAAGCTAATGCAGGAGATAGGTGGAGGAGACCATTTCCATGTTCAGCCTGCATGAAAAACTCAGAGTCACTGATAATTTTCAAAAATAATAAAGTTTACCTTTAACAAAGCTGCCTGTTGCACTGAACAAAACGCAAACTTCAGTTTTTTTCCTTCATTTCTTAAACAATTTAAATAAGTAAAATTCTCTAACATAAAATAGTTCTGAATCAGCTGTGAGGTCATATGTTTTCTGAACAGAAAATAAAGTATTTTTCATCCTTTTTTCTAAAAGTTCTTCAGTAGTGCAATTTTCTTTTCTTCGTTCACCTCTTGGCTAGCAGGTCAACAACCTGATACAGCATATTTTAGTCTTTTTCAATTGTACTGACCCTGATAGGGGAAGAAGATTAAAAAATAAAACAAAACCGCCAACGTAAATGAAAACAATCCTAAACAATGTGGGGATGTTGGTATAAAAAGTTAATTCTCATTAACAGTAGTATTATCACAATGTCATCTTTATTGTCCTCCTCCTCCAACTCATCACATGTATCACCATCCTCATTACATTATAACCATTTTGCCCCAAATGAATAAAAGATACAAAAAAGCAAAATGTGTTTAATCTTGGTTCAGGAGTTAAATGGTTAAATGAAAACTAACAAGATTTACAGTCTCAATAACAAAAACAAGTTTGTGACACATCCACGGTGTCCTCCGTCTCCTCTACAGGGGGCCAGCTCCCTGTGACCCTGTGACCTTTAGTGGAGGAGGTCGTTACAGGAGATGAATGAATGAAAACACAAATTCTCTAAAACCTAAAACCAAGTGGTGAATTATTTTCATTCATTCATTTTGATATCAGCAGTGTGTTGTGTTTATGGTCAAACGAACATTAATGTTCTGTTTTCTGTTACCTTTTAATAAAAACCAGCTCAAAGCATCGGCGCAGCTTTTCTGCGGAGCAACTTTTGTTTACAAATGAAAGAAAAAAGCAGGTTTGTGTATAAAAACCTGATTATGAGGTTTGATAATCACTGAATCATCTTAGCGCTACTTTGAGACTTTTCCCTCTGCTGCCGGCCGTGTTTTTCCCCTCATTCACTTTATTTTTGAGTCAGAGATAAAAGCCTGAGTTATTACGGCTGTTTCTCTGCTTCCACCTGCCAGATGAAAAGAACTTGGACAAATAGAAGAATAAATGGCTGAGAGAGGCTTTTATGTCATTTCGATTACAGAAACGCCAGAATGCAGCTCCATTTTCATATTAAAATATCAGAGCGAGCATGATTATGGACTCTTTACCTGAACAACACACAAAAAAAAACCAAAACACAGTACTCCCATCAAAGCTCTGCAGGTCTGGACTCATGTTATTCTCTTAATTCCTCAAACTAAAAAGGGATTCGGTGTTTAACGTTGTAAACACATGCACAGAGAGAGAAGCCAAACAAGCCTGCAGAGTTGGTAAAAGGTAGAGAATCCTCACATGAATCTGCATGTCCTCATTTCAAGAGCTTTCAAACCTGGGGGAGGAGTTCAGCCGTTATATAACCAATCCTGCAAGAATAAAGAGGGAAAGGTGTCAAGAGGGAAATCATTCCATTACGTAACGTCATCAGGAGAGCCGACAGCGGCTCTGCTGTCAGTTTATTCACACGTCACTTCAGCAAGATAAAAACTATTTTATTAAAGATGAGAAAATCATCCACTAGTGGTCGAGACGCTCCAGGTTGTTTCAAGAAAATCCGTCCAAGTTTCCGAGGCTTTACTGCCACATATGGAAGTGTTTCCCACTTGTGGTGCTTGGAATCCACAGCTCTCGTGTTTTATATGATCCCAAAAACAGAATTCACGACTGAGGTAGCTCCTGCCGTGGACATTCCCTAACCCTCATAAAAAATATATAAAACCTGATTTTAAATTCATAAAATCCATCATTACTTGAATCATCTCCTGAATATAAAATAGGTCTTTCATCATTTGTTCAATAATGGTTCTCAGTCATCCAGGTCATGGTAATCCAAAGGATTGAAAGAAGGCAACGTTTTGTTTCTCATCAGAGGAGCTTTGTCTATTCTTAATGGAATACGGGAGGGTCAAGCTTATAAACTGTAGCTGTGTGTTGTTGCTTAACCAGCGGAAACTACCCATGAATACCCCTCCTCCCTACCTCCTGATGAGTCGTTGATGTCATTAGGCCCTATTGTGTTAGAAAGGTTGTTTTGATTAGATGCAGAAAGGTGTGACCTGGATTGAAACCGTTTTGGAATTAGGTTCAGAACTCCACTGTAGGGGCAGGAAAGGTGAAACCTGAGACCTCCTCCTGTTTCCTGTTTGACATAGATAGCTTCCTTCACTCCGCTCTCAAACCATTTGACCAATTTTACATTTTCTGTAGGAGTCACTGGTCTGAGCTCATATAGCTCGTATTTAGGTGAAGAAGAAGAAGAAGAACACAGCAAATTCAGCATGCTCAAATTAACACCGTCAGAGTTGATTTCAACACTTTTAAAGTGTCTATAGGGGTCCACACCAGAAAGAGTTAATTTAACTCTTTTTGGAGAGTTGGTACTTTAACTCTGATTTAGTGTCAAAAACCAACTCTTGTGGAGTTGACAATTTAACACCGGTGTTGGAGTTAATATAGTAACTCTTAACACCGGAGTTGACAATTTAACACCGGTGTTGGAGTTAATATAGTAACTCTTAACTCTGGAGTTACATTTTTAACTCCAGAAGAGTTAATTTTTGACACTAAATCAGAGGTAAAGTACCAACTCTCCAAAAAGAGTTAAATTAACTCTTACTGGTGTGGACCCATATAGACGCTTTAAAAGTGTTGAAATCAACTCTGACAGTGTTAATTTGAGCATGTTGTTGTGTAACAGCCACACTGAAAAACACCAGCTAACTCATGCTCTGTACCCCTCATGACTGTGGACAGCCAATGAGAGAGGGACACAAGGAGCAGAGTCCTGAGCATTTAGTGTGAACCATGCTCCACTTCTCTACTGTGACAGTGGAACGGCACAGCAGTGCCATTCCTGTGACCAGCCTCCTCACTTATGGTGCCAACATGACACAACATGTAACACCACATTAGCAACAGTGAACAAAGTAGTAACTAAGAACAACACCCCCCCCAAAAATAAACATGCATGAACACCCCAAAATAGAACAAATTACCTAAAAACATGACTCCCACAATGCACCTTGCCCACTGCAGCTCTCTGCAGCCAATCAGTCACTACCAGTCCAACTTTTGAATAAAGGGGTGGAGTCTGCGAATTAACTCTGCAGGTGTTATAGCCATTGTGGGAGTTCAGAGTTAGCTTTTCAGGAGTTATTTTGTCCAAAATTACTCCTACAGAGTTGATTAGGAAACATTCCTTTTTAACACTTGGGTTTGACTCTCATGTCAGTGTTACATATCAACTATGTAACTCTTTTAGTGTTAAATGAACCATTTTTTGTGTTAAATTAACTATTATTAGTGTTAAATTGGACCAACACCCAAAAATTAACACTTTTAAATTTGCTGTGAAGAAACAATCTTTTACCTCTCAAGATGAAAATCACAAGGCACAAAAAACAAAAAATACAGAAAGTAAAACAACAAAGATTTAAAATATAAAAAATGGCAAAACAAAAAATAAAAAAGTTTTTCTTTGTTTTTTCAGTAAAGATCAGCATGCTTCAATAAGCTACAAGGACTAGAATTAAACAGTCATTTATCAGGCTAAACATGTTTTTTCTGTCAATTTTGACCCTTTCAGAACAACTTATTTGAAAGTTGTTATATTTAATCTTCATATTGAAACAAGTTCCAGCTTTCTGTGATTTTCAACCTAAAAACTTAATTAACCTTTTTCTCCTTCTGATTTTTTAGTTTTTACTGAAAATGAAACATAATACAATCATAATAAAATTAAATTTATCAGCTTTAATTTGTCATTACCTTTTTTCAATTTTGAAACCGAAAGAACAATTATCTAAATGATTCCCTCACTCTAATTTTCATCTTTATTTGATTCACTCACATAATGAGTATAAAACAGATTCATCTGCCCCCTAGTGGTTACCCAGAGTCATGCAACAGCTGCTTTGGAAACTCGTTACTCCTCCTATCATATAAATAAGTAAACAAACAAGTGAGTGAGAATTTAGAGCTTCATCAATGTACGTTTTCTTTATAAAGTACCATTTTAACCACAACCCACGCTATAGTGTGGTCCTAAAGCAGACTGAAGCATCACTTTAAGTAGCCAGAGCTCGGTGCTGACTGTGTAAAACACACTCATCCATAACGGCTGCAGGCACAGGGAGACAGGAAGAAAATGGATGGAAAAATATGCAGAAATTTGCATTCTTGATGAAGATCAACATGTAGTTGAAAACACTTGAGAGTCAGTCTGATGAGCCTCTGATCATCTCTGTTAACCCTTTAAAGACTGAGATGTGAAATACTAACATAAAAACTCCAGTTTTTTTTTAACTGACCTATTTATTCACTAAATATGACAAAATGATCAGTTATATTTTATTATGAAATGATATAACAGTAATGATGAAATAAAACTGGAGCTCACTACCTCTAGATCGTCTACCAGAGGGCAGTAGACGCGTATAGGACTGGATTTTTCAGGTTTCTGATGAAGGTACGAATCCTGCTGCTCCATCAGGATGATTTAAGGAAAAAGTGTTTATATGAAAAATCCTAACTAGAGTCTAAGGGGTTCAATCTGACCATTAAAAGCAAAAACACATCTAAAAAAGTTTTTTTCTTAATATTTCTAATGAAACTGGGTTGTGGGTCCATATGTGGAGGATGATTAACGCCACAAACGTGAAGCAAATATACAAAACAGCAGATTGTAAAACTGAAAGGTAAAAAGATTTATTTGGGTTTTCCAGCATCAAACTGAAAAATGATTCATGACAGAGAATCCTTCCAGATTTCACTTTTGTTTTCAGGTTTCCTAATTCTGTACGTTCCTTCTACCGCCAACATGTCATCCAACCTCTCACCTGTGCCTTTCTGTTAACACACCCCACTGACATGAGATCATTAAAATGTCTCATTTTAGTTTTTGAACTGAAGACTCTCTAGAGTTGATAACAATATAACACTAACACAACAGGTAATCGGGACATAACATGAAAAATGAGATGAAAACAGCTGTTTTACATCTGCTGCAGGACACAAAGCAGATTTTATTCATTTGGCAGAAACAACGTTTGCGTCCAGCTGCTGGAAAAGTGATTTCCCCACAGTGTCATGATGTGAGAGCACGCTCAAGGGCTTTCTCAGGTTCTTCTGGGTCCAATCCATGACAGATCTAAATGTTAAAGCTGTTATAGCAAATTTGGAAAACAAATTAGCTTAAAACTTTCTTAACAACGTTCTAACATAGTGCAGCTATAAATGTACTGTGGAGATAAAAAAATAAAGTGGTTCTCTCGTATTTGTCAAAAAACCTCCACCAATAACACGTTTCGGACCAAAAGCAGCTATTGGACCATCTGGTTGTTGGTCTCGAGGCACTTGGGTCCTCCACTCTTTACACACTTACACATATTTAGCAACAGAACACGACTGGTGTGAGAGGTTCTCCGCTAATATCAGAGAAGGAGAAAGCCGGCTGCTACCACTTCAACTTTAGGACAAACTACCAGAGTCCCAAAAAGAAAAACAACATTTGAAGTCACGGACAACAAAAGATGTTTTGGACAAACGGCAGCTGGTGTTTAGCGCCATCTCGTTTCCTCCGGCATCGCGGGTTCCTGGTTCCGGCGGAATTGTCTCAGGAAAGATACCCGTGGGGAGGGGTGAGTGTTCTGTGACTGTGATAGCGTTCAAAACCTAGCTTGTTCTGTAGATTCACTAACATGGGCTCGACACACGGGAGGCGACATCGCCTCTCCATTCATTTTCAATGAGACGTGCGCGACAAAGCAATAATCGCGGGTCTCCCTTCTGCTAAGCGACATGCGAAAAATGTGCATGTGAAATTTTGTGCTCGTGCATGTGTGGTGCACAGGCGAGCCAGCGACGCGATCCCAGAAAGTTGAAAAATATAAACTTTTCATCAGCGGAGGTTTTATTGACTGACCAATGAGCGGACAGGATGCTGCTCAGTACATCTCAGTAAATATAGTAGGTTTATATAGTAAAGTCAGAAGTGAGACGTCATTTAACTCTAGCAAAACCCTGTGAGACTTCATATCTACCGCTTTTTCAACTCTGAACTGCTTTAATAATCCAAAATTCCCACCAATCTGACGGCCAATAGAAAAACGGAAGACTCACTATTTGCTCAGAAACAGCGACGTTGCTGGCTTTTGTCGCTGCCGCATGTCGCCTCCCGTGTGTCAGGTTATCAAAGCGATAGCGATGAGTTTTGCTGATCACGGTCGTTTGCCACCTCCTGTGTGTCGAGCCTATAACAGCTTTAAAGCAAAAAAGGGCGGGTGCACACACCCACACACACAGTGTATGGACTCAGGTGTTTTGACACATTACCGTGGGCTGTGGTTGGCACTAAATACACCATGAATTAGTTATTACTGCGCTTTTCAATAAACATTGTTACTCTTAAATATCCTTATGTCATCTGGTGCTGTGATATCTCTGTTTTGTTGTATTTTATATAATATATTTTTGTGTGTGTCCATTTTTGCCTCTCTTTCTGCAGGTCCAGAAGCAGATTCTTGTCTCTCTTGTATCGTTTCTTTTTGTGAACTTTTCCCATACCTCTCTTCGTTTCTGTCCCCTCCCTCTTTCATATTCGTCTCCGTTGGGATTAAAAATAATAACCAAAAGCATTTCTAATATAGTTTTATATTGGGTGGGCATTATGACTGAATCTGTAATGCTCCGCCTGTGACAGTAAAACTTCACGGCTTGTTTTTGGCACTCAGACACAAATTCTGATTGCTTTACAGCCGGACAGGAAAAATAATAATGTCTAGAGGAGTGTAGCTAATCTGCAAAGATATTAGTCAAATTCTCCTACGATTATGTTCAAGAAATATTAGGGAGCAACAGATTAACTTAGGTCTTTTTGCAGCAACATAACATTTAGGAATAATTTCTATAGCCATTTCATAATGAGGAGTACAATAAAGTGAAAGATTCTGCCCTCAACGATGACGTTTCAGAACTTAAACATGTGCGCGATGCACAAAAACACACACTGCTGCCAGGATCAGCAGGAAGGCCCGTAAACACAGCTCTGGTATTTTTTTAATCAGCTGTGTGTTTTTGTGTTTGTATGTTTGTGTTTGCATGTAGCCGGAGAGGTCTGGGAATAATTAAGATAAGGGCTGGAGGGAAAGGTGGAGGGTGGGGGAGGATGACATGCATCGCCTGGTTAAATTTAGCTCGAGGTATTTGGGAGGCAGGTCACTTCCTCTGCTGGTGTGGAGGAGATTTTCAGCACCTGAGATGATCCAACAACTTCTTTTTCTTTTTTTAAAACAGAGATTAAAAGTATATGGGATGAAAAAAGTAAATTTTCAGGCGATTTATGGTACATTTACCATTGAATGCATGAAATGCAACACATTTCTTTCAAAATTCATCTGTTCCTTCACTCCAAGCCTTCATGGGTTTCAGAAGAGTTCCTTGCACATGTTTATAAAACCTCCGTGAACCAATTAATCTTTCACTTGGACTAAGACCAAGAAATTAATGAGTGTGAAGTTATTTTTTTTAAGCGACGACAGCATGTGTGTGGTGAAAGCTGCAGGTAGACATGCCTGCAGGAAAGAAAAACACAGACATGTGGCTTTAATGTGGAGCAGGTCTGCAGGCGGGACCTCCATGGATCCTCGAGACCTTGAAAACACACCTCGGGATGGAAAGCAGCATGTCTCACACACACATTCCTCCAGCCTGATATCTAAAGTATGCGCCTGCGGTTTGACTTCAGCTCGAAGCGCAGCGAGGCTGAGGAGTACAGTCAGGTTTGATAATGACTCCAGTATGGGTTAAATCTCCCTGGAGGAGATCCGACCTGGATTAAATCATCCCTTAGAGCAACAAGGCAAAGAGCAGATATTAAAACAAGAGGAAGTGGATGGTCTTAAGATGTTCACGTCAGAAAACCAAACTACACAACAAACTCAGCACCAGAAATGATTCCTAACTGTGCTTTGAAGTACTAGTTACACATCTTCAGAGGAAACACTTGAAGTGTGTGGTAGAGATTAGTGAAAAATGCTTTTGTCTTTCTCCAGAGAGAGAGAGAGGCGCTGCAGTTTTCTTGCCGTCAGATCAAAGCAACAAGCAACGATTTGAGATTTGACAGGACTGAGTGGATGTCTGAGCCATGAAACATACATTACAGGATTACAGGAGGAAGTACGCACATGAAGAAAGAGAAATTTAAAGCAGCTCGAGTCGGATTCTTTAGACTGAGCTCACAGGGAAACTTATATTTCCAAAACAGAAAATTGTTCATTTCCACCAAAAACGTTAAAAATAAATACTACATATATGTGTGTGTGGGTAGGTGCTCTATAGGGGGCACTCTTTACCTGCTTTACGGCTGTTACCTGTAATGCTAGCAGCTAGCATTTTCAGTTCACCGATCGTCAATAAAAAGCACAAGAAGAAGAAAAATAAGTTTGCTTTTTCTGTTGGCATCATGGCGGAGCCTGGAAGTAAAAGTAACAGAGTAATGTCTTTGGAGGTGAAGCAAAGAGCTAAAACCAGAGTGAACATCGGCGCGGCCTACGCTAGTTTGAGGGAGCTAAAGGAGGCTACAAAGTCACGGGCTGATGATGACCTGGCTTTGTTGCTACTAGACCTGTAAGTAATAATATTTTTGTCCAACAGTGTGGATCTTTATACTTCGTGGTTTATTTTAGTATTAGTTGGCTCATGTTAGTGTTAGCTTGTTGTTAGCACTAGCTACAGCAGAGTTGTTCACGACAGTTTTAATCCCACTTTAAACCAGTAGGGCAGAGGAGCAGGAAACTCATTGGTGTTACTTTAAAGCATCCAGATTGTAGCATCAGAATTAGTATCGTCATCAGAACCCTGATATATTCAGTCCTATACACGTCTGCTGCCCTCTGGTGGAGGATCTGCAGGTGGCAAGGGCTAATTTTGAAAACTGTTCTAATTTAATTACATAAACATTTTAAATTTGCTGTATTACATTTACCAATAAATAGTTCTGACTTGTTGGTAAATTATTTGTTTTAATACCCTTTATGCATCCATGCCTCGTATCATCTTTATATATTTATGAATTCTTTATTCATGCAAACAGTTTTAATGGTGATTACCGTATTTAGGCAGGAGTCTGTCATGTTTTACATGCAGTTGGAGAGTTATTGCTCCCTGAAACTCAAAAGTATGTTAAAAGGAAAATAAATGTTTTGGAAAATGATGGAAAGAGCTCTTGACAAAACCATCAGCATCTGACAAATCATTTAAAGTCTCCTGTTAGGAAACTTTCCAGCAGAAATTTGTTAAATCTGAAAATGTGCATGCATGCACGGTACAAACAAAAACACTGATTTCACAGATAACTTCTACTCTGAAAAGATGCTCACATATGCATTTATGGCAAGGCAGCTTTATTTGTATGGCACCTTTCATACGCAGAGGCAATTCAATCTGCTTTCCAGGAGCAAGAACAGCAAAATCAACATGACAGCATAATTAAAATACACAAATAGATTTAGAACAAATCAAGTACATAAATTAAATTCAGATTTAAGAATCAGATAAAAGGTAAATGATCGTCATCATTCTCTCACAGCAGAATTTGCCTCAAATTGTTGCAGCATTCTGACATTTTATTTAAAAAATGAACAACTTCTTTACAAAAGTTGCACACATGACTTCCTGCTAAGAGGTAACAGAGCAAAGCTAATTTCTTCCTCTTTGAGATGATTTTTTTGTTTTAGACTTTGAGAAATCAGATTGTGTTTTTAGCTCTTCTACCAAGAAAGCACCGTTCCAGGTGAACATAGAAATTCACATATGTTAAAGTAATCCTCCCACCCAACATAGGTGTAAGGTTTCCTGCTGTTTGAAGCAAACACACACACACACACACACACACACACACACACACACACACACACACACACACGGTGAAGATTTCTCTCTGTCCAGCTGGAGACGATTAGCGTTTCTCCAGCCCACAGGAAGTAAGCCATCATTCCAGGCTGACAGGTACATGGAAGAATCTCACCGACTCTCTGCTCCGCCGTCCCGGACACACATCAGCTCTGCAGCTTTCTGGCATTTGTCAGATCATCTGGCCGATCAGCTGAAGGAAAACACCTTGCTTTATGGGCTGGTTTTGGAAAGGATGAGATGAATTCCAGTTGAGAGGCAACACGGATTCTTTTTTTTAAACGTGTCCATCAGTTCCATGAGAACCAGTTTCACAACCATCCAGATCCCCACATCCCAGTAAAACACAACATTCTGTTTGATCCCTAAAGGAATCCAAACTTTCCCATCGTTGTCCCATTATCCCGCTAGAGAGCAGGGCCAAGAGGAATACTGCAGTGCTGACGATAAATGCAGCAGCTATGAATAGATGTGCAAATTAGAAGATCAGCAGTTCATTCATTTTTTTCTCTCATTGTTACTTTTATTGTTTAAACCCCCTTTTTGGGGTCTTCTAAGGTGAGAACCATGATTTGCAAATTTGATTAAATATGCGAATGTTAGAGAATCCTTGAAAGCATCTGAAAGGCAATTATCCACAAATTAAATATGCCGTCATGCTATTATCACAGCAATTTCTTCTGCTTCTCTGCATCTCCATTTATAATTTAATTCTTTATGCACTTCCCATGTTGCGAGTGCTGCCAGCACTCCTGGCAAAGGGAAAGTAGGAGAATTCCTGCAGCCACGGAGAGGAACGTCTGCTCTTATTGCGGGGAATTCATCAGCAAATTTGACTTTTTCTCAGTGTTTTGGTGTTCTGATGATCTCATTTCATGCATTCGGTATTTTTTCAGTCAGTTTCTTTTTTCTGTGTCTAGTTGCCTCTCTTCAGTTCTCTTCAGTTCAGACTCCTCCATCTTTAAGCCTGTCTGTTTGGCCCCAGTTGCTCCAGGTCATTTAAATGAGACATAGTATTATGTAAAACTCACCTTTTGAATCAGTTTGTGCTGCCGTGGTGGTCTCTACTGCCTCTAAAAACATTCTTAAACGTGAAAAAAAACCCTTCCATCTGTTTTCTGTCAGTGTTTAGTTTCAGGAATTAGGTGCTTAAAATGAGCCGTTCCAAAAAGTTCCTTTTTGTGATGTCACAAATAGGGAATTTAGACTAGAATCATTTAATTCAAGGTTCTGTTCAGGTATTTTCCTTTTTTCTAAGATCCAATTCTTCTGTATATAATGTTAGATCTGGACCACATTTGCCTTCAGTTTGAATGCAGTCAACATTAAAAATTGATGCAATTCAGTTTTTGTACCCAACTTGGCCAAATTTAACTAGTTAACTAATTGAATCAGACTGCACTAAACTGACTTGAGTTCATTCATTCATTTCATTTATTTATTGGTTATATAGCCATTTAAAACAGTCAACTAGACAGCCAAAGTGCTTAACAAGTCACATAAATGCAGAAGCATAAAAAACACACAAATCAGATAAAAAGGCAAATAAGAGAAAAACACTCATAAAAATCCACATTACTGTGCATTAAAGGCTTTCCTGAATAGGAAGGTTTTGAGTTTAGATTTAAAAAGGCCAGGGTCAGAGATGGAGCGTAAGTCCAGAGGGAGCTGGTTCCACAGTCGGGGTGCTGCTACACAGAAAGCCCGGTCGCCCCAGTGTTTGTATCTTGTTCTTGGAACTGGGAAGAAGACCGTAGGGATCTACTGCTAGTGCGGAAACTCAGCCAATCTGAAATGTAGGATGGGGCCAAACCATTAAGAGCATTAAACACCATCAATAAAAGCTTAAAATCTATTAGAAAATGAACAGGCAGCCAATGGAGGGCAAACAAAATCAGAGTGATGTGCTTGCATCTGGGGGTGTCAGTTAAATCAGCTGCAACCTGCTAAGGGTCGCCTGTGAGACACCGAAGTAAAGAGCGTTGCAATAGTCGATCCTGGAGCTGATAAATGCATGCAGGGCCATCTCAAGGTCATTTTGGCATAAAAAGGTTTAACCTTAGATAAAAGACGCAGGTGATAAAAGCTTGATTTGACAACAGAATTGACTTGTTTGCAAAAATTAAAATTCTTGTCAAAAAGCACACCTAGATTTTTTACAGTATTGCCAAAGTGAAAGAGTACCGGTGTCAACAGAGGCATTCTCATTGAACAAAATGAACTCAGTCTTTTTTTCATTCAGAAACAAGAAGTTCTGGTTTAACCATTGTTTCACTGCAGAAATGCCGTCAGTGAGCAGGTGTTGAGCATTACTAATGCCAGGTTTTAGAGACATGTAAATCTGCAGGTCATCGGCATAAAAGTGGAAGGACAGCTGATACAGAGCTAGAATGGCACCTATAGTGGCAACAAATAAAGGGAAAAAAGCAGGGGACCAAGAATGGACCCCTGTGGGACTCCACAAGACAGAGGAGCCTTGGAAGAGGAGGCACTGCCAAATACAAATTGAAAAGGACCTGTCTGTCAAGTATGACTTAAACCAGCTAAGTGCTGTGCCACAAATACCAACATCATGGTTTAAACGGGAAAGAAGGACAGAGTGATCCACGGTATCAAACGCTGCTGTGAGGTCCAGTAATACCAGAACAATGGGACACTTACTATCAACAGACATAGCGATGTCGTTATGAACTTTACGTAGGGCCGTCTCTGTGCTGTCACTGTCTAAAGCCTGACTGGAATTTTTCAAAGATAGAATTATCCTCTAAAAAAGTTGGAATCTAAAATGACTTGAACGGAATTGGGCTACAATTTAAGTAAACATGTTGAATTTTCATTAAATGTCTGTGAAAAATGACTAAATTTAATAAATATATAATAAATATAGAATAATTGAAAATTTGCAGTTAATATATTTTCCTAATGCCTTCTCCAGGTCAGGGATGAAGTCTTGCCCCAAGTGGAGGAGTTCACGTATCTCAGGGTCTTGTTCACGAGTGAGGGAAGGGTGGAGCAGGAGATCGATAGGTGGATTGGTGCTGCGTCTGCAGTGATGCGGGCGTTGTACCGGTCTGTCGTGGTGAAGAGAGAGCTGAGCCGAAAGGTGAAGCTCTCGATTTACTGGTCGATCTACGATCCTACCCTCACCTATGGTCACGAGCTTTGAGTAGTGATCGAAAGAATGAGATCATGGATAAAAGGGCCCGAAATGAGTTTTCTCCACAGGGTGTCTGGGCTCTCCCTTAGAGACAAGGTGAGAAGCTCGGTCATCCGGGAGGGGCTCGGAGTAGATCCGCTGCTCCTCCACATCGAGAGGAGCCAGTTGAGGTGGCACCTAGTTAGGATGCCTCCTGGATGCCTCCCTGGTCAGGTTTTTCAGGCACGTCCAATCGGGAGGAGACCCAAGGGAAGACCCAGGACACGCTGGAGGGATTATGTCTTTCGGCTGGCCAGGGAACGCCTTGAGATCCCCTGGAGGAGCTGGCCCAATTGGCTGGCGGGAGGGAAGTCTGGGCCTCTGTGCTTAGGCTGCTGCCCCTGTGACTCAACCCCAGATAAATGGACAATAATGGATGGATGGATATTTTCCTATAATTGTCCTTCAGGGTTCTTCAAGCCCAGAACCAAGGACTGGTACCAGTCTGAATCAGCATCATGACAGCGCAGATATTTCATAAACACGCTTTTACTTCATGGTATTTTAGAATGATTAACATTACAATCAGACAACAATAAATATGCATAATTACTTTTGCATTATTTGTATAATAATTAAATTGTATGTTATGCAATCAATTTTGTTTTATTGTGCACAAAATTATCCCCCATTCACCAACTGGTCCATGGAAAAAATGACTAGTCTGTGATGCAAAAAAAAGGGCGGAGACCTCTATTTCAGATTAAATCACTGCAGAGGCTAGAATAAATGTAATCTGTGTCATTAGTAAAATGTCAGCAGTAGAAAAACATTTTGCAGGTTAAATTTTACAGAAAAAACATCTTTGTTAGTAACGTGCTGCAGCAGTTAGAGCAGATCAACAAGCTACAGATTAAAGTGGGTGCATAGGGGGGAGCTCTAAATATTAAATGTCTTTTATCACTTGGAGCTACATTTATGTGTGAAGTGAGATTTGAAGCCACTTTCAGTGTTTGTGAGGTGTCAGAGTGAGTTTCAGTGAGTGAGAGGAACACAAGGAGGCAGCTTGATTTCGACCGAGTGCAATTAGTGTCAAAACAGAGAGGAGAGGAGGGTCGATGTTTTCAGTGGAGAGTGATGATCTGAGATGATGACAGGATGAGGCTACGGGGTGTTACCTGTGTGATGATGAACGGCGTTCAGGGGAGTCATTTGGGTGTGTGGATACGAGTAGATCATAGAAGAAGAATCTCTTTGTTATGGAGGAAGTATTACTGTGACTGATGCTTTATTTTATTTTTATAAAAGATCTTGTGTCCCAGTTTTTCTGCTGTAGAAATGCTGCTAATGTGACATTTATCTAAATTTAAAGTGTTAGATTGTGATTTTGCTATTATTGCATTCCAGATATAATTTAAATGACATTTAATACTTTAATAATATTTTCAAAGCTAAATATTTAACCAAAGGAAAAGAGTTCAGGACCCGACAATAATATAATGAGCCACATCTTGCATAAAATTAAACAGCATGCTGCACAATCTTTAAAAATGTTCAAAAAAATACAAAATCAGTTGGTTTATGAACCAAAAATTTTGATTTAGGTTTTTTTTCCAATTGTTGTGTTGAGAAAAAAGGTGTGGACCCAAACTCAGAGGTAAACAATAAAGAAAATGAGTGTCAAGGCAGCAAAATAAAAGAAAAGCAAATCAGACAGGAGCACCTGTGAGGAAAAATCAGCACCAGTCAGGAACAAGAAGGAAGCAACTGGAAGCTTAGCAGAAGCAGCAGGATGTGAGAAAAGAGACAGAAAAGCAGGAATGTAGGTAGAGAGGAGGTTGATTACTGACTACACACAGGTGAGCTGATTACAGATGAATGACAGGTGTCAAAATCCCAAAACTAACAACTAAACAATAAAATATCTAACTTGCTTTGATTTTGGTTTGTTTGTTTTAAGCTCTAGTTAATTTATCCCTTTACTTGCAGGTATATCTCATTAAAATATGCAGATAACTGAACTAAATAACAGAAAACTACAAAAGGTACCATTAAAATAAATATATATATATATAAATATATATATATATATATATATATATATATATATATATATATATACATACATACATATATATATACACACATATATATATATATATATACTGGGGATGGGACTGGATTAAAAATAAAAAAAAATTAATCAAATTATTTAGAGGCTTTGTAATTAATTAATCTTGATTAATCACATTTTAATCGTTCATAAAAATTTGCCCCCAAAGCATTTTTTTAAAATAAAAATAATGAGGCTAGGGTTAGGGTCATGAACAGGGATTTCTGATAACACATTTGATTGTAGCTTTATTTGTGTTTGAGCACATGAAAAGGTTTGCATGGCCTTGAAACCAAGGTTCTGAAGTTTCTTTAGAGGTGCAGCTTGACAAAATGTATTGACATTTAGGGCATGTATTTTGCTGCTAAACTTCAACATCCCCCAATTAGGGGACCCTCGGGCCAAAAGGGTTAAAATCATAAAAAATATTTAACGCGTTATTTTTTTCTAATTAATGAATCATAATTAGCGCATTAAACTCCCACCCCTAATACATACATATATATATGTACACTAATAATTCCCTGTTGTCGTCCACTAAGGCGAACCAGCGTGATCAGGCGATGTAGGTGCAAAAGGTCAATATTCAACAAGGTGAATATGGTGTAAATTCTAGAACCCCTTTAAATCAATAAAAGCCCTGATAAGAACTGAACTCAAAAGATTTTATTTTTTTTATTTTCCTTTGGACAACAAGGCAAAGATAAAAGGACCAACACAACTAGCATACATAATTCTCATCAACAAGAATGTAAAACTACACACATGGTATACGTTTATCTTCTTTACTGTCAGTTTTATAAAATGAAGGTTTTTGTTTCCTTTTCTTTATCCCCAGTTATTGCTGCCAAGAAGCAAGTCTGACTTTCATCTCAAATAATGTCAACTCGGATGAGTCACAGGGCGTTTTAGCCGTTCCGGCTCACACTGAGCTTGTCTCTTTTTCCCATCATGCACTGAGGCTGAGGCAGAGTGAGATCATTGCTGACTTCAGGGGAGTGCTTAACAAAGACGTAAAGTTAACCTGCGGGATGCTCAACGTAGAAGGAGCATAGTGCTCTACATCACCTCGTTCAGGAAAATTCAGTTTTGTACGTATTTGAAATATAAACTGGGGAAAGCTGTAAATCACTCGGTGTGAAGCAGTAAACGCCTCACAGCTGTAAGTTATAAAGACAGTTTGTTTGCAGTAAATTTCTGCTCATACATATAAATTTAATGCATGTGAATATATTCTGCCGTAGCGCGTCTTTTAATATGATAGAATTTGCATGCCTGTGTGTGAAGAGTGTTTTATCTTCCCACACGGTAACCCGCTGAGGCTTTACTCAATAGCAGAAGATGCTGCCATGAATCTTCAGTAATAGATCGAACACAGGATGGGACTGAAATGCTGGCGCAGGTTGTTTGCTTTAAGTTGTTGCTCATCACAGATTGGGCTGAATAATAATGTTGCAAAGGGAACACAGGTAAATATTGGTGTTGTGAGCACGTGCGTGAACTTTTGGTACAATTAACGAAAGGGCAAAACCCGTAATGCTCACTGAAATAACTCAACAAAGGTGATTTCAACACGATTAACAATTTACTGATAATCATCATGTACAAATCAGATATTTATTCTGAATCGTAATTGCACCGAATGATGAAAAAAAATGTTATTTTAAAATGATCATGCCCTTAAAAACGAAAGGATTAGACTAAGGTGGGTTGTCCCTGTTACCACAGGTGTTCTTGTTATCCATCTGCCTGTTTAAAGGGTGAAAAGGTCAGTGGCTTACATGTGCATCCAGATATGGGAATAATAGAGACTATACCTAAACCAGAATGGGAGCCTTTGTCCTAGATTACATGTCCGTTAGAAAATCAAATTATTGATTGAAGTGCATTTGGAGGTGGCGACATGCAGCCTTTCGTGTTGGTATTCTTCCGGTCAGCCTACAGCAACACACTGGCTGGATTAAACCAGAATATGCAGAATGGTTGAAGAAGTGGACAACAACAATACTGCATTATAGTACGTTTGGTATGATCTCTGAGATTCCTCTGGCGATGATATTACCAGAAGCCCTCTGGTCTCTTCTGGAAGGGTGAGTGCCCAGGGCGGTCATATCTCAGCTAAGCTGGGATGTTAATATGAAGAGAAATTTGTTTTTTTTAGCTACATTATCTGGCTACCTTAGCTTGATTAGGATAGTTCAATTTGATTTCAGTCGGACTAATCCCTACTTCACACTGGAAGCATCAGTGGAACGTCACGGCTTCAAGAATCCATTATAGTCTATGGGGGCGATTCAAACCATAAAGAAAAAAGTGCTTTCTTCATGAAAACCTTTGGTTTGACAATTTTTTTTCTGAAGCTGTTTTTCCTGATTCCTTTTTGTCTGATGGCTTTTTTTCCATATACCTTTTTGACTGACACTGAAGCCTGATGGGTTTTTGAGTGAAACCTGAGGTTTTTTTCTCTGTGGTCAGTTATCTGACACCTGAGACCTGAGGATGTCCTAAAATGTACTATCAAGAAAAGTTTGAGATATGTCCGAGACATTCCAGTGACTATTTTGAGAGAACATTTATTTAGAGAAATTTTTCAACATGCACAATATATATGTCCCTTCACGCACACTTCGCTCAGCTGAGCGTGATATCCTGGTGGTTCCTCGTGCTAGGTATAGATCACGAGGAGATCGTGCATTTGATGTTTTGGCACCTACTCTTTGGAATAGACTGCCTTTGAATATTAGACAGGTTTTTAAGTTGTACTTGAAGGCACATTACTATGTCCAAGCCTTTTCAGCACTGGGATCTGTAACATTGCACTGATTTTTTTTAGAGCATTTTTTTAAATTTTATTTATTGTTACTGTTTTACTGTTTCATTGTTTTTATTGGATGCTGTTTTAGATCAAATGCTTGTGTTCAGCACCTTGGGCTTCTGCTGAGGTAGCAGAAGGTGCTTTATAAATGAAATGAATGACAATATGCCAGTGAAGCGATTGCGGCTGGGGGAACCTTTGCAAACATTTTGAGACATCGTGGAAATGCTCTTGTGAATTCCTTGCACAATTTGTCAACAACTCCAATTTGTAACCCCAGAAAGATAAGTACAATTCTAAATCTATGTTACATTTTCAGTCTGGACTTACAAACAGAGGTGTGATTACACTTTTATGATCTATGAATTGTTTTCTTACTGTGCACTCAACAGAGTTTCAGAGGTGGATCTAAACTGACAATGGTGATGTTCGACATCTGTGATAAATCTACCAATTTCTGATCTGGGACACATTTTTGAGGTTTTTTTACGCTAATCTGAACAAATTCTGTCAACTCGTCTCTAGAGTACTACTACCCTGTTGCTATGGGAAATGCTATGCTTCCAGTTTGAAGTAGGGGTTATGCTTTCACTAATTTGTTTCTAGGAATGTGTTTGGCAAGAATCTGGCAATACGATATCACAGTATAGGAAAAAAACACGATATATTGTGATGCTGAAAGCCAGATGGTATTTGCAATTTTTAAGACACATCCAGTGTTATCACTAACCTTTCCGTCAGAATGACGATGGTAGAAACTGCTGCCACCACAGTGTCGGAGCTTGAATCACACCAAACAAAAGAAATGCATAAATGTAAATTCTCAATACAAAATAAGAACACTGCTTTTAAATATCGATTCAGGGTCCTGCTCCATATGGACTTGGCAGGGCCAGGTCATGTGACTTCAACGTGTCCTGAGCCGCAGTGTTGAAACAAATGAGGTCAGCCTCCAGGTATGGGCTCAAACAGCAGGCAGCGCCTCAGGATGAGCGCTGCTTTTACACACACACATGCACGCAAACACACACACACAGGCATGCAATAAAAGCACATTATCACACACATCCATGCACATACTAAGGCCTACAGTGTGATGCACACACACACGCATACAGACACACATCCTGTGTACATGCAAACACCGTGCCTGGCCCCAGAGAAGATGAAGTGATGCAAAATGACATCAGTCGCTCCTGTTTCTGCATGTGACTCATTATGGCTGCTGGAGGCTCACCATTATCTCTGCTGAGAGCGGGGAAATAGGCCAGGTTATCTCTGCACACATCACCTGAAGAGGACGTGAGCCTATTGATCCCCGGCTTGATGTGAGGACCATTCTGGCCGCTGCACAGGAAATGAATGTTGCACAAGAAAACCATCGATACACTGGGTGTTTGTAGCCTAACAGCTGCAAAACACAAATACAAACACAAAGAACAGCAGGACCTCAAATAATTATTTAACGTTATCTTTCTTTACTATTTTTAAAGAAAACTGCCTCTGCAGCTGCTGAACCATGTTCCTTACGTGAGACAGCTGTTTCAAGCTTGACGTGTAGCAAACACAGATTATGTGACGGAGTCGTGCAGAAATTTGAAGTGGTCTCGCCTTCCAACACAAAAACAGACCAGACTGAATTTGCACAAACAACAAACCCTTGGTCGCATTTTTTTAATAGTGTTTAGGTATTTTTTTAATGTATTTCAATCTTTTCATGATAATTTTGCATCCAGTGATAATCAGACTGTCTCATCACACTCCCTGATCTTGTCACGGCAGATCTATGTTTATTTGGTTAATTAGCCTGTTTATTTTGCAACAATCTGCAAATTTGTGCTGCCAAAAACAGAAGCTGGATGCTGTAAAGCCCAGGCCACACTGTGCGTTTTTCGGCTGTCACACTGTGATGACTCGAGGGAGGTGGCACAATGTACGACGCCAGATTTTGAGTTAGCCAAACTGCACGACGTCACTCTAGCAGGACACGCTAACGTCACGAGCATACTCACCAAAAAGCAAATGTCATCCAACAGATATCCAAGGCAACGACGAAGAAAGAAAAGCGCCACGTTAACATTTCTTTTATTAGACTCTGAAACCAAACTTCAGAAAGGAGTGGTCCACATGTTCTTGCGTGTAGCCTTGTTGCTAATGTTGCTGATTCTACTTTTGTAATGTACTCTTGTCACTAGTTTCTCGCATAATTCCCTTTTCATTTTCATTTTTTTGATTGCAGGACGAAGTCGTAGGATTTCTGACTCTGCTTGAAGACTGTTGGAGGCTGGATTTGGTCACGAGAGCGCTCAAAAAGCTATCTGTGTGCCCGTCACACTGGACAGCCACAGCCCCACAAACTGCTCCCACTGCACAATGAGAAATTTGTCTAGGACAGCCGAAAAACGCTTAGTGCGTCCTGGGCTTAAAGTGACCGCGTGTAGTTTCCCTGGCGATAGGGGGCAGTATTTTTGTGTTCGAGTAAGACCTTGCCAACAAATGGCCATTAAGACCTGAAATACCCGGGAGTGTTGTATCGCAATTGTTTTGCACATTTGGAGGATTTAGCGAAGCAGATGGATCATTCTTGCTGTGTGGTTGATTGTTCGGCCCGTGGGACGCTTCATAAAAACTTTTGTGGGAATTTCCTTCGTAAAGGACCGCGAAATGCAAAAGAGATGATTTTGGGCGATCCGGCTGTTCGAAGAAAGCCTGGATTCCTGCAGCAACAGACAGTTTGTGAGGCTCATTTGTTCATGGTAAGTCCTTGTGACTAAGTTTTTGTTAATAAGAGATGTTTTAAAAACATTCATCTTCGTGTAGTTTTAAATCCACAGATTGTGTTTTTGCCACACAGTAACTCACAAAAGATGAAAAAAGTCAACAAAGATCCTCCTATAGCTTCACCTAGCCACTGACGTTCAGTGTGTTCATAAATCTCTTCCTTTAAACTTCCCGTAGAAGGCGAGGGGATCAGTAAATGTGTTTTGTCCACACAGGCTCCTGTAGAAGGAAACATGGCATCTAATATGGCGTCCCCCAGAGTGTTTTCCAATTGCAAGGAATCTTGCCTTGCCTTGCCAGGCAAGTGCCTTGACGCCTTGCTAGCACATGAACATTGGAAATTATTGGAACACGCCTTGGCGGTTCCTGATGATGTATCTCCTAGGCAACCGGGGCGAGACCAAGGCATCAAGGCAAGGTTCCTTGAGAGTGAGAAACACCCTTGGACCCGCGCTCATGTATTTTAGACCTTTTTATGTTTATATGATACATTTTATTCATTTTCATTTCGATTGATATTTCCAGAGATTAATGTTAAAAACGACACATTGTCACTTTAAAGTTCATTGTTATTGAATGTTTTGAGATACAAAATTATACTATTTTTATAAATGCATCACTAAACGCTGAAAGATTTGCCTTTTTTAGAATATTTGAGAGTGAAATTTGTCCTAATAAAGAGTTTTAAAATTCAAAATCACAGGTAAACCAAACAGTTTTTTATGTAGAGGCTGAGTAACAAAGTAATCTTTTAAATGAACTCCACTCTCCAGACTGAATCATTTCTACATTAATTTCCTGTTTAGTGCTAAATAATGTGATTATGCTTTTAGGTGTATTTTGATTATTGCCATTTCCCAGCTTCCCAGTTTACCTGCCAGTCACACCTGCCTTCCATTTGTAAAATCACTCACCTGTACTAACTCAGTAATCAGCTTCCCCAGTCTGTACCTAGTTTCTAGGTTTGCTGCCAGATTCTGTTGTTTTTTCTGGGTTGTGTGCTGGTTTTAGTTACTTAGCTGTGCGGCCTTTATTGATTCTTTTATTTTTATTTTCCTTACATGCCCTAGCCTGCTCTTGGTTAATGCATGGGCTTTAATTCTTATCTGTGATGGGTCTAACACCTGCCAGCAGCCATTACAGATACAACTCATTGTATCTGAGATTCTGAGCTGTTTCAATAAAAGCTGCATATATGAAATTATATATAGATATGTGCATCTAAAAAAAAGTGAAACTCATAGTATAGATTTGACACAATTGAAATGTTTCAAATCTTTATTTCTCTATTTATTTTGATTGATTTATTTTAGAATCTCAGAAACTTCTAATTTGAAAAAGTTAAATAAAAACACTAAAGGCCCTCGCTAAAGAAGCTGGTTGTTCTGAGTTCTGCATCCAAGCAGATTCATAGAAAGCTGAGTGGAAGGAAAATGTGGACCAGTGACAGAAAGCCTTGAGATGATTCAGAAATCTGGGAAAGCTTCACCAAGAGTGGACAGAGGCAGAAATCAGCCATAATCATCGAAATGACAAGTGTATTAGTGCACTGAATCTACGTAATATCACTTTCTTCCTGAAATAAACAAAAATGATTGAACTTTTTCACAATATTATTTAATTTTTGAATTTTTTTGCTTGTTCTAAATTGCAGCATATTCTCAAAAACACCTGACATCTTTTCTGGGCTGGGCTCAAGTTCACTTGGATCAGTAAAAACTGTAAATCGCCACAGAGAAAGATGCTCTAGCAGCAGGTGAACACAGAAATATGATGTCAGAGCAGAAAAACTGCAGTTTAAGGTGTTATTTGAGTTCCATCAGCTTTTAAACTTTAATTTTCTCAGCTTCTGCACCAGAAAACTGCCTCTTATCTGTTAGCAGAGACAGGGGAGAGGGGCTGCTTGTGCTTCCTGTCTCTGCATTCTGGGAATTGTAGTTTTACATTTGAGTCCAGGCCAGTTTTAATACTCAATATTTTCATGGCTGACAGACATGTCAGCATATTGAAAGATCTTTAAATGTATCTGGATCCTTCGTGGTAGTCACAGTTCACTTACTACACAAACATCTGAAACACACACACCTGAGAGAGGTGAACAAACTGACCCTGGTTTACCTGTCTGCAGCCGAATCAGCCCTCAGACTTTGTCCCGTCAAACACGGCTCTTATCTCAGGTAACATGCTGCAACCTGAAATGCAACAAAAGATAAAGCAAACTGAACTTTCTGAGATCTCTCAGTCAATGAGGGATCAATGCAGCTGTGCCTGGGAGGAGAACAAACAACAAACCCTGGAAAAAAATAAACATTCAAACGTGTCTTTAACACACAGATGTATGTAAAAGAGACTGTGTAAAGCCGCAGTCCTCCAAGGTTAAGCTGAAGCTTTAAAAATGAACCCTTTAATTAAATTGTCATAAAGTGAACATTTCCCAGCAGGTATTTTCCTTTTTATTTCAGGTTCCTGCCGACTCTTCATTTATAATGTAATGCAGCTATGCGCTCCTTAATGGAGAGCCTGGCCGAGGCTGAGGGAGAGAGGATGAATAATCTTTGTCTCTCCTCCCGCCATATAAACTCAACGTGAGGACTCATCATTATCGTCTCCAGCCACTGATCCCGACAAGTGATTTGAACGCACATTACTCATCCTGACACAAAAGTACATTATTCATCTTTTGGTCACTGTGCCCCTCGGTCCTGCTGCAGCAGAGGACAGCAGAGCTAAAGTTAATGGATTTCTTTCTTTTCTACTCTACATACCACCTGACATGAATTCAAATGAAACAACAGCAGGTATTTAGTTGGAAAGAGCTCACTTCAAAGGCCAAAACTATTATGACCAACAGGTGACATTTGAGTGAGAACAGTAACGCATTAGGGTGGAGAAGCATCAAAGGCACCAACACGGGTTTATTATGGTTTTACCACTGCTGTGATCACTGTTGGGGTCGGGATTGGATTAGCATTTCAAAAGGACCTCACAACTTTTGCCCTCACCTGATGGGTTGATTATTCACCTCAGAGACTTTGTTAGTAGATAAAGGCTTTAGTGAAACCAAAGGAATAGGAAACAAAAATGAATGTCAATCATCTGAAGTTTATATAAATGAGCAATATGTCTTGGTAATCCAAAGGGGTTCAAATAAGGGCAACTGGGCTTCTTTAGTTTCTTAAAGACGTTTCGCTTCTCAGAGGAGCTTTGTCAATTCTGACTGGAATATGGGAGGGTCAAGCTTATAAAGTGTAGATATCTGTTGTTGCTTAAATATTATATGTAATTGTATGGTGTTTTCATATTTTGTTATTGTTCTATGTTGTTGTGGATATGGTGTCTTATAAGCCCACTGGGGCTGGACATACAATGGTATGTATGACAAAATAATATTAATAAATCTAATCTAAGCATGCTTAAAGAGCTGAAATTACCTATGAATACCCCTCCTCCCTACCCCTGATAAGTTGTCGATGTCGTTAGACCCAATTGTTTATTTATTTAAGGATCCCTATCATTAATTCTTTAAAACTAATTGAAATAACTGTATCTATTGTCTGATATAAACTCGCTATGTATTACCAATTTCTTAAGATTCACATTAAACCTGCCATGATTATTTATCATTATTAATTCAGGAGGCAGGATATTCAGTATGTAATTGCTCTGTAAATGCAATTAGTTCTTGGCAATGGAAGAGTAAAGATAACATGGGAGGCGTTCCTCATGTTAAAACCATGTTGCTTACAGGTCGCTTTGTAAACAAGCTAAAAGGTTTATGTAAAGTCCAAATTTTGTGTAAGGACACAACCAAGCTTCAGGCTAGTCTGTCATTTACTGGGACAGCAGTAGCTCAGGAGGTAAAGCGGGTTGTCCAGTAATTGGAAGGTTGCAGGTTTGATCCCAGCTCCCACCAGAGAATGCTGCTGTTTTGTCCTTGGGCAAGTCACTTAACCCGCCTTACCTGCTGGTGGTGGTCGGAGGGACCAGTGGTGTCAGTGTGCGGCGGGCCCTGTCTCTGTCAGTGCGCCCTATGGCAGCTGTGGCTACATTGTAGCTCATCACCAGGGTGTGTGTGTGTGTGTGTGTGAATGACTGGTTGAGTTGTGAAGCACCTTGGGGGGTTGTAGAACCATAAGAAGGCGCTATACAAATACAGGTCATTTACATTTCATCCACAAAAGACTGTAATGCATCCAGTTGATATCGGCTCTAACGGGGCAACCGAGAACCAACCTCGCAGCTCTGTTCTAAGCTGTCTGAAGTTTGTCAATCTAATGTCATGCCCAGCAATTTGGTCTCTTTTACTTGTTAAGGGGCCTGCCCGACAGGGTCAGCAGAACTGGTGTAGACTTGTCTCTAGACGGTCCACAGGTTGTGTGTGGTTACGTCTCAGACAGAAAATCAGCGTTTTGGGAAACATTCGGCTACTCTAGACTCTATCAGTATGGTTACATGTGCAGTATCAACATTTAAGTCAATCCAGGTTGGATTATGATAATAAGCTGAGAGTCTTTATCCTGGTTTACATGCGCATTGGAAAACCGACCACTCAAATGAAGTTCTTTCTACTCCAGTACAGTAGGTAGCGACATGCACCCTTTCATGTCGGGTACTGTTCTGGGTAGCTTATAGCAACTCAAATAGTAAACAAACGCGAAGCAGACTTCATTAAAACAGGATATGCACAATGGATGAAGGAATGGACAACAACAACGTTGCAGCACAGCTTATTTGGTACATACTGTACCGTTTGATGTTGTTACGCGTTACGTCATAAGAGCGCTACTGCGGTCGCGTCACTTCCGGAATGCGAGCGTCCAATCGGTTCAGCTTGACTGACCCGTTTACAAGCAGAATGAATTCAGATAACTACCACATTATCTGGGTGCTTCAGTCCGATTAGAAGTTCACTTACAGCCAGAATAACGCGTTTACATGCATTTAAAGAAACCGACGTGAGTCTTTTTATGGCAATACTTCGGTTTTCTGATGCGCATGTAAACGCACTGAGTGTCCCTTTGTCATATGCTGGGGCCTGAACTCCTGCAGATCCGCGGCTCAGTGTCTCATCACTGCTGCGGTCCCTCACTACGTGAAAACCTTGAAACTTGAGCTGTGGTGGTCATAGCCCCGCAAAGCCGTGGTGGGTGAGTTTCTCCAATCTCCTACACACCGGCAGCTTCTTTGAGACTTTAGATGTTATTTTTTTCCTACAAACTGAATATACTTTAGTGCAATTACTTGCTTTGGGCTTTTGACATTGTATTGAACTGAGGGTAGTACATAGGCTTTAGCTCATTGCAGAGCACTAGGAAGCTTTAGCTTACTGAGCAGCATCTGCTACTTGTATGCCTCACTAAGATGTGCGTGGCTGCTCACAAGGTTGTTAAGGGCCATTTTAAATAAATCAAATCACTCTCACAACCGCTTTTAAATAGGGGCAGTGAAGGCTGGGAATGCCATATACTGAGGCAATAAGTAGATCAGCTCTGGTTAGAGACACAGGACCTGGCTGGGGAACTGTAGATACTGTAGCAACTGGATATGGCATACGAGGGTAACCAGATGGTACTCAGAATTTAATGACTGGCAGAGCTGGGACATGAAATGTCTGCAGCGGAGAGATAACTGACGGCTGTGGAAGCGACTGCAGTGTCGAAGCAGGAAGAGGCTGGACTGGCTGAGAGGAGGAGACACTTGCTGGTACTGTTGGTGGTGGTACCACACTTAGCTGTTATGCTACAGCTACATCTGGGACTGGAGCATGTTGCTAAGAGGGGAAGTTAGTCTGGCCGTCAGGTATGTTAGCCCCAGATGTGACAAAGGCAGGAGAGTCATTTAATTGCTGAGATACTTGAGGATGACTCGGAGTTGCTAAATTAACTGATGATGTTGCTGCCGAGGTGAAAGATTGAGCAGTATTGTTGACTGTAGATCTAGTAGGTACAGCAGCAACTTGCCGAGTCTTAATAGTAGGCTTAGGCAGAGTGGACGATGAAGGCTGTGGTTCATCATTGAGTGTCAGCAGAACTGGTGTAGAATTGTCTCTAGACGGTCCAGCTAGGCGGTCTGCTTCGGGCTGAACTGACCCAATACACCCACTGCCAACTGACTGGCTGGTTGAAATTCACACCTACATTTTAGGGGGAGCCTCCAATTGGCAGGTAGAATCAGCCAGCAAGAGCTTTCTGCATATGCACAATTCATTATCATTCTTGATGCTGTGGAGTAAACATCTCCTCTAAATTCAATTCAGTTTATTTGTATAGCGCCAGATCACGACAAGAGTCAATACAGTATAGTTCATTAAGCCAATCAGTAAAACAGTTTCCTATATAAGGAACCCAGCAGATTGCTGGGTGAGTCCTCTGACTGCAGCTCGGAGTTGCCGCTCCAGCCGCGGTGGTAATTGCAGTAAAGAACTGCATCATCGAATATGCTAGCAGGTTGAATTTCTTTAGCTGCCTCAGGAAGTACATCCTCTGCTGGGCCTTCTTTATGACAGAGGTGGTGATGGTGGGCTCCCACTAGAGGTCCTGGGTGATGGCGTTACCCATGAAGTGGAATGAGGGGTGCTGTGTGCTTCCTAAAGTCCATAATAATCTTCACTGTCTTCTGGGCGTTTAGCTCCAGGTTGTTGTGGCTGCACCAGGACACAAGGTGTTTAACCTCCATCCTGTACACTGTAAAAAGAATAACCTTACTCAAATTTAAAAAATTGATGTCCTATTTTCACATCCAAAATATTTGACTTTGCAGAAACTAAATTGAATCACTTTATATGACCTGATTCTTTTATATTGATGTAAACCATATTACTTCACTTGACTAAACCTGAATTCTTTGCTTTGATCCAAATACATTTCTTCACATACAACTGTATTTTAGTTATTGAACCAACCTAATGTCTTCCATTTCAACCAAATGAATTTGACTCAACATGTTTGCATTGACACCAGTTGTTTCATTTACATATATAAAAGCTACATTTTTTAACAACAACACTGACAAACGCCAGTTACCTCATGCCTCACAAACTAGCCAACAGCCAGTGAGCGTGAGACACAAAGCGCTGCTTTTAGAGATTGCAATGTGAACCTCCATCTTACATTAAACAGTGTCAGTGCCACGGCACAGCGGTGTCATTCCTCTGACTGACCTCCTCACTTATGGTGCCAACATGACATAACAATTAACGCCACATTTACAACAGGGAATGAAGTAGTAAATAAAAACAACACAACCACCCACAAAATAAACACGCATAAAGACCCCAAAATAGAACAAGATAACTAGGAACATGGCTACCCATAATGCACCTCGCTCACTTGCGCATCAGAAAACCAAAGTATTGCCCTAAAACGACACGTCAGTTTTTTTAAATGCATGTAAACGCGTTAGTCTGGCTGAAGGTGAACCTCTAATCGGGCTGAAGCACCCAGAAAATGCAGTAGTTATCTAATCTGAATTCATTCTGCATGTAAACGCTGAACGGAACCTTCTGCACGCTCGCGTTCCGGAAGTGACGCGACCGCAGTAGCGCTCGTCTGATAATATCACCGCCACAACGTAACACGCATAACACCATCAAACAGTACACTACGTACCAAATAAGCTGTGCTGCAGCGTTGTTGTTGTCCATTCCTTCAGCCATTGTGTATATCCTGTTTCAATTCCGTCTGCTTCACTCATACCAGCGTTTGTTTACTATTTGTGTTGCTACAAGCTAACCGGAGCAATGCCCGACATGAAAGGGCGCATATCGCCACCTACTGTATTGGAGTGGAACGAACTTCATTTGGGCAGCAGTAGCTCAGGAGGTAGAGCAGGTTGTCCAGTAATTGGAAGGTTGCAGGTTCAATCCCGGCTCCGGCCAGAGAATGCTGCTGTGTGTCCTTGGGCAAGACACTTAACCCGCCTTGCCTGCTGGTGGTGGTCGGAGGGACTGGTGGCGCCAGTGCTCGGCAGCCTCGCCTCTGTCAGTGCGCCCCAGGGCAGCTGTGGCTACATCGTAGCTCATCCCCACCAGCGTGTGAATGGGTGAATGACTGATTGTGTTGTGAAGCGCCTTGGGGGGTTGTAGAACCCTAAGAAGGCGCTATACAAATACAGACCATTTACCATTTACCATTTCATTTGAGACTTTGGTTTTCTAATGCGCATGTAAACTAGAATAAGACTTCCAGCTTATTATCATAAGATCGACCTGGATCAACTTAGATGTTGATACTGAACTAGTAGCTCCCACGGGTGTTCAAGTGCAAATTACTTTGACTCAATTAAAAATATTATTTGCTGTACATAAAGTAATATGTTTTGAAAGAAATCAAAAACTTTGTGTTGTGTGCTTTGAATTGATGATTCGTTCCATACAAGTATTCATCACTCACTGGTGAAATTACATTTGACCCATCCCCGTGGTGGGGAGCGGTGAGCTGCAGCTGTGGCTGCGCTCGGGAACTTATTTGGTGGTTTAAGCCCCCAATCCAACCCCTTAGTACTGAGTGTCAAGCGAGGAGGCATTGGGTCCCATTTTTTCAAAGTCTTTGGTATGACCCGACCGGGAATCGAACCCTGATCTCCCAGTCCCGGGGCGGACACTCTACCACTTGGCCACCAGAGCTGGTTTTACAATCAAATCAATGATTTTATTTTGCTTTGAATAGCAGTTATTAGATTGAATGAAAAGCTGCATGTTAGACTTTTTGCAGTTTAGGCAGATTCATCCCCGTCTGAGATGAGTCAGATGGCGGTGGTGTCATCTGCAAACTTAATTAGCTTGACAGAGTGGTGGTTGGAGGTGCAGCCGTTGGTGTAGAATTGCAGAGGAGAAAGAACACAACCGTGAGGGGAACTGGTGCTGATGGTCCGCAGGTCCGAGACATTGTTCCCTAGCCTCACCTGCTGCTTTCTGTCTGTCAAGGAAGTCAGTGATCCACCTGCAGATGAGATCAGGCACATTCATCTGGGACAGTTCGTCTTGGAGGAAGTCTGGGAAGACTGTATTGAAGACAGAGCTGAAGTTCACGAACAAGATGCCAGGGAGTCCAGATGCTGCAGGATGAAGTATAGAGCCATGTTGATGGCAACATCTACAGACCTGTTGGCTCTATAGACAAACTGGGGCCAGCTCATCTGCACAGTGCTTAAGAGTGGCAGGAGATGCACCGTCCAGGCCGGGGGCTTTACGGGCATTCAGGCTCTTGAACTGCTTCCTCCCATCTGCTTCATGAATATAAAAGTTTGTGGTGGAAGTAGGTGATGTGGGGTCTTCATAGGTGTGCTGAATATTCTCATAGTGCTGGTGTTTAGCCATGACCACTTCTTTGCTAAACCTGTACTTGACGTCTTTGTAGTAGTCCATGTCCCCGCCTTTTAAAGCCTCTCTTTTCTAGCCACAGCTGTTTGATTTTGGGAGTAAACCAGGGTTTATCATTGTTATAACTCACCCTGGTGCGTGATGGCCAATGTTGTCCTTGCAGAAGTGGAAATACGAGGTGACCTTATCCGCGTACTCAACCAAACTGTCAGAGGCAGTCCTCATATCGTTCCTGTCTGTAGTTTCTAAGCACGTGCGAAGCTCCTCCACAGCCACGTTGCTACACTGTTTTGTTGTCTTCATGTCAGGCTTGAAGAGCTTCAGCCTCTGCCTGTACATGGGGATCAGAAAGTCAGAGTGCAGCGCATAATTGAAGATGGTCATTTGGTCTGAGTCCAGATGGACCCTGTTCCAGAGTGATGGGTGCATCAGGGTAAGAAGAGAGGCAGATGTAGTGATGCACCCATCATGCCTAGTGCCTACTGTACAAGCCTGTGGGAGCAGTGCTATGATCTGGGGTTGCTGCAGTTGGTCAGGTCTAGGTTCAGCAACAGGATGTGCTCCAAGAATGAGGTCAGCTGACTACCTGAATCTACTGAATGACCAGGTTATTCCATCAATGGATTTGTTCTTCCCTGACGGCACGGGCAGATTCCAAGATGACAATGCCAGGATTCATCGGGCTCAAATAGTGAAAGAGTGGTTCAGGGAGCATGAGACATCATTTTCATGGATTGGCCACCACAGAGTCCAGACCTGAACCCCATTGAGAATCTTTGGGATGTGCTGGAGAAGGCTTTGTGCAGCGGTCAGACTCTACCATCATCAATGCAAGAACTTGGTGAAAATTAATGCAACAATGGATGAAAATAAATCTGGTGACGTTGCAGAAGCTTATCGAAACAGTGCCACAGCGAATGTGTGCCGTAATCAAAGCTAAAGGCGGTTCAACAAAATATTAGAGTGTGTCACCTTTTTTTTGGTGGCGACAATTTTTTTGGCTGGGCAGTGTAGTTTAAGTTAACTATACTGAGTGATATCAGTACGTGTCGGGATGTCTACTCTGGCAGAGCCAACGGAAACGGCAGCGTTGAGCGGTAGAAATGCAGCTGCTGGACGTAGGGACTCCCTGGTGCAAAAGTTCCATCCTAACTGAAGAAACTGTTGTTTTACGACTAATCTGATGAGTGTGTGGCAGAAAACGACTTGCTTAAAACAGACAGATATGATTAAAACCAAATGAATGTGACACAGGTCAGCATTCTGAAATTGCACATTGCCTCTAGGTGGTCTGAGCCCCATCAGGGAGGAGACCAATAAGAAGTGGATCAATTGCAACAAAATAATTTGTTTCCACTTAGAGTGGAGGACATGTAGCATGAGGATGTAGTTTATGGAAAATAATGTGTCTAGTGACCGCATGTGAAAGGGTTGTGAAGTTTTTATTTTTATAATCAATGCAACATGAGCAAAGGCTCACAAAGTCCAGTTATTAGACTTTTCAAGAAGAAGATGCTGCAAAATATCTTCAGATATTTCAACAGACAAAACTAAAGCTGCTAAACAAGAATTAAATCATGTATACTCAGGAGTCCAGTATTTATTGGTGCCTTAACTCACCAATATAAAGCATGTTCTCTTTTTATATGATCCACCTGAATGACTAATTTTACACGTTTTTCCCACCCTAAAATCCAAACGGTTGACACAACAGATTCAATTAAGCTAACTTGTTTTTCTTTATCCAATAAACCTTACTTAATAAAAGTCACACAAGTTTAGAGAATGTAATTTGTTGTGCCCCTCAGCAAGTTTTGGAAATTCTTAACTTATTTGTGAAAATAGGAGTGAATTTGACCTCTAAGAACAATCCTCATTCTGACTGACCTCTCGTTGAAAAGGACTCTCCAGCATAAATACAAATGAAATCACTAAAAAGGGAATAAAAGCTCTTTAAGCCCAGAAGCTATTCACGTCAATACCAAATTAGCATTTAATAATGGCATCCATTTCCCCCTTTCATTTCCCAGGCAGCAGGACAGCAGCGGCCTGTAGAGATGTTGTGATGTAGCAGCGCAGGACTCCCCCCACAGCAGAGGACTCCTCATCCTGCCACTGATTTCATTACAACATGTCTGATGTGGTGAAGAGCTGGTTGTTGTTTTAGGGTCTAACTCTAGCTTTGTGTCGAAATGAAGTGAGCTGAGAAAATACACAAAAACCAAAGGAAAACGGCAAAAGATTTTAATTTGGAGTTTTAAAATTTTAACAGCTTTTTTAAATTGGTTAAAAAACAAGCCCTAATAGCAGAATATGGGAAAATACTAAATGACCTGCAATTGTCATAAACTCAATTGAAGCATGCAGATTGAAAAAAATCACTCTTAGAACAAAATGACAAAATCTTAGACCCTGGTACTTTTTTGGTTGAATATTGGTCCATTTCCATTATCGGAACTTCGGGGTAATTTTAGCTGACTTTCCCGGTATACATGTGCTTCCAGTTCACCGGCTGGTCCAAAAGGACCATTTTCCGGTCAGTCACTTCCACAGCGCCGCCCTCTCGGTCCGCCAGGCAATCCCTCCATTTGGCGCATTTTTCAAACAGGAAGTGTGGGTTGACTGAGGCCCAATCCCAAAACTTGCACTTCCACTCTTGCGATAATGCGATGCTCCCTGTCCCAACTCGGCACACTTGTGTACTATGTACTCGAAGCCTTACTGCACACATCCAAGTGCACTTCACAGAAGGGCGTAGGGTGCAGTGCGAGTATTGGGATTGGGCCTACGACTCTGGGACAAGGTGACTTGCTCTTTAAGGGTTTGAAAGTGTTTCACACCTGCAGTTTTTATGTTTAAACCAAACACTGGTTCATTTTCCCCCCTCGGTGCCGTTTGTTTGCACAGGTGTGAGTACAGTAATCACTAGAATGCAGAACAAAAGAACCGAATCGAGACCCGCTGGAGGAAGTGGTCTTGGTTCTAAACAAATTCCAGAGTGGTTCGTTTAAAGTGTGACTGTGATCCAGTATCGATCTGACACGGTCAAAACGCCCTCCTGTAACCAAGTTTGTGTTTCATCCTGGGATCTGTAAGAGCACACATTCGTCAGTAGCTCTTAGCTAGCTGAAAATTAACCAAGGGCTCAAGTGGACGATCAACAAGTGACGTTACCTCACTGATGTCTGGGCAGATTTATCAGCTCTGACTCATATAAACACTGAATAGTTCAAATAGATCATAAACAGCTCAGAGAGAAGGGGTTAGACCGTGTTGTCAGCTAGCTCACCCACGGGCAATCTGACCAATCAGCAGACTGAACATCCCCACCTGGACTGTCGTGACTCACTGTGTTTGCAGTTGTCTGTTTAAAAAGAAACGGAAGCGCAGAAAAGAGCTACAAATCAACAAAACTATGAACTCATTTGGACCAGATGAGCCAAACCGCAGGTGTGAAAATGCCCAAAAATATAAACTGCAGTCTGCTGCAACATCAAACACAACACACCACTTCTGTAGGACTTCTCCTCCTGCATAAACCCATATAATCCAGTTCATGGTTTCTCTCTGTTGGGCTGCTGAAAGCAGCACAATAGCCATTTTGAACAATGACTCTAATCTCAAGCTTTCTGTTTTCCTGTTAAACCTTCTGCAGTGACTCTAATTTCATCCACCTGTCCTCCACTTAGGTGCTGGGGCCTGGCATGTGTCTGAACTAGAAACCTGATCATCTGCAGGTACAAAAATAGCTCCAGCAGACCTGAAAGGCCAATTCTATAAACTGTTGCTACGGAAAGCAAAACCTTTGCAGAAATCACAGACATCACAATTAAAATTATACATTAAATTGTTTTGGATTATTGCTTTAAACTAAGCATGCCACATCTGGGAAATGGTGGTAACTGGTTTAAAGTTTAGTTTAACCAGTGGAACACAAACTGGATCACTCTCAAAGAGATGAGAGATAACCTTCACTGTCCACAGGTGAAACTGGAAAAATTAGAATATTATGCAAAACATCATTTATTTCAGCAATTCAACTTAAAAGATGAAATTAATATATTACATGCATAGTCAGATATTTCAAGCCTTTATTTGCTATAATTGTGATTAGGGCTGGACGATATAGAAAAAAAAGCATATCAATAAAAGAAATTATATTGATTAATATCAACAATTATAAAGAAATGTAGAAAATATATTTTAAGTGCAGCCTTGGCCATTTTATGTCATTACTTTATGATAAAACAAGTTGGTTGTGTTAGCAGACTTGATTTTTAATTGATTTTCAGCAAATTTTTCAATTGATCGTTGTATTTTTTTGTCAGACTTGTAAAAACCAAAATATCGCCATGCTGGTGAACTACTGTAACCTTTTTCAGAATCTTGTTTTATTGCCAGTTAAATGAGAGTCATACATTACTAGGAATTTTGCAGAATGGTGCAAACATATTCAAAAAAGAGTATACATAATAAACATAAGAAACATGAGGTGACTGTTGCAGATCTGTATGGGTTATGATGATTATTTGGTGTGTTACGGGACAATTTCCTCCACTGCTCCTTGCTGCAACATCTTGCTGTCTGTTTAGGTGTGCGAGGGTAGGGCTTGGTGACGGAGCATGCCTGGGTCTGTGTTTTTGATTGGTTGGAAGTGAGTAATTGCCTCTAGTAATAAGCTACCTGATAGGCTATAGTAGAAAAAAAATAAACTTTTTGATTGAAGTTTTTATTGACCCATCTTTTTTCTATCGCGCCATACATCTATCGATAGATATATCATTATTGAATTATTGTCCAGCCCTAATTGTGATGATTATGACTTACAGCTGATGAAATTCAAAATCTCAGACAATTAGAATATTGTGAAAAGGTTCAATATTCTAGACTCAAAGTGTCGCACTCTCATCAGCTGATTAATCCAAAACACCTGCACAGGGTTCCTGAGCCTTTAGATGGTCTCTCAGTCTAAGTTGGATTACTGACATAAATGGACCTTTGTAGTATATTTGATTTTTCAAATTTCACCTGTAACCTAAAACACACCTGTGTCATAACTCAAACAAGGAAGCAACCTAAAGCCAACAAAACTTTTGATCACACTTTGAGTTTTTGTTTAACGTTTTCTCTTCAGAGTGTGAAAATGAAAACAAAATGGTGGTAATTGATGTTTGCTTCAAATCAATCTATTACCGATCAATAGTTACGTTTGCATTAAAAACACGTTTAATGTGGAGACATAAACATTTTAACACTACTCAGGACTGCTTTGGTCAAAAGGGTAATTATATGCATCATTTCTTTACCATTAGTTCAAGCATCATAGTTCTAGAACCTGCTTGTATTTCATGGGAGAAGCAGCACAGCCCCAGAGATCAGGGCAGATTGAGCTGTGACACTGAACACCGTTTTAGAGGAGAAGGAGTGGAGGTGGGTTGCAAAGTGGATCTCTGTGTGATGAAGTGAAACCGTTGATGTACGAAAAGCGGTTTGACCTTTTCGATATGTGACGCTAAATTTCTTAGTTAAGTTTCAGCAACTGAGCCTTGATGCTATGTGTGTCTGCTGTTGCACATAACGGTCTTGCACATTCAGGGGTTGGTTGATATTATTATTATAAGCCTTCAATATACGCTTTCTTTTATCCATTAAAGATGCACGTAATTTGAATACAGCTGGAAAAATGTCTGTAGTGCATCCTCCTCTGTCCTGGGGTTTCAGGAAGCTGTAAATTGTCATTAAATAAAAAGAAAAGCTCAACGCACTGGTCTTAACTAAAAAACAAACTTCTGAACTAGAGAAATCTGAAAAAAGGGGATGTTTAAGTAAAAAGTTTAACATTTGTTACTTTTATATTATGTTTACATTGTTATTCTCATGTAATTTACTGCCCAAGTTAAATGTAATGTAAAAAAAAGTTGAACACAAAGTACAAGATATAAATTAATCCACTAAGTAAAATCCTGAACATTCTCATATGCACATATGAATCTATTTAAGATGCAGTAATGTACAAGACTTAGTACAGCAGCAGTAAATCAAGTTTTTTTTAAAGCACTGGTGGCTATCAGAAAGGAAAAGTAATAACAAAACCATTAAACAAGTTTATTTTTTATTGCCCTGCAAATAAGTTTATGCATTGTAAATAAAAAAATATGTTATATCCATCCATCCATCCATTTTCTCCCGCTTATCCGGAGTCGGGTCGCGGGGGCAGCAGCCTAAGGAGGGAAGCCCAGACCTCCCTCTCCCCAGCCACTTGGGCCAGCTCCTCCGGGGGAATCCCAAGGCGTTCCCAGGCCAGCCGAGAGACATAATCTCTCCAGCGTGTCCTGGGTCTTCCTTTGGGTCTCCTCCCGGTTGGACGTGCCCGGAAAACCTCACCAGGGAGGCGTCCAGGAGGCATCCTAATCAGATGCCCGAGCCACCTCAACTGGCTCCTCTCGATGTGGAGGAGCAGCGGGTCTACTCCGAGCCCCTCCCGGATGACCGAGCTCCTCACCCTATCTCTAAGGGAGAGCCCAGCCACCCTGCGAAGAAAACTCATTTCGGCCGCTTGTATCCGCGATCTCGTTCTTTCGGTCACTACCCAAAGCTCGTGACCATAGGTGAGGGTAGGAACGTAGATCGACCGGTAAATTGAGAGCTTCGCCTTTCGACTCAGCTCTCTCTTCACCACGACAGACCGGTACAACGCCCCCATCACTGCAGATGCAGCACCAATCCGCCTGTCGATCTCACGCTCCACCCTTCCCTCACTCGTGAACAAGACCCCGAGATACTTAAACTCCTCCACTTGGGGCAGGACCTCGTCCCTGACCTGGAGAAGGCATTCTACCCTTTTCCGACTCAAGACCATGGTCTCGGATTTAGAGGAGCTGATTCTCATCCCAGCTGCTTCACACCCGGCTGCGAACTGCTCCAGCGAAAGCCGGAGATCACGTTCTGACGAAGCCAACAGGACCACATCATCTGCAAAAAGCAGAGACCTGATCCTTAGGCCACCAAAACGGATCCCCTCACCACCTTGGCTGCACCTAGAAATTCTGTCCATAAAAGTTATGAACAGAATCGGTGACAAAGGGCAGCCTTGGCGGAGTCCAACTCTCACCGGAAACGAGCCCGACTTACTGCCGGCAATGCGGACCAAGCTCTGACACTGGTCGTACAGGGACCTAACAGCCCGTATCAAGGGGCCTGGTACCCCATACTCCCAGAGTACCCCCCACAGGGCCCCCCGAGGGACGCGGTCGAACGCCTTCTCCAAATCCACAAAACACATGTAGATTGGTTGGGCGAACTCCCACGCACCCTCCAGGACCCCCCCAAGGGTATAGAGCTGGTCCAGTGTTCCACGGCCAGGACGAAAACCACATTGCTCCTCCTGAATCCGAGGTTCGACTATCCGACGGACCCTCCTCTCCAGAACCCCTGAATAGACCTTACCAGGGAGGCTCAGGAGTGTGATCCCCCTGTAGTTGGAACACACCCTGCGGTCCCCCTTTTTAAATAGGGGGACCACCACCCCGGTCTGCCAATCCAGTGGAACTGCCCCCGATGTCCACGCGATATTGCAGAGCCGCGTCAACCAACACAGCCCCACAGCATCCAGAGCCTTAAGGAAATCCGGGCGGATCTCATCCACCCCCGGAGCCTTGCCACCGAGGAGTTTTTTGACCACCTCAGTGACCTCAGCTCCAGAGATTGGAGAGCCCAACCCAAAATCCCCAGACTCTGCTTCCATCCTGGAAGACGTGCCGGTGGGATTGAGGAGGTCTTCGAAGTACTCGGCCCACCGATTCACAACGTCCCGAGTCGAGGTCAGCAGCACACCCTCCCCACTGTAAACAGTGTTGGTAGTGCACTGCTTTCCCCTCCTGAGACGCCGGATGGTGGACCAGAATCTCCTCGAAGCCGTACGGAAGTCTTGTTCCATGGTCTCACCGAACTCCTCCCATGCCCGGGTTTTTGCCTCTGCGACCACCCGAGCCGCATTCCGCTTGGACTGCCGGTACCTATCAGCTGCCTCCGGAGTCCCACAGGCCAAAAAGACCTGATAGGACTCTTTCTTCAGCTTGACAGCATCCCTAACCGCCGGTGTCCACCAGCGGGTTCGGGGATTGCCGCCACGACAGGCACCGGCCACCCTGCGGCCACAGCTACGGTCAGCCGCCTCGACAATGGAGTCACGGAACATGGTCCATTCGGACTCAATGTCCCCCGCCTCCCCCGGGACGTGTTCGAAGTTCTGTCGGAGGTGGGAATTGAAGCTCCTTCTGACGGGAGACTCTGCCAGACGTTCCCAGCAGACCCTCACAACACGTTTGGGTCTGCCAGGTCTGACCGGCATCCTCCCCCACCATCGAAGCCAACTCACCACCAGGTAGTGGTCAGTTGACAGCTCCGCCCCTCTCTTTACCCGAGTGTCCAAGACATGCGGCCGCAGATCAGATGAAACGACAACAAAATCGATCATCGACCTGCGGCCTAAGGTGTCCTGGTGCCAAGAGCACATATGGACACCTTTATGCTTGAACATGGTGTTTGTTATGGACAATCCATGACGAGCACAGAAGTCCAACAACAGAACACCACTCGGGTTCAGATCAGGGGGGCCGTTCCTCCCAACCACACCTCTCCAGGTCTCACTGTCGTTGCCCACGTGAGCATTGAAGTCCCCCAGCAGAACGAGGGAGTCACCCGAAGGAGCGCTTTCCAGCACCCCCTCCAGGGACTCCAAAAAGGGTGGGTAGTCTGAGCTGCAGTTTGGTGCATAAGCACAAACCACAGTCAGGACCCGTCCCCCCACCCGAAGACGGAGGGAGGCTACCCTCTCGCTCACCGGGGTAAACCCCAACGTACAGGCACCAAGATGGGGGGCAAGAAGTATGCCCACCCCTGCTCGGCGCCTCTCAGTGGGAGCAACTCCAGAGTGGTAGAGAGTCCAACCCCTCTCAAGGAAACTGGTTCCAGAGCCAGAGCCATGCGTTGAGGTGAGTCCAACTATATCTAGTCGGAACCTCTCAACCTCACACACCAACTCCGGCTCTTTCCCCACCAGAGAGGTGACATTCCACGTACCAAGAGCTAGCTTCTGTAGCCGAGGATCAGACCGCCAAGGTCCCTGCCTTCGGCTACCGCCCTTTACACATCGCACCCGACCCCTTTGGCCCCTCCCATGGGTGGTGGGCCCATGGGAAGGGGGACCCACGTCTCCTCTTCGGGCTATGCCCGGCCGGGCTCCATGGGTGAAAGCCCGGCCACCAGGCGCTCGCCAGCGTGCCCCAACTCCAGGCCTGGCTCCAGAGGGGGGCCCCGGTGACCCGCGTCCGGGCGAGGGAACACTGGTTCCATTCATTTTATTCATCATAAGGGGTCTTTGCAAATAAGTTTATGCATTGTAAATAAAAAAATATGTTATATATAATTCTTTACTGCATTGTCGTTTATATTAAGTATATTGAGGACAGTAAGCCATCAAAATGTCTTTTATATTACGTCATTGTTGCTTCTTTTGTGCTATTTTATTAGTTTTCATGAATTTTTTTAAGCTTAACATCAAAAAACACTGAAAAATACGAGTCTAAGAACCTTATGTGTTATCTAAAAATGATTGAGTTTAGAGTATGTTAGAAAAAGCACACTAATAGGTGAAGTGTATTAATTGTTGTATATTTTTATTGAGAAAAACATTTTAAACATTCACTAATATTTGATTTTCTGTTAGTAACTTAAAGAATAAAATTTTTTTCTACTAATATTTTTTTATGGAGCTTTAATTTTATTTTTTGCATATTTTCCCCACCCATCACCTCTTTTAGGCTAAAAACCTTTTATGTTCTACTTGTATTTATCTCATTTGTAGTTTTACATTTGTTTCACTCCATGTAAATAGTCTGCTATAGTTTATTATACAGTATTTTCAAATTCAGTAAATTGCTTTTAAATATATATTTCATATTTCTAATTCACTGTACCTCCTTTTATCAATTCTGTGAATATACTTTGCTGCTGTTGCACCTAAATATTCCCACTGGGGGCCAATAAACGCATTTTCTATTCTATTCTACTTCCTTTATTACCATATTTGTACATGTCCACCTGTTCTGAGTCACTTGTGTTATTTTTCTGTAAGAAATTCGGTGGAAACAAACGGGCCAGCGGCCGCAGACCCGTCCGAACCTGGTACCGTTGCAGAACTTTGCACGCTCACCCATGTGGGGCCAGCAGGAGGGGCCGTGCTGAGGTGTTCGAGGAGCCGTAAAAGCAGCCAGTGTGTCGCAAACCAGGTGTTTTGCTAAGGTGACGTCGTAAAGAAGAGGGGGGAGGAATTGGATGGGTGAGGAGGGAGGGTGGGAGGAGGTAACTGTGAACGGCTGCGCCTCAGACTCAGCGAGAGGATCATGGCGGATGGCCCCAGGTGTAAGCGCAGAAAACAGGCAAACCCGAGGAGGAGCAGCGGTAAGTCCAAACTCCTCCGTTACCGCGGCTGGGCGAGCCGGGCGGGCTGTCCGCAAGCTTTTCTCTCGGTAAAGTCCCGCTGGAGACTCTTGGGAGTGAGTTGGACCACATTAGTGCGACTTTTTGAGTGCGTCCATATCCCTGTGTGGTGGTGTACCGTTATACCTGGCTGGCTTCTCTCCCTCCGCCTAGCGGTGTATGTATGGGGCCGCCTGCCCGAGCGAACCGTTATCCGCCTATCATGATAACCAGAGGAGCGCTTGGTTCTCGGATGTATTCCCCACTTTTCCTCCACTTTTCCCATCGTTGCTTTTGTACTTTTTGCCACTTTCTCAGCGACAGCAACACTTGGCGGCAGGTTGAGGGGCTTTCACGCAACAACGTGGCCCGTTGCAGTTGAGTCTGTGTGATTTTTTTTTTTTTTTTTTTTTTAGGGCGAGGTTGTTCCGAGGGGTTTGTTGTTTGCTAACTTTCTGCCTGTTCGGGCCGGACGGAGCTTTTCCTCTCCGGGGGTTGAAATAACACAACTTTACGTGTTGCTTTCATGGTCGCGTGGTAATTGCGCAGTTTGTGTTCAGATCGGGGCTTTTTTGCATGAGGTTTGGTTGCGTTCAGTGCCTCTCCGGCTGTGGCAGAGCAGAGATGGGATGTTTAGTTTATCTCCACTTCACCCCGCCTTGCTGCAACTGCACATGTTCGCTTTGTTGAGGTAAGGGTGGACATTACAATATATGTTGTTTAAAAATAGTTTTTAATAAAACGTTATCTCAATATAACATTTTTATTCTGCTGCGCTGTGCACCTGTGGTTTGTAAACCATTAGCCAAGCTGATCAGAACTATTTTGCTCTATTTTTGTCTGTTTTTGCAGTTTTAGTTGAGAATTTAAGCTACCTTTTTCTGGTAAATTAATTATTTTAAGCATACTTAACTCTGTTTTGTATATATGGCATTTTTTTGCAATAATCTACAACATGATGGTTGTTTAATCCCACGAGGTCATTATTAGAAGCTTTATAAATAGGATTTCTGTAGGTGGATGCAATAACTTTAAATTTAGCCAACCTTTTTCAGACAGAGCCTCTCATTGGACGGTTTCTTACCTGTCCTCCCCCCCTTTCACGTTGCGCCAGCCAATAATAAACCCATAAATGTATAAATTCGGGCATGAAGCGTTATGTGTGTGTGAGTCAAGGGGATGGAAAGCACCTTTTTTTTCTCCTGCTGACGCCACGACGGTGACTCTGTGCGTCTGAACAGGAGCCATCATCATCACCATCATCATCATGTTTACCTGAACGCGGATAACGGGGCAGACAAATGGCCTAGAAATAAACACAAATAACACCTGCGGCTTTTCGAGCGGCCACAGAACCGGATCCTCTCTGCGTTTTCCTAAAAAAAGAGGCTCCGTGTGACGCAACGAGCCAGGAAAATCGCTCCAAATGTCAACTTGTGCAGGTAGAGATGGAGATGTATTTATAGTTTTCACCGTGCGGCTGCAAAGCCTCGCTTGGATGCTCGCCTCTCTTCGTTCTCGCGGGATTTATCTCGGCAGCACGCATTTCTGACCCACTTTGTGCATGCTTTACCTCTGCTTTTATGTATTTTGTGGGCCGATTGCCCCGTTTGGTCGAGTGCACCCCTGGTGCTCTCCGTGTATCTGCTTGTGTGTGTGTGTGTGTGTGTGTGCGTGGTGTGGACAACGAGCGGTGCATAAGGTGGTTTAAATCCTCCCTTCCTCCCCTCCGTTTTCAGTAAGGGTGTCTAAACGGCTCTCCATCAAACCTCTTCTACCATCTATTGTGCTGCGATCATTCCTTATGTAATTTCCCTGAGCCGAGGGGGAATGGCGGTCAGTGCCATTACTGCAGTGAAGGTGGGGTTGCTGATTTATTTATTTATTTATTTTTGTCTGGACCGGAGGCAGCCAGGTACGCAAGGTGATGCAACACCTATAAAGGTGTAGTCCTGCCGATTTTTCACTCGACCTTCTGCTCACAAAAGGCATGGATTCTGCACTTTAATGCTTCCATTTGATCCCAGTTTTTCCACATTTACCTTTAAATGAGCCTTTTATTTTTTATCAAAAAATCTCGGACTGAGAACAGAGGCGCAGATGGCTAAAGGTGTTCTGCTTCATTATTGTCCGCTTTAAAAAACAACGAAACACCTTTTTAATTTTATTCTACTTGACACAAACAGCTTGTTCATTTTTGGTATAATCCAAAATGAAGTGCTAAAGTCATCCACCTGATATACATTTACAAGAGTTATTAAACTGCTCTTAAAGGGATATGTCCTGGTGAAGCTGGTAATAAATGGTGTTCCTCAGGTGGCTGGATCCAATATGGGTTTTCAGATTTAACCCTTTAATGCCTTACATATGAAGTCAGTAAACTATTTATTGCCTACTAATATACTTTTTGAGGGCGATGGTGGCAGAGGAGTAAAGTGCCCGCCCGCAATCAGAAGGTTGCAGGTTTGTGCCCCGCTCAGTCTGTCGCTGTTGTGTCCTTGGGCAAGACACTTAACCCACATTTCCTGCTGGTGGTGGTACGGCAGCCTCTCCTCCGTCAGTGCACCCCAGCTGTAGCTACGATGTAGCTAATCATCACCAGGGTGTGAATGTGTGTGTGAATGGGTGAATGACTGATTGTGTTGTAAAGCCCTTGGGGGGCTCTGGAAGGCAGTATATCAAATACAGGCTATTTAAAAATTCAGTTATTTTATTTAATTATATACTGGTACAAAAACAAAGAAATAGAATTGGCATTTGCCATCTGCAGATTCTCCATCACGGGGTGGTGTAGAGATAGACACAAACGCTGTTAAAGAGGTAGAGGCTCTAAACCAAGAAATCAGCCTATCAATAGCTGTGTTTCCATTAGAGAGTACAGGGACATTTCAGGGACAGGGGAAGGTGATGCTGGCTTCTCAGCCGTTTTGTCTTCATAGTAAATCAGCCCTTCCAGGACTTACGCCTGATTTATAAGTCTCCATCAGCTTGAGTGTGGAGTCGCACACACGCATTGAGATGTTTTCCCTTCAGACTTCTGTGTCATCTGGGGAGAGTTGCAAAGCAGTTCCCTGCCAGGACAACAGAGGGCGTAGCGCTTTTCAGAGGTATCCTGCCACAATTACAGCCACATATCCGGACCACAATAGCGTATTCACTATTGTGTTTTTATTGTTTTTATGTATTTCAGAGACTTTTTAACACGTACGAATTTTTCCCTCATTCTCCTCCACCTCTTCATGCGATCGGCATCTCTAAACCCACGTTTCCTGTCGTTTCCGTCCATGAATGAACGCTTGCTGTGTATATTTGCACTAATTCAGTCACGGGTGACTAAATTCTCATATTTTCGGACTTTTTCTGCGAGGCGTTCGTCAATCTTTTTCGTGTCTGCTGCTAAATATCTTTGTTTTTTGAGGGGGCAATGGCGGTGCTCTATTAACTTGATGGTGTTTAGTGTTATTGCTTAATCACAAAGATCATCAGAAAGCTCACAGGATTACGTTTGTCTAGTGGTTCATGAGCTAATTGTTTTTAGCCCTATTCATAATGGTCCTTCTTTGGCTCACCTATCATTTGTTTGTTAACTGTAATGACTATTTGAAAATCAAGTTTAAGTAAAGTATAACGTGATTTTTGTGCACAAAGGAGCAAGGTTATTACCATTTTGGTTTTAAAAATCCTGACATAAGTGGTAAACTATTGCTTGTCACAAACCAAGGTTGCTATTGCGATTACTCCCAGCAGTGATAGTAGTTGGACCTTGTAAAGAAAAAAGCAAAATATATATATATAACACTTTTGTATCATTTTATTTATTCTTTCCTGAGCTATGCTCCCTTTAGGCATCACTCCAGAGTAATTCACTGAGGTGGTGTTCGTAAAAGCCACATCGTAGGAGGACTGGGGCTCCTTTTCAGGTGTTACCAGTGTTACTACCAGTGACTAACAGCATTTATTTTGTCTTTCACAATAAACCAATCTGGACCTTTTTAAGTTTTATTGGTAGCTGGCTAAGAGCCCTAGCTTTAGCACTCTTTATATGGGATTTCCTCCAAAGCAGTCACTCCTGAGCTTCTACCAAAAAGAAATGTTTACATTATCCTCGATAATGAAGTTTTCTGCATATACAATAAACATTAATTGTTCTTTAAAGTAGTCATTTACAACAAAGGGGGCAACCATCTGGTATTTTTCCTCACTGGAGGCTCCTCGGCCTGCTGATGATCTGTAGTTCTGCTGTAAATGGGAGGTGTCCGCCTCCATGCTGCTGCTGTGATCACTCCTTCGTCATCCAGCGCCTTCAAAGAGCTCCATGTTTGTCTGTGTACCGATGCACTCTTGGCTGTGCTGTAATCTTACACCACAATTTAGAGACTACAGGAATGCAGCCTGGTGTTAACATACCTTGACAGGATAAACACAGCGGCCTGCTGCCTGGCGTGTCCCATTTGGTCTTAGGACTCCGTCATTGGTCCAAAGGAAGTGAAATTTTACTTGGAGTGGGTGTTGATGGGGTTGTTTTTGTTTAGGTTCCCTTTTTGGCTCCAGTTATGGTTCTAGAGTTGATTTTTTTTTGCTCAGTTTTCACATTTAGACGTGCTGTAGTGTTTTTGAAGAGGCAGATGAAGAAATCAAGAGGGCATTTTTATTTTAGAAGTGATTGTGAAATATTAAAAGTTATTTGCAGCTTTGTGAAGGTTTTTCCACTGACACTTTACAGCGGCTGCTTTTAGCCAACAGCTTATCAGGAAGGAGTACTGTTTTGAAGGCTAGTGAAACACTCTCTGTTCAGCCATCATGGTTCCAGGTGCACAATGTTATGTTTGACTATTAGTGATGGGAATTATGGCTCTTTGAAGGGAACTAGGGCTGGGCGATAAATCAAAAATTTATTGAAATTTCTGACTGTAATTGATATAATTGTTCCCATGTCAATAAATTTGGTAATAAAAATGAAAAGATGTGTGTAGGTTGGCGACGTTCATGTCCCTTTAAGAAGCTGTACCACCTCGAGTCACATGACAACGTGACTCAACGTAATACACGTGACAGCTTTTGTTTTTGCGCAGACATGTAGCTATCGTCCATTTATCGTTATCGAGGTGAACTCCTCAATATGTCGTGATATTGATTTTAGGCCATATCACCCAGCCCTAAAGGGAACCGTTCATTCAAGAGACGTTTACCTGAAAGAGCCGTTCAAAAATGTCCCTTCGTCTTCTTTTGTCTTGAATCGTGTAACCCCTTTCTTCCACTTGATGTGAAAGCATCACGAAACGTACGTGGCTATTACATCACGCGCCGCTTTCACGTCCAGTGGAAAGAAAGGGTAAGTGACTCCTTATCTAAGGCACTGGCAAAGGAGTAGCTGCACAAATCTCGTTGTTGAAAAACAATGACGGTAAAAGTGATTCTGATTCTATAAAGGCTGGCTCTTTTTAACGAAGCGGAGTCATCTCCGGGGATGGGGGGTACGTGAAGCGTTCATCTGGGCACTGATAGACAAAATGAAAGGGTCTACTCTCTACAAGGACTCGACTCTCAACTAGAGGTCGACCAATGTTGGTTTTTCTATCACCAATGCCGATACGTAGAGACAATGGTCAGCCGATGGCCGATATGTACTGCCGATTTTTATGGGTTGATTTTCATGGCCAATATCTATTCTCCACCTTATTTTCATGCTAAAACGTCACTAATCAGTTGATGCACAACATTTCTGAAGCTGAATCAGTTTTTGTGCTCTGAATTGAACTAACTGTTAAATCTTAACTTCGTGCATTGTTTAATGTTAAAGTCATAAACTTAAATAAAGTTAATTTAGAGTATTTATTATGCAGATGTTATTAGTGAATGTAAAAATACATTTGAATTAAACTCTCAAACAGCACCGGGCTGCCCGAGAATGTGCCTGACTTTAAATCGGCTTTACTAAGGACAAATATCGGCCAACGCCGATGTATAAAAAACAGTAAATATCTGACCAATATATCAGTCTACCCCTACTTTCAATGCTCCCTTTGAATAGAATAGACCTTATTGATCCCACAGTGGGGAAATTCACTTCTTAAGGCAGCACAAACACTCAGAGAATAGGAAAAAAGGGTCATTTTGTTCGTAAATGTCACATCACTATTGAGCATCGACATTGCAACACGTCTGAGGCAAATGAACTCATTGTGTTCTTATCTAATGTTAAAGGTACCTGACATGCAGCGATCCACCAATCCCAGTCGTTATTACTCAGTTCACAGAAGCAGACCACGAGGGCGTGGGCTTTATCACAAAACACAACCCTTCATGCTTGATTTTCTTCTAAATTTCATTGGCTATTTGAGGCAGCAATACACAGTATACTTGGATCAGTTACGATGTCTATCAGACGTTTGACGCTAATATGAAGATCCATCCAAAAGGGATTTGAAAGGTTTTCAGCGGTGTATTATGTTGGATTGTGGACGTAAGATCTTTTGTGGACTATTTTATTGGATGACATTAATTAGACACTTGTAGATGGAAACAGACCATTTTTGTTTAAGATTGTTCTGTTCTGTCAATGAAATTAGGATTTGAACAGTGAGTTAGATGCTATTTATTTATTTATTTTTCATTTGAGTGGTTGTCTACATGTCTGATTGTATCACGTTGCAAAGAAACTCTGATTTGACCCAGAAGAATGTAATTTACCTTCCGAGGTACATAAAACGCCAGCGGGTTTTGGCAGGAGTGAAGCTTAACTTAAAGTGCTATTTAAGTCATCTGTTGAATATTTCTGTAAATTTTAATCTTGCAGGTTTTGAAATCCAGTATTGTGCAGTGCTGCGTCCAGGACTACAAATGGTTTATTAGGGGTTAATTTCCAAAGTAGAGCTATTTTATCCCACCTTGAACTGCACATGAAGCTCGTTGGTTATCACACTTTCTCTAAGAAAAACAAAAAGAGCTGGACATAAAAGCAGCAGGATTTTTATCTCTCTTTTTGATCTTTATGCATTAAAACAACACGTAGCTTCAGGTTCTGTTGCAGCTGTTTTACAGTGCGATGGAGTCATGTGAGCGACCTGAGGTAATTCTAAGCATATTTGTTGCTAACATGATTTGCAGTAGACTCGGTTCACCTTTGTGCACTCATTAGTGAGTGCCATTACACAAATCCACCTTGTTATTCTGTTGCTATGTCTGCTAATCTCTTCTATTGAAAACGTGTTCATGTCAGCCTTTACTGATACATCCACCCCCTGTTTTTGCTCTGTGAGGATCATAAGTGGTATTAAAGGTTGTTTTGGGTTAACAGTGGCTGCTATTCTATCCATAACCTGTGATCATTCACGTGATCGTCTCACTGAAGAGCCTAGGGTTGCACAATTTTTAGATGGAGTGTTTCTCCTGCACAAATGGGCCTGTGGAATGACAAAGCACTACAGGATGTCTTTAGCAAGTCAGCACTGACCCCTCCCCATCGCCTTTTATGGTCCAGAGAGGGAGGTGCATCAGGCCACTGATGCTGCCTCTGTGACTAATTGGTGTGTGTGTGTGTGTGTGTGTGTGTGTGTGTGTGGAGGTGAACATGAATATGGGAAACTGCTTCTTTCCTCCAGGCTTGGCATAACAACACGGGCCTACTTGTTTGGATTTACATGCATTAACATGTTGCCTTCAAGGGAAAAAAATCCGTAGTTATCGTGTTTCTGTTGCAGATGATCTTGGACGATGAACGCATCCTGACAGATCAGGCTTGGGACGTTGCATCTAATGATTCAGTGCACCATAATGAAGGCAAATGCATCTGGTTTAAACCAGATTAAACAGCAGCCCCAGTTGTCTGATTTCTGCGTGGTTTTGTTGTCACTACGCAGTTGCAGCTACTCTACAAATCTTGCATTTGGGGAAGTTGTTGAAATCAACTGATTCAAACAGCAAATATAATCATCAGCTGAACCACAGAGTAAAAGTTGCCACGGATGAGAGGTGACTAAAACCGTTCCCCGGTTCAGGCGTGTCTGCTGGTGCAGGTGTGATTTGCCTGTGCTGCTTCAACGCTTGACGTGAGGCTTATTTTTAGTCGAGGTGAAAGGGAAATGGTTTCTGATTTAAAGTGAAACTGAGAGCAACTAATTGTGTCACTCAGGCTGCTTGCACTGAGTTCTCTAAATAAGTGCTGGGCTTTTTGTCTTGTTTATCATTGGAGTGTATTTATTAAATTCTACTTCAACTTTAAGGCTGTGCAATAGTCTCAAATCCCAACAGAAGTCATTTCTAACCTGATCATTTAAATTTTCCGTAGGTTTTGCTGTTCTGTGGAAGAGAAAGCTAAAGTGAGGCCAGTGCTAGCTCACTTCCTCTTCTTGTTTGGGTCATCATGGATTTTCTGGTCTGAGTCAACCAGGCACTGATGAAACGTTCTGAATCTGTACATTGTTCAGATATAGTTCAGCTGATGCTTTTGTGTTGCAGCCTGCAGCGGACCTCTTCTCCTCAGCTCACTGTAACACGTCATGGCTCTGCCCCCACTTATGCACACACACCAACCAGCTGCAGTCATCCACATCCCTGGCTTAAGCTCGGGGGGGCAGATCTTTCTCACTCACCTGTTTTCATTGGCGTTTTAACTCAGCATGAGAGCTTTTTGGATTTTATGATTTGTAAAATTTCTTAATTTTACTTGATTTTATCTTTGATGTGTGCGATGTATTGATTTCCTTAGCCTACTGTTGACCTATTGGCCTTGACTTCTAATTGATCTTCTTGGTCAGTTTTGCTGTTTAAAAAGTCCTTTATAAATAAAGTTGGCTTGGCTTACCCCCCCCCAATTAAAAAAAGTGTATGTAGCCATTAGACATGGACATTTACCAGCTCAGTGGCCTAGTGGTATGAGTGTCCACCCTGAGACTGGGAGGTGGTGGATTCAAATCCACGGTTGGGTGAAACCAAAGACTTTACAAATGGGACCCAATGCCTCCCCGCTTGACACTCACCCCGGCTTTCCACAGGATGTGAAAGCGGTGCAAAACGGCCACAAAATGTACTGCACTGCCATTATAGTGGACAGGGTCCTTTCCACTGGCAGATATGTGTAACGGTTTGGACGCGTCCCCAGAAGTGACGGGACGCTATTGTTACGTCTTGAGTCTATTTTTTTCACGTTAAGCTTCTGAAACACGTTAAACTACGCAGTTTAGATCAGGACAAGCAGGAAGTCAAACACGAAGGCAGTGTGAAACATCCGGAAACTTCCAATATAAACGTCACGTGCAATACATCATTTCCTGTGAAACTCTCATAGCCGATGTCAACAGAACAGAAAATATACCGCAGACCTTCTTGGATTCATGCAGCTGTCTTTCTCCTTGCTTGTCATTGTGTGGACTTCTAAAATCACGCATGGTGTTGCAATTCTCCTGTGATTTTGTGACCTCGCGGGATCAGCTGTGTGGAACGATTTCGCGTCAGAATCGCTCCCGGTTGGGAATGAGCTTGTGGGTAAAACGGCGCTATTACGTTGTGCGCCGCTTTCACGCCCTGTGGAAAGCCGGGGTCAGCACTAAGGGGTTGGATTGGGGGATTAAACCACCAAATAGTTCCCGGGCGCGGCCACTGCTGCAGCTCACTGTTCCCCACGGGGATAGGGCAAATGCAGAGGAAAATAATTTCACCAGTGTGTGATGATGACTAATGGGACTTTAACTTTAGACATGTGACTGTATTTTGCACAGTTAAACCATATATTATTTAACCCTTTTGCTCTAAATATGGTCTTTCTTCATTTCAAATATAACTAGGTTTTGAAAGCCTGAAGATCTCATGAGGAGGTTATTCCCTCACTGACCTCCTCTAACCAAAGCCTAATGTGGAACCAGAACTGACAAACTAGTGTTTATTTTAAAGGTGGCCCCACCTATAACAGTTAACCTGCCTCCCAAATAATAATTTATTTAATCTCAGATTTAAATCTGATTTCTGAAAGCCCCATCGTGGTGAAACTTTCCTCTGCTGCTCCGATAATGGACGTGCCCGTCCTTTAAACTCACTGTTTGAGTGTTAAACATCTGAACACACATGCACTCATCTGTGGGAGTTTGTGCAGGCTGTGTGTTGAAAGGGGCCGTCCCATTGAAAGTTGTTCACTCAGCCAGTGGGAAGCCTCTCTCCTGCTTCTTTGGTGGCAGCAAAATTTACATATTCTTCAAATCCCGTTCCCTTTTCTCTTCAGGCTTAGAAGTCGTGGGAATCAGTGAAAACGCAGCCTGAAGCTTCTTCCTGCTTCACGTCAGGCTGCAGTTACAGCAGTGTGTTGTCCGCTGGAGTCTGTCATGTGCTCTATGGTTAAACTTTAACTTAGGATGCTTCTTAAGGACAAAACAAAAAGAAGCTGGTGTGGGAGGAAGCAGTTTTTTAAAACACTTATAGATTAGTGCGAAACTTAATCTCACCTTTAAATATGTTGCATTAAATAACTGATAAATGTTAACTAAAAATAAAGATGAATGCTTTTTATTTTAGAACATGTGATGGTAAAATAATATTTTGGATTTTAGACAAACAATGAAAGATTGTAAACCTAAGCTGAATGTTTTTATTATTTCTGGCCAGCAGATGCTAGCTTTCTGCAGCCCACTCTTGTTCTTTTAAGAAATAATGCTCCTCTATCGCCTAGGCTCTTCTAAGTGCTCTTAAATTAATATCTGTTTAGGTTAAGCAATTATTTCACATTTATTCAATAAAAACTACATAATGGACAAGAAACAAACTATGCATCAGCTGCCTTTTATTATTGACCCTTAATGAACCTGCAGCATTCAGCCACTGGTTCTGATCTCTAAAATACACGATGCATTAAAAAGTGTAAATGGTGTGTTTCAGAGGATTTCAGTGAAAGCTCGTCTGTTATCTTGACACAATTGGAGAACATTTGATTCTCAAAACGTTTGATGGTTTTCAGTTGTTTTTGTCAATGTTTATTTATTTATAAAGCACTTTAAAAACAGAGCTGCTCCAAACAGGATAGCGGTAAAATACCAAGACAAACAGACATAATAACACAGGCATAAATGAGGATAATAGAATAAAATCCAAAAGATTTAAGCATGCAGAATCTCAGTTGTTTATTCTCCTTTAATATTTCACCCCCCAAACGGGTAAAGTTTCAAACCAGATCTCATTTCTTGTACAATTTAATGATTTTAAAGCCAACAAGAGCAGAACAGCGACATGTCTGTTGGATGGGGGGAGACCTCTGGCAGTGGCGGTGTTCTCAGGAGACATTAATCATGGGAGATGGACAGGTGGGCTGGGAGGAGCCTGACTCACTAAAGACACTCCTGAGACTGCAGAGGGAGCCGCGGCAGCAGCAGGACAGGTGGGAGTGCAGGAGAGAATTAGATTAAAGGCCCAGCACCGTGATTTATTCTCCCCTTTCCTCGGCTCTTCATTTGGGTCATTTTTTTGTCATTGAAGCAGAAAATTAAAGTGGACGTCCTTTTTTATAGTCGCTTGTGTGTATTTTATCTACCTGTTTGTGACCGGCATGTGGTGGAAGTGCAGACCGCCTTTGCTCAGACTCATATCTGAGTTTGTTTTATGACATGTGCATCATGTTTTACGAGTAATCTGATTTGTGAGCAGGTTTATTAACATTTACAAGCATGATGGGCCATCGACAGGAGTGTCTTTGATTTAAAATAATATGTGAAAAGCATTTCTTAATCCTGAAATTTGACCACGTATTTGGCAAATTTTGTCTTTTAGATGAACGTTTTTGAAGTAAAATGTGAGAAAAGTTTAGGTTTGACATTAAATGTTGAAATAACTTTGCACAAAGCTTCACTTCCCTCAAACATGATATTCTTGTAAAGTTTTGTTTTGTTGACGTAAATATTTTCTAAGTTTTATGACTATTATGTCCATTTCTGATATTGTTATACAATCATTGTCTATTTTTCTACTTTTATCGTGGTGGACCAAAGTTAGAAAATATTTTGAACATGGGTTTATCTTTACACATTTTAAACCAAACCAACTTCCTCCCACTTATCTTAATCTCTTGGCCAATGCTCATTTTTATTTAAAATCATTTATCAGCTCATAACAATAACAGGCTGATAAAACTTTGCTGCTTTGTTTCTGTTTTATTAATTTTTTAATTCTTTTCCACTGAAAATGGTCTATGAAGTTATAATTGCTTAATAGAAAATCAGAAATTGCCTCAGTAAATTATTAGGTTTTACTCCAAGCTTTGAAAACGTATCTCAGCTCTTTCTCCTAATAACAACATATCCCATGACTGCTTACAGTAGGAGTTGTTTACATTCTGTGGAACCCAGTTTGTGGCTAGGTTTCTCGCTCTTGTAGGTGATGTTATATTTGCTGTTGTATTCCGAGACAAAGCTCTGCTGCCCCGTTTCCTTCTCCCATCCTGCTGTGGTCGGAGACTGAATGTGCTTGGAGGAAACGGGATTTGATTAGCATCTGAGTGGAGCTGTGTGTTGTGGATTCTCTCATCCCATGCTCCTTCAGGCTTGATGTGTGGTCAGTGACGTCATCAAATGAAAAGAAGGCACAGGAGGTGAATAAAAACACCCTGCCTGCAACAAAACTCAGGTCTATTAAGGTGTTATGAACTGACAGTTCATGTTAAAATTCAGTTTGTTGATGTTGAAGATTATTAGTCTCTGTTTCTCAAAACAATTTCACAGTGGAGTGAAAAGAGATGGAAGAAAAGGGTGTGTTATTGAATTACAGGTGATGGCTGCTAATTGGGCCCTTCAGGGGTGTGTGTGTGTGTGTGTGTGTGTGTGTGTGTGTGTGTGTGTGTGTGTGTGTGTGTGTGTGTGTGTGTGTGTGTGTGTGTGTGGCTCTGGGGATGTAGACTTGATGAAGCTGTTAGGGTAAAGTGCAGGGCCCTAGTGTGCTCCCTGAGTGCTGTGCTTTAGAGGCTGTCCTGTCCCCACAGAGGAGCACTAATGGATGCCACCCAGCCCCGATGAATTACACCCAGACTGGATAGATGAAGCCGTGATGGGGCCGAGGGTAATTGAGGCGGCTTGGTTGGCTTAAAGAGTGTTCATCCGTAGATGAGCTGCAGGCATGAAGCAAACACTTTTTATTGAAGCTGTTATTTTCTCTGCAGTATCATTGTTTGTATTCATCGCAGGAAGTCAGCAGGGTCTAAAAGTCTTTATATACAAGGTCTTTATCCAGATAAGTCATCATACTGTAGCTGAGCTCATAGCAGGTTGGACGGCTGGAGCGATATTTTTTACGCCCATGAATTAGTCCTGCAGATAGAATACTTGCATGTCAAATCAGTCTTTTTGCAACACTCTGTAATAAATATAGTATCATCATTAGAAAGCTAGGCCTTTTGTGATGCCAATGATGTATGCCAATCAATGAGACAACCATAGACACAGTAAATGGCTCGGACCATCAGCAGGGACCCAGACCACCCCCTCCACAGCCATTTCTGCCTGCTGCCTTCAGGCCAAAGATACAGGACTCTTGAGGTGGAAGCGGGCACGCTTCAGCAACAGCTTTGTCCTTTCTGCCATTGCTGCTCCTAACAGTTTTAGAATCTAATCCTCCTCCATACCACTTTTGTATGTGCTGTCCTGTCCTGTATGTGTATTTGTCCACGTTATTGTTCTGACAGTGGATGTGAAAAAGAATTTCCCCCAGGGGACAATAAAGGTCTATCTATCTAAATGCTTTTGTCAAATCTCTCGGAAATTCAACATAATGTCCAACTCACCGTTTAAAGTCTCACATCATTAACAGAACAGAGCCATCTTAAACCAAAATAGTCTTGTCCATAATAACGCATTTACATCTGGGTCAGCTCGGTCTGGCCTGGGTAATTGTGTTTACATATGCGTTATCCATGTGTCTGAGTCGACTGTTATTTTCGGCCCTACTGCCTGGCGGTCAGCGTGGTGCTGAGCTGACCCAACTGAAGTTCACGCCTAGTGGGAGCCTCTGATTGGTGGGCGTGCTTGATTTATTAGTAATCTGGATACAGTGGGGTAAGCAATCTTCTCTGATTGCAGCTCAGACCGGAGCTGCAGCGCAAGGACCGACGGGCTGCCGTGAGCGCTCTTGGATGGGAGAGGTGCCCATGGCAGCACTGCTGCTCAGTGAGAGGGTAGGAAGCTGTGTGCTTCATGTCAGAGTCTCCAAAAGCAACACTGCTCGTCTGCTTTTGTTTACTAACTTGTGGCGCTTAGAAAGGACACCTGATTTTATCTGTGCCCATTTTGCCCTGCCCACGTGCTCGGAGATATTCACGTTCCTGAGAAGGCTGTGTAAACAAAACCTGGTCGCGCAGGGACCAGCTGTCCCCACATGGCCCAGCCCGAGCTCATCTAAATGTAAATAATGGGCCTTAAGGGACACATTAATGTCCTCCAGTAAAATGTTTGTCCACAACAAGTCTTACATCTACAATCCAACATGAAAATCATCAAAATTTCCTTCAGATGTGTCTTTCTCACAATCAGTTCCATTAGCATCCTCATATTAGCTTCAAACCTTTGATCAATGTCTCACATGATCCAAGTGAAGGGTTCCCCTTCTCTGCTGAGGCAGAATCTTCAAGCATTGGCCATTAGGTCACTATTTTCACATGAGTAGCTCAATCTAGTCATGGTGCAGTATATTGTAGACTGACACATCGAATAGCCAATGAAATTCAGAAAACAGTGGTCTCTCACGTGAGGACTCCTCGTGGTCTGCTTCCGCTAACTGATTAAGAATGATTGTGATTGGTGGATTGCTGCATATCAGGCCCACTGAAAGGCGTGAAATATATCAACCATTGTCTTTGGTAAAGTAACGCAAAAGCTAAAAACCATATCTGGTGACTGCTCAGTTTTAAAGCCACAATAAGTGACTGATTGTCAGATTCCTTTAACAATTGTTACTGGGTTGTTATAAACCTGCTTTAATTATATCACACATTTCATACACAGAAGCAATTCAATGTGCTTTAACAAATTCTGTTATTGTAATTGCATCAAAGGCACTAAACTGAGACTTGAGGCCTTCATAATAAGAGCCTCTGGCAAAATGTGCACAAAACATCGTTTGTAAAAACCCTTCACATTAAGAGCTCCAGGAAAATGCCTCCTCTAAATTAAATATAATCATGATAAATTACTGGTTATTTAATCATTTCAGTTTGTAAGTATTTTCCCCACATTTTTAACACATTTTAGCAACAACAATGTTAACCACAGTAATTTTCTCTCTATTGGTTTATCTGATCTTAAATGACTTGACACACATCCAATAAAGATATAATTGAAGGAGCTGGTTGGTGGTAGGCTTCTTGTTTAATGTGAAGTTAAATGTAATACTTTTGGATTAATTATGGTAAAAATATGAAACAGCATTTAAACATTTATATCTATTTCCATCAATCCAAATGCATTTATACCATGACCAACATGTTCATTTACAAGGACAGATGCATTGTCAATCAGGTTCAAAACCACTTTCTGGTTTTATGTCTGTAAAAATTAAGCCAAACAATAAGCAGACAGAAATTTTTGTTGCCGTGGTTCTACATAAAATGCACAAGTTGAACACCAGTTTTTATAGTCTTCTTTCCATTTCTGTCCATATGTTCCTCTAGTTATCACTTCTAGATTTCTGTCCTTTTTACTCCTGAACATTCAGGTTAAAATCTCCTCCACCATCATGCTCATTCACTTCAAAGCAGAAGCATCACGGTTTTCTCTGCAGCGTGACTGCTGAGGTGTCAGCTGCTCGTCTCCCTGAGATGTAGGGCAACGACTGTCTGCACGCGGCTTCTCATCAATTTTGTTTGGGTTGTTGCTTTTCATGTGAGTTTGGCTCACGGTTCCTCCGTAGATGAAAACCTCTTGAAGCAGGAGCTCCAGCAGTTCATGTGACTGTGTTTTATGTGCATGGGGGGGGGGGGTTACAAGTGTAAAGTTAGCAGATCATCCTAATAACAACTCCTATATCAAAGACATACTCAGCATTTTCAAAAGTTTGAAAAAGCAACACAGCAAGGCTCCACCGTTTAGTAAAATTTCATCTTATCTCCATATCAAAGTGTGTAAAATGTACTGAGATCTTTTATCTTGTAGCTTTCCTGGGAAATGATAACGAAACTTTGGTGATTATTATAGCCGTTCTCACCACATGTTACTGAGTGTGTGTGGTAGAGAATCACTCAGCAGTGATGTTGTGGATATCATGGATTTGAAATATATTATGCAGAATTAACTTTAAATATTCTCATCAATGTTTTTTCATAGAAAAATGATAAGATTTTGACACAATTATTTTTTGCCTTTTATTTTAGCCATAAGATGCTGTTTTATCTCACCAAACCTGAGAAGTTGTGAAGAGTGTTTAGTCTCTCAAAGACAGAACAAGCAGCAGAGTTCATTCTGTTAGTATTTATTACTTGTTCAGGTTATTGTGAATTAAAATGGACTTTTCGTGTTTTGCTACGGGTAAAGGAAAAATTAATAATGTGTAGTTGAAGCTGTATTTATTGGTTTATTTTATTTTCATGGCTGCATGGTTGCACAGTTAGCAGCACTGTTGCGTGGAGTTAGTTTGTTCTCGCCATGCATGATTGGGTTTTCTCTGGGTACTCCAGTTTCATCCCACAGACCATAAACATGCATGTGATGACTAAAAAGGATGTTTTAATTTTCTATGACTCTAATCTGTGTCTAATGTAGGGTTGTCACCATACTAAAATTTCAAACTCGATTCGATACTGAAAAAAAACCTCGATACTCGATTTTGATACTATTTAAAAACACCAATTTATTAAAAACAATAAATTTTGACCTTTCGCCGAGCCCCGCCCCCCTTAGTTACTGTTGCCAAGTCCGACAATAAGTGGATCAAATACTGCAGCTCCGCAGATTTCCGTGATGGAAAGAGGTAGACAGATGCGTGTCAGTGATATTTTTTGGAGCAATTTCTCTTCAATATCATCCAGATTGAGGCAAAAGGGTTACAGTATGCAGTGGAGGGATATATTAGTGTCGGCTCCGCTTAGCGAAGCGTAGCAGGGAACAAGGAGTTGGGAGTTTGGGAGAAGGTCCGGTGTCCGGGGACGCGTGGATCCGAGGAGCGGTGGCGGCGATGCGGTGTCCCTGTCAGATGTCAGATGTCAGATGATCTGAGCTGCAGGCAGCTCTAACGGAGAAAAGCTCCCGGCGCTCTGCATCGCTATCATCTCAGCTGAGTCTGTTTATAAAATGTAACTTTTTGTCCGTGTTTACTTTCATTTTCCATATAGTTCCCGGCCGGAGCTCGGCATTAATTCATCACGTGATCATGACACCACCCGTTGTTGCGCCAAGGCTTAATGTGCGTTTATAAGACACACGGTTGAGGTAATATTACGCTGATTTGCCGACACGGTGTGTCTTATAAAGGATCTTGGATAGTCTGGGAGGCGGACCTCCGCCCAGCCGCGGGTGAGCACTCGATGCTTGGCTGTTGCTGGTTGAGGTCGATGAGGAGGTTCTGAAGGGAAACGAAGGAGACATGACTACTATCGAGGCTAATGCTTAGTAGTAAATTAGGCTTAGCTTCATCATTTTGTTTGGAGTTGTCGGATAGTAACGGTTGCTATGATGCGTGATTGGACAATAGCCGTTCTGGGTGCGGGGGCGGCGAAAGGCTAATTATGGCAAGCCAAAGGGATAAAAAAAATGCGCGTTCTAAACTCGCATTATGTCTGCCAAAACGCTTGTTCAAGACGCGCGTTTTGGCGAACATAATGCTTGCTTTTAGAACACGTGAGTTTTTGCCCCCTTTGGCGGACATAACATTCTAAAAGCGCGCTTTTTTTATCCCTTTGGCTTGCCATATGCTGCCGTAAAACGACACCCAGTCAGTACATCCGGCGGCTACCCGAAGCTCAAAAACTGTATAGTGCAGTAAACAGACATGGGACCCCCCAACACTATCACAGGTATGAAAATGAACATAATAGATGATAGCATGATGCAAAAACTTTACAAAAAAGCATAATTTTAAGGTGTAAAAGTTGAGGAATGTTGCTTTAACCCTTATATACCCTTAGTGCATATATTTGTGCTCAAAGAACAAAACGTTAAAAAATTAAAGGCTTATATATGGGTTAACTTTTACTTGAAACAAATCAAAGATAACAACTACATAGACTCTTGGATATTTTCTTATATTTTATTGGATGTCGGATGATTTTATTTTATTTTAGTCATTCATGGAGTTAGCTTTTGTACCTGTGGTCTCATCATATGTGTCCAATTCCACAGCGACATTAGCTGAAAACATAATGAAACAAAATGTGTGCTTGTGTGTCTGTGTACGCCCTTCCCAGTGTAGCAGGTGTGCCTGAGCTTTAACGCCATTACAAGTCTCATAAATACCACCTGACACCATTACAGCAGGCAGGCTTCGATATAAAACTCCCTCTCCGTGGTGCGCAGCCCTTCAGCACAATTATATTATACCACACTTAAGGAGACCATTACAGCCCTGAACCTCTTAACAGACCAGGCTGGCCTCAGCTCACATACTTCCTCACAACATCTGACTCAGGGCTTCACATTTAAGCAGTTTTTATTGCTTTGTTTAATTATTTTGTATTCGATGTGTTTTTATAAACACTTCCATGATTTAATTTAACCTGTTTTTAGTTGTCTTTAAACCTAAATCATCCTTGATGGATAAAATGTCCTCTTTGTTCAAAACACTCACTGGAATAAACACTTTATTCATCCTGTTTAATGGTGCTTAATGGAAAAACACAGTTAAGCCAGTGTGTTCTAGATTGAGATGTCTTCATATCCTTTTTATTTTATAGTCAATGTTGCGCTTTAGCAGCCGGAGGATGATGCAGACATAAATATTTCTTTGGACGTAAATGTTTACTGATGAGTCACTGCTATGTTAGCCTCTATGCTATGTGGCATACATGACATTTCACTGGAGTGGCGATCTGAGCGTACTTGACATTTTGCTAAACTGCAATCGGAAGGTCCGGCCTGTCCCTGTGTTTTCCTTCCCCCTCCTCCCAGCATTGTGTGACGGGGTAAACAGCGAGGCACAAACACACACCTCATGCGTATATCCTCACAGACCGCCTATACATGCTGGGAGTTTGCTTTGTACTGCTACACGTTCAGGACTGTACCTTTGTCCTTTTAGTGCTGTCCTTGTAGAAATCAGCCTGTTTATGTTTCTGACGCTTTCTCCAAACACACGTTTGAAGCAAAAATAGGGTAGCATCTCATCATGCTTTTGAAACAGGACAGTGTTTTCTTATTTTGTTCTGGTAGGATTTTTGCTTCTCTTTGTTTTGTTTTCCGAGCTTAAGGAGCTGCACGGAGTTGCCTGAACAAGTGCTTTGATGCCTTAAACACAGCTGTTTGATCTGTTGGCTTGTAAGTTAATAAACTAAAGATAATCCAGGCACTTTTTGAGGACTACTCCCAGATGGTACTTGAGCAAAGCCTTTTGAGTTTACACCAAACACAGCATTGTTCCAGCGCTGCCAACGCTGTCCCAGATAGTTAGTTGAACTTTAATTCCCAAAGACGGGAAGCATATGGAGATTACACCCCATCTCTGTTTCTGTGCCACTTGGACACAAAGCCAACCCTCTTAAATGGCACCTCTATGGTACCCGGGCACAGCATCTCTCCCAGCTTGATGCAACTACCGATGACAGCCATTCAGACAGAGAAACATGGCAGTCCAGCATCCATAAGGCAGCGAATGGTCTTCATTTAGCGAGGACAGGTCTGCAGTGCCAGCTGAGGCTTTGTGCCAGAGTGCTGCCTGCAGAGCTCCCACTGGTTTGTGCCAAACTTCTGATTTACAGTAGATGGCAGGTTTTGTGCTGGCAAGGCCAAAAACACTGCTCTGATTAAGTAATATAACAAACGCTGGTGGACTTGTGTTAGGGAGTCTGCAGAATTTAGGAGATGAAGATATAATTCATATCTTTTTATGTCATTTGGCTGCTGACTAGTCAATCAGAGGAACATTGGAACATGAAATGACAGATTTTGTGTAGATAATACACACTTGGAATTGTACAACACTTGAGTGAGAAGTTTTAGACATTTCTTGGTCATGTGGGAGGATTGACAAAAGTTGGAGATCCCTGACATTTAGAGACAGTTCCCTCATGAGTGTTTGTTTTTACTTTAAATTTAGACTAAATGGTTCATTGTTGTTGAAAATATATTTTTTCAATCACAAAAACAGTGAATTTCTGGTGTAAATTCAGTAAAATACAAGATTTGTCATCATTTATAGCTTCTAAAATGTGAGGAAAACTATAATAAACTATAATTACTAGAGAAAACAGTCAAGAGATGGGTTTTTAAAGGTAAACAAAGAGACCATCATGTGCTCTGCTTTAAGAGGGTTAGAGTTTGGTCTACGTGGTTCTTGTCAGTTTAACTGAGCTGATTTTTAGATTCTCATCACTTAAAACATTTTGGTCAAGGGAACGATAAACAGGACAGTGAGAGAAAGAGTTTTGTCCTAAAGAAAAGGCTTCAAAGTGTTTAAGTCTGTGCTTTAAAAGTTCCATTAAATACAAGAAAAGCTAACTCAGCAACATGAAAAACAGAAAGCTCCTCTGCCCTCAGGGGAAACGTGAATGTGTTCAGGAGCAGAAGGTAAACACGCTCAAATGTGAGAAAAGGAACTTAATAAACATTTTGACTTGAGTTAATGTGCTTTTGCCCAGAGGTCAGAAAGGAAAGCAGCCAGTGGGTGTGCGTTCACCCTAAAGCTCAGGGCTGTCCCACGTGAAGCTGAGCTCCTAGTTTTGGGGTAGCTTAGCTTAGTGAAGCGTAGCCACATGCAGAAACTGCTCAGGGCGATACACAGAACCCCCACAGAGTCACTGAGTGTTGTAGAGGCCACCTGTCTCGTGCACAGACTCAGTTAAACACACACATGTCATGTTTTGCACATCACAGTGCTCATTTATTGCTGACGCTGAGCTGCTCTTTGTAACCAGCAGAAGTTCAAGCTATTTCCCAAGGAGTTATTTTCCCCCCAAGGAAGTGCGTGTGTGTGTGTGTGTGTGTGTGTGTGTGCATGTGTGTGTGTGTGTGATTAGAATACTGAACAGAAAAGAAAAGGAGGAAAACGAAGCGAGCTGGTGGAGAGTTTGAGATCATGACCACAGTAGCGCTGCGGTACCTGCAGAAGCATAAATCAGACTTAGTGACATTAATGATTAGATGGAAATGTTTTTTTCATCATTAACAAATGTACTAATCCTGCAGTCACAATTTAAAAAAATGTGCTCCGCAATTAAAAACATTGAATTATTTCAGTAAAAATTACTGGTAGATTATTTTGTTTCTTAAAACCCGTATAAAAAGGCTCCAGCGTTGTTGCGTGGAACATGCTGACACCATTTTCTTCCTGAGCATTCTCAATGCAATGTCTCCATGGGAACAGATGAGGGAGCAGATAAGTTGACTGAAGTTTATTGATCAGGTATACAATTAGATGTGTGCCACTACATTACCTGATTGCTTAAACAATACTTTGTCTTGCACAGTGAAATAAGAAATGAGGCCTAATGGATATTGCATTTGGAATTATTCAAAATGAAAATGTGGATTTATTGGAACAGTGTGCGCTAGTGGAACAGCATAACCTCAGTTTCTCCCATTAGGTTTTATAATAAATACAAATGATTTGAAGGCGGTGTCAGCCTGGACTTGGGCTACTGCAGGCAGAAGCTCCTCAAATCTGGCTTTTTTTGCCCAAATGCGACCCGGTTATTTAATGACAATCTGAACAGCACAAATCACATTTTTTTCCATATCTGACCCAGGTCACTTTCATATGTGGTACTAAAGCCGATCTGTATTTGATATTTTTGAAAAGGACTGTCTGAATGGTCAGGTCAGGTTCAGTACGTCTTGTACGTCACTGACATGGCGGAGATAAGAGTCGTGCCTTGACCTTCTTGATGACAGACATGCACAGATGTATACAAATGTCTGTCTTGACATCCTGAAGTTGTGGATGAACTGTCAGTGACGTAGTCTGGCAAGCTGTTCTATATATGTAAATATATAGTCTGGCCACCAAACCATTGAGACAACCCGATCATGGAGCAGGATCTATAGTTGTCTTTCAAACAGCGCTAGGACCAATCAGAGCAACGAACGTAATCTATTCATCACTGCTTCCATACACCGTCAAAGAAGAAGCAAAAACATCATTTTTCTAAATAAATGACTTGAGTACCTCTATCTGCTCATGTCTCAAAGAAAGGCTCAAGTCTAAATTGTTCAAAGTTGATGCCGAAGCCGTTTCAAATGTGTGCCGTTTCTGAGCCGATGCCATCTTTGTTGTTTTTTTCCATCGCAGCTCTGGTGCAGAGCCCGCCCAACAAATGTAGAGCGCTGTGATTGGCCAGACACAAAACTGTTCGGGCCAATGGTAGACCTGCTGAGGTAACAATGGAGCATGGCTAGACCGAACTGCAGCAGAAAGGCAAACATCTATAGCCACCATTTTTATATTCGTAAACGGAGCGCGTTGTGTGTGGCATCTTGTCTTCGTCTGCGCATACGGGCCGCTCTTGGGCCGTGAACCGTTCACATTGCAGCATGTTTTAGTTATAGTGTGAACAACCACACAGAAGCATCCGGTTTAACAGAAAACTTGGTCTTAAGACCTGCAGGGTGAACGTAGCCAAAGTCAGTTCTAACAGAAGAGTAAACCAGAGCAGCATTCAACAGGATTTCTTCCACAGTCCGTAAAGAAAAGGTGACTGAGGTTAAACGCATAAAGGCAAAGGAACCCATGATGTAAAACTTTTTCTGTTCACTGCTTTGAAGTAAATAGACTCCAATACATTTGCCAGAAGGTGGCAGTGTAGGCTACACAGCTTATGGGTTTAAATCAGTAGAAGAAGAATTGGAAACAAACTCAGTGAGGAAATAAAAACCTATCCACAGTAAATGTCTGTAGGAATTTTGTTTAAGATTAGATTTCTGTCTGTGAGGGTTTTTGCTTGGGAGGAATTTCTGGAAAGCTTCATACTTTTTTTTTTCTTACAAAGATTTTACTCTCGGGGAACTCAGAGGCTTCCCTGAGACGATATTAACCTTCTTGCACCCTCCAGAAATTAAAACCATCCCCCACTCCCCACAGAGTGACAGAAGCTATGAAAGGCAGAGAAAGGGGGTGGGTCTTGTGTCAGAGGTCAAAAGTCTGTGGACAGTAGGTGGCACAATGAGGAGCTGCCACTGCTCCTTTGTTGTTTTCTGATTCTGTCCAGTCTGAAAGTTGATGGAAGAGTTTTAAGTAGATTCCAGCTGTTGTACATAGAGGTCAGGGGTCAGCTTAAGCCCCAAAACACATTGTAGAGGGAAGGAATGTTCCAAGGACACTTCAGTGGATTTGGTTCTTGTTGCTGGTGAAGGTTCAGTCATCCAGGCCATGGCAATCCAAATGGGCTGAACAAGGCAACCGGACCTCCCCGACTTCTAGGACTGGGTGAATCAAAAATGTATCATTATCGAAATTTCTGATTCTAATCGATATTAATGTTCCCATGCCATTAAATTTGGCAATAAAAAAAATGAAAAGATGTCCCTTTAAGAAGCTGTACCACATCAAGGCACATGACAACGTGACTCAACGTAATACATGTGACAGCCCCATCTAGTGGACAACGTTTGTTTTTGCGCATACATGTAGTTATCGTCCATTTATCGTTATCGAGGTGAACTCCTCAATATACCGTGATATTGATTTTAGGTCATATCACCCAGCCTTACTGGCTTCCCAACAGAGTTGGCGAGGCTCCTCAGCTGAGGGGCGAAGCATCATCAGGAAGCCGGGGAGGTCCGGTTGCCTTCTTTCGAGGCCCTTTGGTTTGGTTCTTGTGATTAAGTTGCATTTTAAGTGTGAAAAAGGAGTCTTTAAAAAAATTACCCCTTCGTTCTGCTGACGACCTTAGATGCTCATGCAAAGTGGTTCTGAAAACTACAGGAAATGTTTGTAGTTTATTCTTTAATTCATAAAATACTTCATAAACGTTTGCACGTCAATCAATAAGATAGATTATTCTGGGATCATTTGCATAAATAACTATTTCCTTAATGCTCACTTTGGTAAAAAAAAAAAGATTCTATGTAGATTTGAACATTTGTACGCTGCAAAAATCAAAACTACATCACCAATTGTTTAAAGGCACACGGCAGTTAGATTAATATTTAGCTTAGAAACAGCTTACACCATTGGCAGATTTTTTTATAGCAAAACAAGAGAAGTTGATAATATTAAACAATATTTACCTCATTTCAAGTAGTGCTTGTTGTTTAGTGTAAGAAAATGTTTTTTAGACAAAATATAAGAAAAAAAATTCTGTAAACAAGGTTTTTTTTGTAAACCATTTTTTGCAGTCTAGCGTATAATATTTGGCCTGTCAAATTAGCTAATTATATAATTTAAAATCCAGACATGAACTATCTAGTTTAAGATTGTGACCTTTTCCGACCCTGCTGGTCGTCTTCACACCTATCTTGTCTAAGAACGGATTGGTCAGAATGGCTAATTGGTTTATAAACCCTAGAAAGAACTCAGTGATAAAATCTAAATATTTCTAATTTTTCTCCCAGAGGAAGTGAAATGTGTAAATGATGCTATTACCTGTTAACACCAGCAGTTTGAAAGTTCCAGCTGACTTGTCTGATATGAAACACAAGTCATCAGTTTGTTGTTCTGGATGTGAATTTGCCGGTGAAACTCGTCAGAAAAAGCACCTTGCTGTGAAACTGCTGGGACAAATACTTATTCAGGATCAACAGAAACAGCAACGGCCTTGATTTGCTTTCAGCGGTATCTGTCACACCAGCAGAACAACACAGAATCCTAATTGGCTGCAACAACTAAATAAAATGCCCAGTACCTACAGTTTTTTTATTCTTTATAAATGTGTCATCTGCTACGTGTCAACCCGTCCGTTGTTTTTGTTGATCAGTAGGCGCACCGCATAGCGTCTGTTTGGCTGAGAAAGTGTTGCGCAGGCACATTTCACAGGGATCTGGATAATATGCACTTTAAAGGACTTCCTCCAGATGCACGCCACATTCTCCTAAAATCTTTTATTGTTAAACCAACGTTCACCGTTCACGAGTTTCAAGAGCAAAATAAATCCAAGTTATTTTTATTATTGTTTTATTTCTTTTTGAATTCTCCAACATGTTAATTACATGTTCCTCTCCTTTGTCCAGCTTTTTACATTTTTTTGGCCTTTCATATGAAATAATAGTTTTATACAGCCTGTGTGCCCTTTCCAGATCCTGTCATTATTCCTTTAAATATGACAGGATCAAGTATAACTTTATAAATCTAACATGATTGGATGTCATACAAACTCGACCTGACAGGGTATAAACCAGCTCTTGGTTCATCGTGCCCCAGTTTTACTGCTCCTGCTTTGTTTGAGGTGCCTGTGCTCTCTGGCTCAGCGGGTTGTTGCTGGGTGGTTAAACCTTGACTCGTGCTTGAAGTGCTGTTACATCCCTGGTATAAACAGCATGTTCGGGGTGAGGGTCTGTCTTTTGTAATAGTAGAAAATAGTGCACTGTAAAATCTGATTATTTAACCTTACTGGAAAAACAAAACAATTGCACTTAAAGCAACATTCTGCAACTTTTACACCTTAAAATTATGCTTTTTTGTAAAGTTTTTGTGTCATAGTATTATGTATTATGTTCATTTTCATACCTGTGATAGTGTTGGGGGGTCCCACGTCTGTTTACTGCACTATACAGTTTTTGTGCTTCGGGTGGCGACGGAAGTACTGGCTGGGTGTCGTTTTACGGCAGAATATGGCAAGCCAAATGGATAAAAAAGCGCGCGTTCTAAACGCGCGTTATGTCCACCAAAATGCGCGTCTTGAACGCGCGTTTTGACGCCAAAGGGGGCAAAAACTCGCATGTTCTAAAAGCGAGTATTATGTCCGCCAAAACGCGCGTCTTGAACGCGCGTTTTGGTGGACATAATGCGAGTTTAGAACGCGCATTTTTTTTTTATCCCTTTGGCTTGCCATAATTGTATAACGTAGACTCGCTGTAGCAGCGGCAGATTCACCAAAGAAAGCTAGAAATCCCTTACCAGAGGAATATAGGAAAAGAAAAGAAGAACGTGATAGAGCAAGAGCAAAGACCAGAGTTATTATTGGGCCGTCTTTTCCTCGCTGGAGAGCTCTTTTAGAAAGAACGGCATGAACTACGGACTCTAACCTAGCCGTGCTGCTAATGGCTAGGTAAGTAATAAATGATTTCACCGGAGTTATTGTGTTTGGTCGGGCATAAAGTTGTTATACAGTCCTGATAAAACTATTTATTCAATGTGTGGAGGTGGAAAAGTTTGTTTTTGTTGTTTTGCCTGATATTAGGAATGTAAACATGCCTCTTGCAACCTGAGAGAGAGATTTAATGTTACAACAGTGACGTTACGCAGCAAGCCTCTAGAGGGCGACAGAGACCATATAACTGCAAAGTTGCGGAATGCTGCTTTAAAATATTAAAATCATTGGAGCAGGTAATTATGTGTTGGAGCCACTAATTTGAACAAAGTAAAATGCACTTAAATGTAAGTTACCGAGAGAAATTAGTACAAAGTGCTTTCTTAAATAGTATTTCTGAGTTGTGTATACTTAAGCAATGATAAATGTTAAGCAAATTACTTACAGTTTGTTGTTATTTTAAAGTGATGGTGTGTATTTTCCCTGGCAATAGGAGGCAGTACGTACCTAAATCATTGCAAGTAAGCAGTATTTTTGTGTTCGAGTAAGACCTTACAAACAGAGGCCATTAGGATAAAAAATCCCTGGGAGCGCAATTTTCGAATGAGTACTTCATCAGATCGTTCAATCTCCATCAAAATGACAAGCACATTGGACTCCCTTTCCTTACTGGTAATGAGCAAAGAGGTAAATATGTAAACATTTATGAATGGCGAAAGTATTGTAACAGCTTTTTACAAATCTGTAAATGCGTTTTGTCCTCACAGGCTCACATAGAAGGAAATATCGAGTCTAATATGGCATCGCCCAGAGACTTAGACCCACGCCGATGTATTTTAAACCCGATTTTTATGGTTATATGTTACAAAGCTGCCAATATTTTTCAACAACTGGGCATCGTTTAATTCATTTTCAACAACATTTCGATGGATATTTACAGAGATGAATGGTAAAAACTATACATTGTCACTTTAAAGGTGAGGTTTACTGAGAAACATATAATAAATGTTGTTTTTTAAATACGATCGGTCACGCTGAGTTTCACATGAATGCTGAACATGAAAGTAGTCTTCAACCCCCATCGCCTGCATTAGCTGTAGAAAGAAAATGGACAGGGAAACGGTTGGGTCAGAAAAAGCCACAAAGCTCTACGTCACATTGTAAATTTGCATTAAAGGACTCCCTCATCTTGGCTTGTGACAGGGGAAGGCTGTTGTTAATTTAGCAACCAGGAGAGAGCAGAGAACATCTCACCTAGTAGAAGCTAACCATTAGCATTAGCAACTCCACAACTTGGTGGAACACGTTCAGGCTTGTGTTGTTTGTGGAGATAAAACATCAATGTTGTAGATCGAACAGAGGCAGTGGAAGAGTCCTATTGCTGTTAGCCAATAAGAAGTCCATGTATCATGAATTTTAATGAGCAAGACTCCAAATCCTGCCATTTTCTTACTCCCTCTCCTCCAGCTAACTTCTACTTCCTGAAACAGGAGCACCAGAGCTTTTTTTTCCCCACTCATAAGGCATTTATTTATACTAGAAACCACAACAGATTTATTGAAATAACAATTGTAGGCCCTCTTCAAATGCAGTCAGTTTGCATGTTTTTTCATGTAAGGGTAACTAATCAGATTTTACACTAAAATTAATATTTCACTGCATGCTTAAAAAATAGTAAAATTTGTTTTTTGGGGAGTCTTCCAGCTCATTTTGGACGTTCAGGTGGGAATACAAACCCTGATGTAATACTTCGGTGCATCTGTGTCCATGCCACCATGGAAGATTCCTCCAAGTGTTCTGCACAATAAAGTGATTTGAAACGAATGGAGGTGAACTGCCTTTTCAATTCAACCACCAAATAGCTGCTTGGTCATGTGGCTGAAAGGACATGTGCTCTGAGTTTCTCCTCCCCCCTCAGCACACTGACCTGCACTGCGTCTTCCTCCACACTCTTTCTCCTTTCAGAAGGAGGCCCCTCTAAGCTTTGTCGCTGTTCGTTCTCAGTCAGTGGGTGCCAGTGGCCGAGCAGAGACCTTTCTGACCTCCTTAAAAGCTGATTGGCGCAGTATGGTTCCCAGCTCAGCTCTCCTGCCTCTGATTTTACACTGAAACATGGCTGTTTGCTGCATGGTGGTAAAGCCTGGGACAGTAGTAGGCAGAAGAGCAGTTTGGATCCAGAGTCTAATATTTACTTGTGAAATGTTCATCCTTCATATAACATTGAATACTTTGAAACAGGACAAATAAATCCCAATTTATAACTATTCTCTTATCTTAAGCTCTTCTGTTGACATATTTATACAACATTAAAGCTAATGTAGAGCACAACAGAACAATAACAACACAATCTACAGAAATGTAGTCCTTCATTTATTTTTACTCATAGTCTTTGCAAGGAGTAAAAGACCCAACCTCAAAAGCTAAAATAAGGCAAAAAATATATCAAAGGAGGCTTTGATTTTATTGTGTTGTGATAACAGTAAAATGTTCTAATGTTCTAAACTAACGTACGCCGTCTGATCAACGCTTTGTCTGCACCATCTAAGGGTCGGAAGAAGACCTTTTGCATGGCTCTGCATATTTGATCATCAACTCTCCTCTTCTCAGCTCTGAAGCATGATTAGCCTCAGGTCTGGAACATTGTGTTTTTAGTAAACACATGGATGGCAAGCCTCTTTTCTGGACTGTGGTCTTACCTTAGGAAAACTGCATGTAACTGTGCTTCATTATTGTAGAATAGTCAAAGAAATGTCTTGAAAGGAAAAATCAGAAAAGAAAGTGAACAATAAATGCATACCTTTATTTAGACATCGTATTAAAGCCCACAAACACCTGTAACAAATTCAGAAATCAATGTAGAAATGTAACATTTTGAGACAAGATAGAAATTAGACACTTTTATTCTGTGATTCATTGCAGCTTTAATGCCAAACCTTTTCCCCAAACATGTTCTACATCCAATTACAAACTGAGATATTTACAGGTGTAGTGGCTTTTAATGAACTTGTTGTGAATAAGTGTACTAAAATATCATTTCACAGCACTAGGCTGGGGGATGCTATATCTTAGCTCATAAGCAAAAACTGTATTAGGGAAACTGACATGATTGCAAGAGGCAGCTGTGTATAAAGAACCTTGTTACTGCAGGTAATGCCGGACATTTGGTGCAGTCTGTTTGTTATCATAATGAAATCAAAGAATCACATGCAGAGAAAGCATAGATAATAAATAACCTGTCACAGGTCTGAATACTGTAGGGGAGTCCGTGCACTCACAGAAGTGCAATCTTTTAGAAACACGATTTAATGTCTTCCTCTCAGTTCTTATGTCTGCTGAGGCAGATTTAGATCAAATGGACAGATGAAATAAAAGTGATAATGCCTAGCACACAGACACACTGACACACCTTTCTCTCTCAGTAGCAGCTGGGCCCAGCTCCTTAAGTAAATTCAATCAGTTGCTCATGGGTCGGTCAGGCTCTTGTGTGGCCCCTGGCGTGGAAACTCAAGCTATTAGATTGATTTTTGCTCTCTCACAGTTGGCTTCCTCTCTCTTCTTCCTGGTGTTTCACAGATAGTCTGAATAGCTGACAAGATCCTGCAGAGTTTAAAGCAAAGTAAGGCACTAATTAACTTTTGTAAAATTTCCCCCTACTACAACAAAGTGCGTCTCCACAGTCAGTCTCTGTGACAGTGGAGCCTAAGCTAAATATCTGGGTGTTTTCCTGCAGAAAACCTCCCTTGTAGTTCATCCTCATGGGTTTGCTTCAGAGACTTCTAGAAAACAGGGTCAACGCCACTCAATCATTTATTCCTGGTGGGACAACCTTGAGAGACAGTGTTTGAGTTTTTTCTTGCAGACTTTTAAGCCCTTCACTCAAACCTGTCCACCATGTAAGCCTTTGGACTCGGAAGACTATAAAGATATTTCACCAGAATTCAGCCTCTTGTTCTCCAAGCTTTTTGTCAAACCACAGAGAAGCAGGTCAGACAGGCAGGACGACTGCATTACTGATGAGTCCATCCTTTAAATGATTGTTCTAAGCTAGTGGGTCCCAAATTTTTACCACAAAATAACATGTGACCCCAAATATTACTAAATAAACCAGAGCACAATAGCCTGTTTTATAAAACAGTGCTGCCAATTTGCCGCAATGCCGAGGAGGCATCTCGGAGCATAAGGTCATTCATAAGTGGTCATTTTATAATGTGGCGCAATTGTGTCCTTTATATAAAAGATTACGCGATAGTGGTATAAAGGAGGTATGGGCGCGGTCTCTGCGCTGCCACAGACTTCCGTTTATCTTGGACATAACTTGCTTTTTATTGTGATCAAAGCCTTACATCCTTACATTTTTTTGAAAATCTGCTCCTAAAGGTGTCTGTCCTCCACCGTCTCCGTAGCCTAGTGAACTAGACCAAATTCTTGCTTTGCAAAGTTTGATCTAGGCACGCTTCATTGGAACCCTCGCAGCCTGATCCGCTGCTGTGGCTGTCCAATCACAGCTCGCTATAGTTTTGGTTGGGCCAATCACAGCGCTCTATATTTTGGGCCAATCACAGAGCGGGAGTAGCCGATGACGTCAGCGCTGCGGCCGCGAACACAAACAACATGGCGGCAATGCAGGAACCACGTTCATTTGAAAAGGCTTTGTCATCAACATTGGATTATTTAGACTCTAATGTGCGTAAGTCTGTCGGATATACTTAGCGGCTTCTTATTTTTATCAAAGTAGTGCAATGTCCCAGTACACCTGATATTAACATGTTTTTTATACAAAAACGACAAAAATCATTGATGTTAGACGCCATTGCTGCCTCCCTCTTTTCCATCGCTGTGATTACGTCACATTGTTCGCTACTCTGATTGGTCCTAGCGCTATCCAATTGCGTGCTGACATTTTGAATGACAACCGTAGATCCCGCCTAACGACTGAGAGCCGTCAATGGTTCGTGGCCAGACTATATATCCACATATATAGATGATCTGAGCTCCAGCTCTAATGGAGAGAAGCTCTCGGAGCTCTGCATCGCTTCAGTTTATCATCTCAGCTGGTTCTGTTTACAAAAGTGAAACTTATGCCTGTGTTTACTTTCATTTTCAATATAGTTTCCAGCCGGAGCTCTGCATTAATTCATCACGTGGTCATGACACCACCCTCTGTTGCGCCAAGGCGTAATGTGCAATCTCAAGTCCGGCATTGCTGCAATATTACTACCAAGTGGCACGAATGCCACAAAATTCCCGCATCGCCATGCTGCCACGGGGCTTTCATAAGACACACTGTTGTGGCAATATTACGCTGATTTGCCAGCATTGTGTGTCTTATAAAAAGGGCTATTGAGACCACTCATGGCTTACCATGGTTTTTTACCAATTTACCAATTTTGACATTCTCCTGTGATTCTGTGACCTCAGAGGACCAGGTGCGTTGAATTTGCAGCCGCTGCACCTCTAAAACACTCCTAGTAGAGAGAGACACGCCGCTGAGTTCACGGTAAAAACAGATCTGTTACGTTACACATTGCTTATGCATCCGGTGTAAAGCCAGGTTTAACGTACATATACACATAAACCTACATATAAAGTTTTATTTGATTTCTGAAGAGCATCTCTAGACTATTAACTTTGTGTTTTGAGACCCACTGTGGGGTCCCAACCTACACTCTGGAAACCATTAGGCGTGTTTCCACTCTCGGAACTTCAGGGTAATTTTACTGGAACTTCCCGGCATGTGTGTGTCTCCACTTCACCAGGCCGGCCGAACGGGCCGTTTTCAGGAACCAACCCTGCGGGGGTAGGTACTCGGAAAGGCCCGGTAGAGAACGAAACTTTTGGTTAACTCGCACTGATTGGTTGTAAGTCAGTAGGAAATGACAGCAGACGTCGTCTAAAACAACTAGCATTTGTAAAATTAGAAGAGTAGCTTGTGAAGCAGAATGGAAGCACAAATAAATAAGCTGTTTTAAAATAGCTGTTACTTAACTCCCAACAACAAAATCAGAGGAAATCCCCCCACAACGACGTAATTCACGGGGCTTTGTTGAGCTTTGTAGTGGTTAATGAAATTATTTACTGATACTCTGGTTCTGGTTCACTGTCACGTTTGTAGCTTAGCAAGACAGCTATGGGAACATTATTAGTCACAACAGTACATTTGTTGCTTTGACAAGTCATTACGTTTACTGTGAAAAACACCTGTTAAAACACAGAAAGGGAAAACAGACGTGTGGTTCTTTAAGAACGTGAGAAGAGCCTGAATTATGCCCCCCCGGTGACTCGTCCGTCACCTGGAAAGCATCATGCACCTGTCAAGGGTTTTTCTTTTCCCCTTTAGTCTGGGATTAGAAGTAGGAAATGATGTCAATTATTTTTAATACATAGAAATTTGACTGACAGGTTGTGACAAAGTGGAACAACCGAGAGTGATTTTGATCACCGACACAATCAACAAACAGGAGGCAAAGCCCATCGAGCTCGGTGTAAAAACAGTAGCTGTGTGCAATGAATCATTCGTGATAGATTACTATGAAACCGTTTAATCCAGGTGTCGAGCTGGTATGAATGGCTTCTGGCTAAAAAGATTAGTGTCCATGTTTGTGTGTGCTTCCTGAAGAGGCAGATTAATGCATGTTCTGTGGCATTAAATTAAATTTAAGCTGTCCTGTGCAGCCACTGAGGTGAAGTGGGAAACGCCCTGCCAGACTGTAACAGTGACAGAAAGTGTGTGCTTTGAGGTGTGTAGGAAAGGAGAACTCTCTCTCTCTCTCTCTGTGTGTGTGTGTGTGTGTGTGTGTGTGTGTGTTTGTGCACCAGGTGTGGGGGGAGTCTATGAGTAAAAGTCTGACGACACAGGTGATCAACATCCTGCATCGTTCTCGTTCATATGTGCTGTTTTCACACAGCAACAGTAACACGCTGCAGGCTGTTGGGTTCTTGGTGTTTTTAAGTGAGAACTTCTTCTCCTGAACACTTAAAAAGATCCAGACCTGCAGCTTTTTTTGTTGCTGATGTACTTTTTTTGTCTCAGATATGAATCGGATCAATAAGAGGATCAGAGCCGTTAGAGACAAACACATTTTCATCTACTTGTCATGTTTTATCAATAATTTACTTAACTTAAAAATTAAACTTAAATAAATATGATACTATTAGGGTATTATCAGGTTTTTCTAACCTAAAATGGGAAACAACAGAAAGGACCTGATTAGTGATGCAAACTATTGTAGACATTTTTATTTTGCCTGACCGAGGCTTTCCACTGGATGCATAAGCGACGCATAACAACAGACTGGTTTTTACCACGACCTCAGCGGCGCGTCCCTTCCTTCCGGGAGCGTTCCCTGAAGCTGGTCTGCGACATCACAAGATTCCTCAAAAATTGTAAGATCACATGTGATTTCACCAGTTCACACGATAACAAACGAACTGGTCTGAACTGGTGAGCTTGACGTGGACTCGAAGTGTAGCAATTAAAAAATAGACCTGAAGTGTAAATTTAGTGGAGCGATGTTGCAACAAAACGCTCCTGGGATGTGTCCAAGATGCACTGCTTTGCACCCATTAGAAACACAAGTGTTGACTATAACGGCAGCTAATAGCTGCGTACTACATTTACGTGCTGCTTCCAGCTGAGGTCATGGAATTTAGTCACAACACTGATTACCTAAGCAACATGAAAATAATTTAACAGATTTTTACCAATTTTCCTGTCTATTTCCCTTCTGCAGCTAATGCAGGCAGCGGGGGTTGAAGGAAAGTTTCACGTCCAGCATGCATATGCAACTCGGAGTGAGCTATCGCATTTTAAAAAGAACAAGTATTACATGTTTCTAAGTGAACAAGACCTTAAAATTTTTAATCATAATGCATCCACATCTCCACAGATAATACGGTTCTTAATTATTTAATATTGAAGTTCACCTGCTTGTGGCTCACAATAAGTTAACTCACAACTTTTGGATTTTTAGAGGAGTATGTTTAATCAAGTCCAAATATTGAATTAATTCTGGCATTTTGATGTCTGGTATGAAGAGAAATTACAAACATTAACTGCATATTTTGACCTTTTAATCGCCGAGTGAAGTCACAGCTAAAATAAGAGTGGCCGGGTTCACCGGGGAGGACAGGAAGAGGTAAGCCACTAAGGTAAACAGGAAGTGACCACTCGCCACGTATCCCCCCACCACTCGCTTCCTAATACGTCTCTTCCTTTGAGTGAACGCCTGCTTCACTGTAAATGTTCAGGTTGTTGCTGTGTGACAGATCATGGCTGTGTGCTTCTACAGAGAGATGTTTGATGGGTTTTGTTATACCTGGCATGCTCGACTGATGTCTGATATGTAGGTCAGAGCTTTGTTTATACTGCACATCTGAGCGTGTGTGGGAGAAAACTCCTAACTGTGTCGTGTTAGCAGTTGACCCAGTTGTTGTCAGAGAGAATTAAATCCTGCTGAATATATACTTGTGTGTGTGTGTGTGCGTGTGTGTGTGTTGAGCTTGCAGTAGTAAGCCAGTGTGGCAGGTGAATGTGAAAGAAACACTTTTCCCTTACTAACAGGCTCAGTGGGATTCTACTTTTCATTGTTGAGCTGCAAATCTCCATTTCTTTTGTCTTGCACCCCCCTGCAGGGTCAGAGGTCGGAGAACAAGTCTGCATGCAGAGAAATGCCTTCAGAGTAGCAACAGATAACCTTCCTTCCTCAAACTCTAAAAGCTTAACCACAGAAAGATGACAAACGTATTTTTTTCTTTAGTTTAGGCGCTGTCCACAGTGAGAATTATCAGAGTAATAAAAAGTTTCTGTTCTCAAGATATTTATGCTGCAAATTATGTAAAATACTTTTATGTTTTTACCATAAAATACTTTCTTCTAACTAACTAGATACAGGACAAGAAAGCTTTATTTTTCTAAATGCCAGTGGACTTTATAGACCATTAAAAATGACTCATTCTAGTTTTGAACTTAAAATTTCACTTTTCACGTCGGTTATTTAGAGCGCAACACAGTACAGGACTGTTGTTTAGGCCCAATCCCTCGCACTGCGCCTTTCGCCCTTCTGTGAAGTGCACTTAGAGGAGGTGCGCAGTAAGGCTTCAAGTGCGTATACACAAGTGTGCTGAATTGGGACAGGGAGCGTTGTGTCATCGATTGCGACACATGCCGGGATGCCGGTCGCTGTTAAATTTAAATTCATTGCTGTCCACATTAAATCTTAGCCTAAAACATAGAGCATGAATAAATATCATTAACTGTCTTAAAAGTAACTTCTTTCACTTGAAAATACATATTTTCAGAAAAGGCACTTGAGCCATTGCTCCGCCTTCTTCTCAAAAGTCCCACGCACCAATGGATTGTGGGTAATACCCTTGCCCGAAGTGCAGACTTGGGTGAAGTGTGGATTAAGGGTGCAAAAGGGGTGTGGTTGCCTTCCGCACTTGAGAACCGGGACACCCTACGCACTCGCACCCCTGGCCTGGAACGCGCAATTGAAGGGCTCAAAGGTGGAAGTGCGAGTTTTGGGATTGGGCCTTTCCCTTGACTGCCGCTCATCTAGTTTGCGTTCGTTAACATGTTTTGTCCGAAGGTGACAAAATACTGTTGATGCCTGACACAAACAGCTGAAAATAGTTTCGTCCTAAACCTCAGAAACAAGTGAGAAGATCTTTTTAATCCAAGGAAGTCTGATGAGTTCATGCTCCTCCACATCAAAAGAAGTCAGCTGAGGTGGTTCCTCTCTTATTAGGGGGTTGTTCGGTCACCTCCCTTTGAAGCTTTTTTGTGCGTGTCCCACTGGGAGGAGACCTCAGGGCAGACACAGAACTCGCTAGTGGGATTATAAATCCTTCCTGGCCTGTGGATGTTTTAGGGTTTTCCATGAGGACCTGGAGAGTGTCTTTGAGAAGAGGAATGCCCCTCTTAGACCCGTATCCATGAGCTAACCTCACGTATACTCACTACAATGGATGGGTGGATAATGTTTGATCTTGTGGCTGTGATTTATGAAAGTTCTGTAGCTAAACTTGTTTTAAGATTGTATCTTAATCTGAAATATTTGTGCCTCATTTCCACTCCAGCTTGGTGTGGGTTGATACGCCATTTAATGGTCATATTCGGGGGAGCGTGCCAATAAACCAGTTGAGACTCTCACCTGGCAGGTGGGGTTAAACCTAAGCGCCTCCATGGCATCATACTACAACAAATGTAGTGAAATAAACCACAACAATGGAGCTTGTCCTTGGTTTTGGTTCTTGCTACACAAACCTTAGGGCTAGGCTTAGAGCTAGGCTCGTGGCGTGAAGAGAAACGCACGCAAAATTAAAATGAAAAGTTTTGGCTTGGAACTTGAGGATGTAGGTGGAAGCGTAAGCAGTGACATTTTTCTGACTCTAATGTACTGTGTTGTGTGACACCAGTAGTTCTGCCTTAACCGTACCGTTCCATTATCCTATAGACCTACACGTGGGCCCAGGCTTGGCGCAGTACTTGTTGGTTTTGCTATGGAAACAGACAAAATAACGTACTGACCTGAACCGACTCGCAACAAAGCACTCAGTGGAAACGAGGCAATAGTGATTGCTTTGAAGCTCTCTCTGAAAAAGGTTTGATTCTCTAAGAGAACATATTAGATAAATAATTCAGCTTGCACAAAACGATCCCCTCAACCACCTTTTCAACTTTAGGACCAGCCTTAACTTCACTAATGAGTTGGTTTTAATGACTCACCGATGAACGTCACCTAATTAGACCGATGGTGATGATGATGAAGCACCGAGGTGCAGTAAAGTTGGTGGTTTTTCCAGGCAGCCGTAGCAGGACTGAGATCAGAGCTGAAAGTATTATGTAATACCCTGATGTACTACCCCCTGCAGAGCATGACTCATAACGTACACACAGAAGTTCTGCATGTAGCAGTGAGTAGGTCTGATCTCTGAGAAAACCCTCAAAACGTACACGATGTTACACAGAATGAGTTGATTTTCCCCTGGATCTCTGTTAATGTAAACATGTTTATTCTACTACCTGATAAGCTGATGGAAAAGTCTGTTATCGTGGCTTTTAGGGTCGATACCAGGTTTGTCCAGTTCTGCCTTGAAGATCTGATCAATTTGAAAGATTCTGGAAACACAAACCTGTTCATGGAAGATCTGTTATTGCTAGCAGGAATTATTGCTTGGTGATGAGTTCACAGGGCAAGGAAAACATTTAGTTATTTTTTTGATATTTAAGCCTCCATGCAAACATGTAAATGAGAGTTTACTTATTGTTTTACTCTTTTTTTAAACACCTGCCCAGGCTCGGCTGAGCAGTGACATCAGTGCTTCACAGCTCAGCCACGTGTACTTTGTGGTAAATTGTGAGTTTCAGGGAAATTCTCATCACTAAGTTTCTAATAGCATGCGGTTACCTGCATGTCATCCAGAAGCTAATTCAGACCTGCAGGTAAACGGCTTAAGAGAAGTTTCATTTCTAGATGAGATGTTACTTTAAAACACCAGTTTTTATATTAATTAATTCAAAGGGACCTTCCCATAATAATGTTTATCCCTCTGATAAATGTAATTTGGAAGGTGAGCATGTTTGAATAATTGAGTTCAAAGCCTTTTTAAATATAACCTGCTTTAGTGGCTGAATGATTCCGTTGGTGCCTCCAGGTTTTATATATATATATTACAATCAGTGTTTCTTCTGATTGTATTCCTGGTAAACATAATATCAAAGTTATGCTTTCCTTTGAAAATGTCTATTTTAATAGCTTATTATGGTGCTCTGAGTAAAAACTAGAGCTTTGATGTAATATTTAGCATTTGTGTTTGATCTAGTTTGCCCTTATTCTTATTAAAAATACAATTTAAGGAAATACATTAACATATATTATTATAACATAGAAACAAAGATTTGCAACCTTTAAAGAAGATACTTTTGCTTTTCATTTGCCTCTTTGTGCACGGGAAATAAATGTTCGTTTGAAAATGGAGATGCAGATGCCATTATTTTATTAGTTCAGAAGACATGAGTCAGGATTTTGCAATAAATTCAAAATAGTTTATTTAAATTACATGAAAACAGAAGCAACGTTAGTCTGTCTCTTATATATAATGCGTTCCTAAATGCTTGGTACTCATTAGGAGTGTAACAATGCATCGATTATAAGGTCAACATTAGGGATGTAAGAAAATATCGATATGGCAATATATCGTGATATTTTTCCCTGCGATATTATATCGATATTTAAAAGCTGTTTATCGAATTTTTGGAAGAATTTACAAGCAAACATTTGTGTATTTTCTTTTCTTTTGGTGCAATTCAAACGCCGACCGCTAGTTGGCAGCAGAGACGGCCTTTTTTTGTTTATTTTGAAATGACTTCTGATAATGCAGATGTTAATTACTCCTTTTATTTTTTTACTTAAAGAGCAATGGGTTTTGTTTCCCCCATTGAAATGTAAATCCCTCTATTATGGTTCAGGTACCTCATGTTAAACATGTATCAGTTTGGACTGTTTATTGAATTTTCCTACAATAAATTCAGTCTAAAAAAATCGCTGATATCATCTGGCTGAATATATCGTATCGTCTCCCCTGTATTGTGATACGTATCGTATCGCCAGAATTTTACCAATGCACATCCCTAGTCAACATCGCTATAGCCATCAATCAAAAATCCATAGATTCAATATTTATCATACTCATTTATCTTTCGGAATAAGCTTTATTTTGAAGTTTTGCTGACATGCTGTTATCCACCTGTTCCTGCACATCACCAAACGTGTTAAAGGAAGAAGCTAGAGGTGTCATGGCGAGCAGTGAAGAAATCGTCTCTCCCCTGGGAAATGATTGCGTTCAGTCAATTATCGATCAGTCACAGTAATAACGTTTCAAATCGATCGATGGATCCTACATCAAATTAAATCGAAATAGTATTGTGACTGAATTTGAGATATCGGCAAACACTGAATAGCAATCCACTGTATCGGTATATCTTATAGCGATCAATCTAGTGGTTTACACCCCCTAGTGCCCATAGTGGTGGTTGCAAATGCATCACTACAGTCGAGGTGTTTGTAGAACTGTAAATGATGACTAAGGCATTGAAGGCATTCTTGGTTACGATATTTTTCAGTTTTTTGGTCTGAGTCAAACAAAAAGGGCCCGTCAGTCAGTCCAGAATTGCAGCGGGAGCCCTTGAAACAGGTCTGATTGAGCACCTGGGCCAAGCAGGAAGCAGCTGGAGCGATCTGATTAATCAGTATTCTCGTACACACACCCTCACACACACGCACAAAGCCTGAGACAGGTCAGCCTTTAGTGATTTACCAGGGCAAATAAGAGAGATTCCCAGAGAAGATGTTATTCACACACTCGCTGCAACAGAAATACATGAACATAGAGCACACGTGACGGGCCTCTGTGGATTTCAGGGCTCAGTTCCCAGTCAGAGTTCTACATCACTGGCTGCAACCAGAGGGGCTTTCCTGTGTGTGTGTGTGTGTGTGTGTGTGTGTGTGTGTGTGTGTGTGTGCGTGCTTCAGAAGTCATCAGCTTTATAAAAGCAAGGTGGGCATGGAAACGCGGCGTGTGGAGCCAAGGAAATAAGCGACCACACCTCTCCGAGGCGGTGTGGACGAGCCAGCCTCAGCCTTACCTCATGATGACCACTGCTAATAAAAACATCCGGAATATGACTCAGTGTTACATAGTTAACAGCAACGAGTTTGAGCGTTTTTTCTGTTACAGCCACTCCTTTATAGCTTTAGAGATCTCCAACACATTTCTATTTTTTGTACTTTTTAACTGTTCTTTTGGAGCCTCATCAAACTTTTATAATTAGAGGTACATATTGGCACAAATCCGGTGACACTACATATATCACTACAGGGGAGATGATATATTTAAATACTAAAAGGAGACATTTGCAATTTTTAAGACTGAATTTAATTGGAAAATTGGAGCCAGATGCTTCCTATCCACTGTTACAGCGAGGTCTCCTTGTTCCATCAGAACGAAGGCGGTAAAATCTGCTGCCACCTAGCAGTTGGAGGTTGAATTGCACAACACAAAATAAATACAGCTAATGTTTGTATGTATGTTCTCAATAAAAAATGATACACTGCTTTTAAATATCGATTCAGTATCACAACACAAAAATTGTGATATTATCTTACCTCCTTAATTATAATTATTTGATGACATCACCAAATTGATTGTTTTTACATTGTGAGTTGAAAATTAATTCACTCATTATACTATGCAGAAAATGCATTATTAGAATTTTTTTTATTTAGTTTGTTCTACAGTTTTTAATGTGTTTTGTTATCAAATCACACAAACCATTGAACACCAGATCACACAGATCCAGGGTGTGACTGATGATGCTGAATTGTTTGGAAGCAGGATTGTGTGGCGGTAATGGTTAGCATAGTGAGTCGTAACTGTTATAAATCACTATGATTCTGCCAATCTTGTGTTTTCAGCTAGTGGCCAAGAATTGCACTGGGACACTGGCCTAATACAGACAAAAATAGAGTGACGGTCCCTTTAAGTGGGCCGGCTTTCTGCAGCTGCTCACCATGTTAAAGTCTGGTCACATCTATTAGCAGCTTTAGTGATGCACTCCCCTCTGTTAGGCTGTCTCTGTGACACACACGCACACACACACACACACACAGTGGGGTAATTGTCTGTTAGGGGTTTGGCAGAGGTCCCGTGCTGCACAGCTGCAGTAGGTCAATAATACACACACACACACACACACACACACACACACACACACACACACACACACACACACATACACCAGAGACTGAGGTCTCGTCATACAAGCTGTTGTTTTGCTCACGTCTGTCATCAGGATTTCTGAGAAATGAATCCTAGATAGAAAAACCTTGTATTTGTGTTCAGTCTAATTAATGTTTACTCAGCTGCAGGAGGTGATCATCAAGTCTAGTTAGCTGTTGATGGAGATTAGTTAGTTATCCACATTTATTTATTGTTTAGATTCAGGTTTAACCAGGACAAGCAGAGTGCACTGGTGCATTTAGGAACACTTCTAATCTGGTTGATGCAGATGTCCAGATTGAATTATTCTGCCAGCCTGTCACATGTTGCACCCTGTTGATTTTGATGAGACCTTTCCTGTAGCACCACCGTGAGGTGGTGATGTTACTCCAGTGCAAGAGTGAACATAAACTAGAAGATTGTGCTGCTTATTTACAGCAAAACATATATTTCTCTGTAATTCCAAGATTATTTATAAGCATTAATCAAGCTTTTTTTTTTAGCTGAAATAAACTTGAGAGGGTGCACTGAATTTGTATTTCCAACAAACTAAAACCCTAAAACTGACCTTCTGTGATGTCCTGACTCTTGATCCATCTCACATATTACACTAAACACAGAAAACATCCTCCCTTCTAATCACCAGCTGTGTTCTTGCGAGTCGTTTAGCATTTAGCTCAAGGTGATGCTCCACTTCAGACGTAGCTCTGCACAGCAGCTGACCTTTGACCCACATACCATTCCACACGGTCCAGTCAGGGCTGTTGTGGTACGTCGTCAGACACACATGACTTCCTCTCTGTGGTCACATGACCTGATCTTCTGCTGCTCGTTAAATTATACCGCTAATGCGTTCCGTCCGCGTGGATTTATTTGGAAAAGTTATTCTTGTGCTTCTTAATTTTTTTAAAGGTGGAATAACAACGCTGTTAGCGTTCTGAGCTGCTTCCTTGTTCGGTCAAAAGAGTTCAGCTGTAATTTCTGTCTTTGGTCTTTTTGCTCTCAGTGGTTTGGTGAAACAGGTTTAACGCTGTCTCTTGTAATGTATATATTTTTAGTTTTGTCTGAAATGAAAACATGCACACATGCAGACAGAATTGATGTTTTCAGACAGAATAAGACAGAAATGAACAGAACAGACAGGATTAATGTGTGTTATGAAAAATTCCTAATCGGAGAGCTGAATGGCTGGAAGGGGCTAAAGGCATCTGTCTAGACTTCTCTCTGGCCTCTAGCAGACCTCCAGATGGAGAACTAACAGTTGACCTGATGCTGATGTGGACAATTACAGAATTACTCCAGTTTCTCTATTGTCTTCTGTTCTGGCCAGTGCTGCCCCCTAACTCGTGATATGGGAACTACATTCAAGCTGAATTAAAGCTTTTAAATTAGTGGTTTTTGTTTTTTTAATAGTTTGTTTCTATCCTGACAACTCTTCAAAAACAGCCTTTCATTTAGTCACCTGATGCAAGAAGAACTGAGACTGGAACCCCTCCGCTTCACTCACAAGCATTCTGCATTTAGGTCCGACTCCTTTTGCTGATGTTCTGTTGCTAAGAAAACAACTTTCAGATGGTCTTAAATGCAAAACGGATCTGATTTATGTTTTTGTTTAATAGCAGGAAAGAGAACATCTTTTTAGTGAAACGTTTGACTCGTTTTAAATTGAATACTTTCAAATGACTAAAATAAAAATGTTCCAAGACAGCTGCAACGTCCTTTTCATCAGAATAAGTTTTTATTTTTGTTTTCTCACCTTTAGCAGGGAAGGTTTAGCCTCGTCAGATTGTGAATTATAATGAATTATAATTTACAAAACAAACTGCAAGAGTCTTGGAATGAAAACAATCTTTGGGTTTTGGATATTTTGTTTTAAAAAGAAGGTTATGGTTAGGGTTAGGGTATGGGTTAAACATAGTGGAGTCACTAAAATGAATGGAAGTCAATGAAGGGTCCACACAAGGATACAAATACAAGTATGTGTGTGTGGTTGCCGGTGACAGTAGGTTACCCGTTCTCAGTGTGCTTGCGAAGGGTGTGAAGAGGTGATAATTCTATTGTGTGTGTGTGTGTGTGTGTGTGTGTGTGTGTGTGTGTGTGTGTGTGTGTGTGTGTGTGTGTGTGTGTGTGTGTGTGTGTGTGTGTGTGTGTGTGTGTGTGTGTGCATGCACCTGTCACAAGGCAACAAACAGGTTGAGGTTACCTCATTAGGTGTCTGCATCACCTCTGCTGAGATATACAGCTCTCCTGCGATCACTCACACACACACGTGCGCACACACACACCTTTTCTCTCCACATAGTGTACATTCACACAGATTTGCACACCTGCTGACGATGAAGAGCTATTAAAGCATTATGCTCATCATCACATAAATCCCTATAGCTCCATGTCCCCAGCATCTACAGCTTTTGTACCACACACACGCACACACACACACACACACGCGCACACACACACACCTCCAGACTGGTTCAGTTTGCTCCATTTCTCTCTGGACTCCCATTAAGAGGCCGTGCCCCTCAGACAAACTCACCGACTGCAGCACAGTGGAAAATAGATTTTCTTTCTGAGTCTCATAAACAAGTGATTATTTTCCTCTCGGCTGTCATTTGGCCCCTTTTGTCTTCTGATGTTTATAAAAAAGAAATGGTGTTGAAGTCGCAGACTGATTAATGCCGAGTCTGTCGTCTCTTCGAACTTCTCTAATGCTTCTCAGACTCTGACCACAGAAACATGTTTCTAACTCAGTGCCTCACTTTTTCCCTCCAGTGACAAACTTCAACAATGGCTTGGAGGCCAGTTCAGACTCTGATGACGAGGACAAGCTACATATCGTGGAAGAGGACAGCCTGCTGGAGCCTGATGCTGCCGCCGACGCTGAGGGGACCACACCGCTGGACAGCCATGATGCCGCCATAACAGTATTACCCCACAACGGCTCCTGGAACGGAGGTGAGACGTCGCCATGGATACGACAGCATCTTGACATTTGTCGTGCCAAATTAGGCGTCTTATGACGACACTGAGGGGATGTCTCGAATCTCACAGTAAAACCCACCGACAGATGTAGTGGATGCAGGATGGCATCGTGTAAATGCAAAATGGCCTTCTCAGTGGCCTAGTGGGATGAGTGTTCGCCCTGAGACTGGGAGATCGTGGGTTCAAATTCTGGTCAGGTCATACCAAAGACCAAATTCCTCCCTGCTTGACCTTCAGCAGTAAGGGGTTGGATTGGGGGGTTAAACCACCAAATAGTTCCCGAGCGCAGCCACAGCTGCAGCTCACCTGTCCCCCAGCAGAATGGGTCAAACAGGCTAAATATTAACCATTCAGAGTGCCACGGTCGACCCTAGCTGTCCAAACATTTGCAAAGAACAGATAAAAGCCATTTTGGATCAAAATCACCAAACTTGAGTAAATAGTAAAAGATGCAGTTCTTATAAAAATGAACGCAAATAAACTTCATTTATTGTAAAATTATATATATATATATATATATATATATATATATATATATATATATATATATATATATATATATAAAATACATATTTTCTGGTAACAGCCTATTTCATTTGTTTACAGAAGTCAAATTAAACATCTGTAACGGCTCGTTTTCAGAGACAGGAGTGTTTATGGAGATTCTATAGAACTAATGAGTTTGCTCATTACCACTGCTGAGGCGCTGTGGGACAGAGGGGAGTTGAGTCATCACTTATTATTCGTCTTTGTCGACAGGTTTCTCTATACCGCGAGTTCACTTAACGCACAACAAGTTTAGTCATGAAGGATTCATCACCTCCAGTTCAATTAAACCTCCTCTACCTCACGCTGCTGATCATGGTAACACCTGCCATCCCTCCTCCACCTCTAGGAGTAAACCTGAAATAGACTTCTGTTTGCTTTTACTGGGTTTGTGTTTCAGCTCCAGACGCCATGGGGGAAAAAGTATCAGTTTAATACTTCAAATATGTCCAGTAGTGGCCTGTTTTAGGCCTCCTGAAACAGCTCACCTGTAGAAAACAAACCAAACAGTAGGTGTGTTTAAAGATTTAGCAAGCAGAGGTGGAAAAGTCTGCATTTAGCAGCAAAGTTTGACTTTTAAGCCTCATTTCTCAGCTAACACCTCAGCCTACGCAAGCATCTGCCTCCATCTCAGCAGCAGTTAGTTCCAGCCAAGCAGGAAATACTAAAACCATGGAGCCAGCCAGAATGTGACTGTGAGATAGCTGTTGCTGAATAAAGCCTTACATGGTGTGAGCAGCACTCGCTAACTCTTTCTTTCTCTCAGCTCAGTCCCTTCTCCTCTTCTCTACCAAAGTCCCTTTTCTGCTTTCTGGATGCTTTTGTGTTTTTTCTTCTCTTCCAAAGAATCCAAGCTGCAATTATAATAAAATCATTTTGTTTAATGTTTCAAACTCCACCCGCTGCAGGTCTCCTTCAGAGTTTTTTACTTTCTGTCACAAACTATTTCTGCTTTTTGGAAGCTTTTGGCCAAACATCAAGTTCACGATGTGATTAAATATCATAATGAACTATTTTGGGTCGAGCCAGAGCAGCACTAGCTTTGGTCTAAACAAAGTCTGCTTAAATCCCCAGTACAACAGCCTAATGTGGGCTGATGACTTTTTCCTCTTATTGTTGGAATCTTCTGGTAAAAGTTCAACATTTGGAATTTTCCTCAGAAAGAGAATGTTGGTGGATTAATGCCAAACCAGCTAATGACAGAGGTCATGAGCAGTGGGAACTGTTCGTGCAAACACCGTTAAACTGTGCAAATGCTTTATTTCTCTGTTCAGTTAGTGATAATTCCACTTTTGTATTAAAATATTTGAGTTAGGTTTAGGGTTAGATCTTTGGCTCGAACATCTATTGTTGGACAAAGAAATTCTCCAGAGTCTGCATTTGTTGACCCTTTCCATTTCCTGTTACTGGTTCCCAATGATTGGGAATAGTCAGGCCGTTGTTCTGCATTAATCTGAAATAGTCAAAGTGCCATCAGCACTGATTTATACCCAGAGGAACCTGAGCCCTCATTCCAGCTAAATTTGCTCATTTAAAGTCAGCAAAGCAGATTTTGTCTTTGGGGATTTGCAGGTATATTAATCTTCGTTTATGTTAAAGTAAAACACACATTAGGTGAGTCATGTGCTGACTGCAGTACCTGAAGTGTTTCAGCTGCACCTGCAGTAAAAAAAACTGCCTGTTCCTGTTAGAAAAACATTAACAAACCAGGAAGGAGCTACGTTTTTATGGCACGAGGAGCTCTGATGGTGTTCGAGAGAAGTCATGGAAAAGTCGTGAAATGCTGCTGCGCTGTAGAGCCGCAGTGGGAAACCTTCTGAAGCTACGTCTGGTATTTTTGGATTGTCTTGACTTTCAGCTCTTTCTTTCCTCCCCGTCTGAGGCGAGAGGGGAGAGCAGCTGGTGTTGAGTTGGTCCTCTGGTGAGAGATTAGTGAGTGCTTTCCCCCTGCAGTCTGGGCCGCACTGCAGCTCCAATCCATCCTGCTTTATAAATTCACCACGGACAGTTTTGGCAAGGTATATGAGTGTGTGTGTGTGTGTGTGTGTGTGTGTGTGTGTGTGTGTGTGTGTGTGTGTGTGTGTGTGTGTGTGTGTGTGTGTGTGTGTGTGTGTGATTTCCTGTTTTCATTCCTTTCCAGTATTCCGTGTGTGTGTTGCTGGGTTCTGGACTCCATCGGTGTGTAGATTTTTGTGAGGCATTAAGAGTAATTGTGGTGTATTGTGGGAAAATATGTAAAGAGGTGTAACCAGTGAGAGAGGGGGAGTCAGGGGAGGGAGGGGGATGAAGTTTGACAGATGTGAAGGGAGTGGAGAGACGGAGGAAGACGATACTTGTTTACAAGACGGAGGAAACGGGAGTGAGTGAAAGGAAGGAAAGATGGAAGTATAGAAAGCAAAACTCAGAGGGAGGAGATTTACATGTAAAAGCAACATTCCTCCACACTGATGTTTTCATGTTTCCTTTCAGGGTGAGGAGGAATAAGGAAACAAGGTGATTCAGAAGGGTCTATTAATTACATGTCAGAAGAAGGTTTTACTTGAACTCCTTAAATCCTTGCCGTGCCACCTTAACTTACCTTGTTTGGTCACATTGATTAACTAAAAGCAGCGTAAGCCAAAAGAACTTGCTGATGTTGAGGAATCAGAGGAGCTACAACAGCATGGTTGTACCGCCCACCTCTTCTGCTGGCTCAAAGGCACATCAACTTGACTACAAATCACACAGTTGGAATGTAAAAGAGGATTTTTTACACTTATGTTTTCAAATGATTTTAAAGGTGTCCTAGAGCAATTTTTTAACCATTGGAAACTGTTCTTTGGGCCTCTACGGAACTTTGTTGGGGCTCAAAATGGCCCAGGAGCCCTGTTTAATGATCAAACACAGCCCTATAATAAAGCTCTACAATGGAAATAACGGTTTGCTCCGCCCACTCGGCCAGGATATGAATATTACATGAGCTGTGAGCTGATTGGCCGGTTTGACGGCGTGACACTGCCTGAAGGTAGAAAGTCTGTGTAAAGCCGTGTTCTGTATCTGGATAACTCCTTAGGCAAGCTATGATCTGTCTGGTGTTCTTACAAAGTCTGGGTTTCCCCAGTTCATCCTGGTACGTTACATGTGTGCACCGACATTCTTCTTTGTTGTTTTCTTCTGACCCAACAAGAATGTTGGCTGTAGCTTGGGCAAGCATTAGCAGTAGCTTAGGCGAAATTCAGCAGTAGCTCAGGCTAGCATTAACAGTAGCTTAGGCAAAATTCAGCAGTAGCTCGGGCTAGCGTTAGCAGTAGCTTAGGCTAAATTCAGCAGTAGCTCAGGCTAGCATTAACAGTAGCTTAGGCAAAATTCAGCAGTAGCTCGGGCTAGCGTTAGCAGTAGCTTAGGCTAAATTCAGCAGTAGCTCGGGCTAGCGTTAGCAGTAGCTTAGGCTAAATTCAGCAGTAGCTCGGGCTAGCGTTAGCAGTAGCTTAGGCTAAATTCAGCAGTAGCTCGGGCTAGCGTTAACTGTAGCTTGGGCTAGATTTAGCAGTATTTTGGGCTAGATTTAGCAGTAGCTTTGGCTAGATTTAGCAGTAGCTTAGGCTAAATTTAGCAGTACTCGTGAAAGTGTCAGCAGTAGCTTGGGCTAGCATTGTTCAGCAGTTAGCATTACAGCGACCAACAATTATATATTGCTAATGAGGCCATTTGGTATATTTGACACTCTGAGCTGCCTAAGTTCACCAACAATAGGGAAAATGCAATTTTAAATTCTAGAACCCCTTTAAAACAATTGTAAAATGAACAGTTATACTTACTTTTCACAATTTTTATGTATCAAGTGTTGAATAATACAAATCTTAAATTAGAAAGACTCATTTATAAACACAGATTTAACCAAACAAGACATATTTAAAAACAAATTCTGATTTGCAGCTGTCGAGTGGTGACACTCAGACTCAGCCTTCTGTCTTTTTTCATTGATCTGCACATCTTCAATTAAGACTGTTTTCAAATAGTTTTAATTGCATTCAAAACAAAATTATGAATAATTAAAGCCCAAATCATGTTTTTATAACTTTTCATGTGGCTTTTAAACTTTTAAAAATATTTCTTAATGTCACTGTAGGAAAAAATGGAGAAGCTGCCATATGCTATATGTAGGTTGACTTATACATTAATGGAGTGATAAAAAGAAGTTGGAATCAGGAGGGAATTTAGAGGAATAACTACAGAGACACGCTGGAAACATTAAAGGTGCCGTTGGAAGGGAAAAAGATCTGAAAAGCTTTGCAGTGAGATCATGGGAAGCTAGAATCTTTGAGTTTAGGATGAGGTTTAGCGGGGCTTGGCCTGGTCTGGTCCCTTTATGAACACACACGCACACGCACACACACACACGCACACACACACACACGCACACACACACACACACACACACACACACACACACACACACACTCAGTTCAGCATAGACCAGCTCTTTCTTCTTTTTATGACTGGTTCTGTGATTGCAGATCCTACACACACACACACACACACACACTTGCACCTGTCCCTGACACGACTCAGCAGGAAGAGGCGTGGCCTTTGGCACCATTCCTGCCTGCATTTAATATGCTTCATCTCCATAGCAACACTGGTCACAGTTTCACCTCACCACTTGTTCTTATCAGTGCGTTTCTGCAGAAAGTGAAGTAATGTCCGCCCTAGTTCCTTTTTTCACCCGAGGACACAGATGTTTAGTTTGTAACAAACACCAGATCGATTCAAGGCAACAGGTAAAACACTGATTCTGATCTGGAAATGATGAATTCTCATTAAGAGTCATCACTTGATTTGGAAATTGAGTTGTTTCAAATGAAGAATTATTAATAGAACAAATATAAGAATTGTCTTTTTCTGATCAGTTTATTTAACAGGAAATGTAGAGTATAGTGTTTTGGATCACTAGCGTAAAGGTCACTGGTTTTTTAGTGATCAACACCATTGAAGCGCAGGAATCATTAAGTATTAAACCAGTAGAGGTTTAATTAACACACTAAATGTCTGAGTCTGGTTTAACTTATACAGGGACATGATTAAAACATGTTACATGTACAACTCACTATAGAGCAGGAATGTCCAAAGTGGGGCCCGAGGGCCATTTGGGGCCCTCTGAACTCTCATGTGCGGCCCCCACTTGCATTTCTAGAATGATAAATTTTGTCTCTGGTGATGTAAATCGACACTTTCTAACAGTTTTCTAATCAGATTTGTATGAGTATGCCAAACAACGTAATTTATGGTTATAAATTAAACACAGCTACTTATAACTTATCTGTATTTTCTTTGGAAGACAGTGAAATAAAAATAAATGAATAAAAAGTTGCTGTTTGGGAGCTTTTATTGAAAGTTAGGTCAAGGTGAGATACCTGTTCTATTGCTGAGTCATTTCCCATCATAGTGCCACATTTGGACCGAGGCCAAAACTGTAATTATTCTCTACAGACCTCATTGTGATTAAAGCGGTGACAGAGAAACACACACAGCAAAGCAGCTGTCAGCCAAACTCAGACGTCCCAAACTGATCTTATCAGATCAGCTGCTGCAGTCACACAAGCCTTATGTACGCACCCTAAAGATGTTGTTTTAAGGATTTGGGAAACCTACCGGAAGCACTTCTTTTCATGCTTTCCAAGTCACCTCTCATCTCATTTTATAGTTGTGGGTTTCAGAATTCAGGCCTGAAGTCGTTGTAGAGCGCTAAAGTCAGATGAGTCATTGACCCGACCTTCCATGAAGTCCCAATTAGGGTACCCATATGTTTCAAGTGATTCGTTGATGTATTAGAGTTTGGCTTGGTTCTGCAGACTTCTGATGACTGACAGTTTGGGTTTCAGGGAGTCCTGAGATTCAAAAATAGCTCCTGGTTTGTGTGGCAGCTTCTGTGTTAAGGCTTCCATCTCTGACTGGACCACAAAGTTGAGGAAAGGAAGTTTGTTGCCTTTGGCATCCTCTCTGGTAAATTTGACGCTTTCATTTGATGTTAAAATAAAGCTTCTACTTCTTTACCTTGAACTTTGACAGGGTTCCCACGTGTCCTGCAAAACCTGGAAAATGATAGACCAGTTTTCCAGTCATGGAAAACACATGGAAAATCAGAAAAAGATGGGGCTGTTACGTGTATTACTTTAAGTCGCGTTGTCATGTGACTCGAGGAGTTACAGCTTGTTAAAGGGACATGAACGTCGCCAATCTACACAAATCGCTTCATTTTTTTGATTATCAAATTTATTGACATGGGAAAAATTATATTGGTTAGAGTCAGAAATGTCGATAACGATAAATTTTCAATTTATCGCCCAGCCCTAGTTATACGTTTTACGCATGAATGTCTGTTTTCAGCTGCCTTCAATGGGCGATATTGGGCTGTAGCGCTTGTCTGCTTTCCTTTCTGCATCTAGCCGGCACAGCATGATGCTACCAACCAATTAAATTGCATATTCCTTTAGAACATTTCTGCTTCCCAGGGTCTTTGTTGCTAGATTTACAGATTTTTCAGACCTAATTAAGAATTTATTTCTCCAAAGAAGGGCCAAAATTAGCGACTTTCAGTTCAAGAGTGTTGCTGCATCGCAGAGTGAGAGGTTCTCTCTCTCTCTCTCTCTCTCTCTCTCTCTCTCTCTCTCTCTCTCTCTCTCTCTCTGTTGAGTGACAGAGGAGCAGCGGAGAGCTGGGGGCGTGTCATCACTCATGCCCTTATGCAAAATACATTTTCGGTTTTAGTGGAGCCGTAGCGAAGATAGCGACAGCATCAAGATAGCAACGGGTAACAAGTAGTCTTACTGGGCCACGTTCCACTCATCAGACGCTATTAATTTAAGGTTAGATAATAGTTGATATTTTCTAACGTTAGTGACTGATTGCGAATGCAGTTTAACTGTGAGAGTTTGGACTTTTAAACTGATATAACGTAAAATAGCAGTGTATGAACTAAAGTAGAGAATAACTGTTTTCGTTGTGTTGCATTGCAAGTAGAGGAAAGCAGGTGGCGTTGTGGAAGACAACAATCGTTGCTCAATTATAATATCGATATAACGGTATAGGTACAATATTGTATCTGTTTCAGAATATATCCCGATATGATGATAACATCGGTATATCGCCCAGCCCTAGTTGGGATAACTTGACTCGTACTGTAGCAGCTGAGAAAGTCTTGAAAATGTCCTGGAAAATCATGTCAAGAAAAGAGTGGGAACCCTGTTTGACCCGGGGTGACTTCCGCATATCTGAGCAGTGGCTAGGTGTTGTAAACATCGGAGTTCATTGATCTCCTCTCCACCTTTATGCCACAGTGGGTGAATCTGGGGATGTCCATGCATCTGTCTAGTTGGTGGAGGGACAACGATCAAACAGGATGAAGATATGGTCTGGGAGTTGATCCTGTGTTAAAGCGGTTTGTCTTGTTGGAGATGTTTATTGATAGTTTGCACTGCGTGTGCTACAGGTACAGCATGTAGGTGTAAATGATGTCACAACAATCTGAATGAGATTTGTTAGAAGAGTCTGTGGAACTCAGTATGGATACTGTCACCTACCTGTGGTGCTAATATGCCAGCAAGGTGGTTTTTACCACCTGATGCTGCTGATGAAGCGTAGATCTTGTGGCTCTTGGGTAGATTATTTATAAATGAGAGTGTAAAGGTCTCAATCTATATCATGTCTTTCCAGTCTCCAGATGCAGGCATTAGTTAGTTGGGTCTATCATTGGTAGCGGTATCACATTTTCTTGTCCTGCTCTGATGTGTTGAGTACAACTGTGGGTTTTCCTCTGTCAGCTATCAAAATGAGGACATTCTGGTCTTTGTTAATGGATAATCTAGTCTTCCTATCGTAGAACGTGAGGTAGGAAGGAGGATAGTTTTTACTGGAGAGAGACGCTGTAACTTTTACTCTTGGCTGCTCTACATGTTTGTAGCCCTGGTCATCGTGAGGTCCTCAACTGGTTTTTATTTAGGAAGATAGCAACATGACGTACTTTAGCCTAAACTTACTTTTCAGGTGGTCTCCTCTCTGACAGAGGTCTGATTTCTTACGTACAGAAATTACAAAATGTCATCCTGTGGGGATCTTTAACTGGATTAATTTAATTTACCGTAAATATCCAGAGATTATATTAAACCTTGGAGGGGATAGGGAGAAAAGATGCCATAAAATAAACTTTACTTACTACAATGTGTTTATTCCAAGTCATGTGTCGCCCCCTAGTGGTGAAGGTTATCACCATCCGATGAAAATACTGGTTTCATTATTATTGTGGAAAAATGCGTCAAAACAACTTTAAATGACATCGTTTGTGACTCCAAAATAAATAAACAGTATATTCAGTTATTTTATTTATCATGAAGATTAAAGGGTAGAGAAAAACCAACTCTGCATTTACAAACTCCTGCTGCTGAAAGGATCTTCATCCACGAATATTTGTGTTTTTAGTGAAGGAGGAGTGTGTGTCAGATGAGGAAGAGGAGGTGAAGGATGCTCTAGTGGAGGAGTTTCTCCAGCAGGGAGACACAGCCATCATTTATCCTGAAGCACCCGAGGACGACCAGAGTCCTGCAGAGACGGGAGACGCTGATGAAAACGGTAACAAGTCGTCGTTTGTGTGGGACCTTAGGTGCTTTTTTAGAGTATGTAAAACGTCTTGAAACTGATTGTTTTGTTTTTTTTAATAAAAAAAAGAATGTTGCCCTAAAAGCCTGGTTATAAATGATTTGTTTTACATCTTTGCAACACGTAGTACATTTTTATTTCATATTTCTACACGTTTTATTTAACAAACTCATATTCCAGTGGAAAAGGCTGTAGCGTTTAGGCGTCATCATGAACATCTCTCCCTGTCCCGTCGTCACCTCCGCAGGAACACCCGACCCCTTCTCCCAGTTGCACACTTGCCCGTACTGCTCTCGGGGCTACAAGCGCAACGCCTCGCTGAAGGAGCACATTAAGTATCGCCACGAGACCAGCGAGGACAACTACAGCTGCTCCCATTGCAGCTACACCTTCACCTACCGCTCGCAGCTGGAGAGGCACATGAGCCACCACCGAGGCAACAGGGAGCAGGTAACACCTCGGCGCCTGGAGGCGTCAGCTCACACGTTTTAACGAGGCCACAGCGTGCCAAAGTGAGACTGGAATCAGCTTTAATGTCTCCCGTTTTCTGTCTCAGCGTCACGTTTCCCAGTCAACAGGAGGATCAGGAGGAACAGGTGGAACCCGCAAGTTCAAGTGTAACGAGTGTTCCAAGGCCTTCAAATACAAACATCATCTAAAGGAGCACCTGCGCATTCACAGTGGTGAGAGTCGCACAAACGCTTCACTATTATTGCTGTCAGCCTACTCGTGTGTTTGAGCACAGTGAGGCAGATGGATGGTTATACCGTTAACCCAGCCAGCACCATTTTATTTGAGCTTGTTTGGATTCAGGTGAAATTATCGTTTTCGTTGCTAAGGCCCAAAAACTGCAATATTTTAATGATGTCATAGTAATTAGTGCACAGTCCTGCTTTGGACTGTGTGGAACTGGATGCTAGTTTAGCTTATTTCCTTCCTTTAGAAGTGAGTTGGAGCAACGTGAAGCTGAACTGAATCAAGCCTAATGGGCTCGACACACGGGAGGCGACATCGCCTCTCCTCCATTCATTTTCAATTAGACGTGCACAACAAAGCGATAATTGCGGGTCTCCTTCCTGCTAAGTGACACGCGACAAACGTGCATGTGTCGTGCACAGGTGAGCCAGCGACGCGATCCCAGGAATTTGAGAAAATTTCAACTTTCAACGCTGTTGCTCAGACAAGGACCAATTAGCGGAGGTTTCATTGACTGACCAATGAGGGGACAGGATGCTTCTCAGTACATCTCCGGGTAAACATGGAGGAAAATGTAATACTTGCCGTGTCTGATGTCCCAGAGCTTTACAAGACTTCACTTAAGGTCAAGGTCAAGTTTATTTATATAGCACATTTAAAACAGCAGTTGCTGACCAAAGTGCTTCACAGCATAAAAACAAATCACAGTAAAAGAGTTAAAAATAATAAAAATTCAATAAAACAAAGCGACTATATTAAAATATAAAATAAGATTAAAATAAATGAATCAAAATGTCCAGGACAATCCCTGATAAAAAACCATCATGGACAACCTAAAATGACGCAAAACAAGGCTAAAAGAGGTAAAAAAAAAAAAAAAAAAAAACTAAAAAAAAAAAAAAAACACCTCATTTGTTACTAATTAAAAGCCAGCTCATAAAAATGCGTCTTTAACAAAATCTTAAAATGACTCAGAGTCTGAGCAGCCCTAACATTTGCAGGAAGTCTGTTCCACAGTCTGGGGCCTGCCACAGAAAAAGCCCGATCACCACGGGACTTCAGCTTCGTTCTAGGGACCACCAGAAGATTCTGAGTGCCAGATCTCAAGGCTCTTGGAGGGGCATGAACTTCTAAAAGCTCAGATAGATAAGAAGGGGCAGAACCATTCAGCGACTTAAAAACAAACAACAGAAGTTTAAACTGGATCCTATAAAATACGGGAAGCCAGTGCAAGGACTCCAGCACTGGGGTGATGTGCTCCCTACGTCCTGTGTGTGTTAATAAACGAGCAGCCGCATTCTGGACCAATTGAAGCCAGTGAATGGACGACTGCTCAAGACCACAGTACAAGGAGTTGCAGTAATCAAGTCTGCAGGAAATAAAAAGGTGGATCACCTGTTCAAACATATTCGGTGGGAGATAGGGTTTCACCTTAGCAAGCTGTCTCAAATGGAAGAAACAGGACTGAACCACTGCACTGACTTGCCTTGTTAATTTAAAAGAGCCATCAATAAACACACCCAGGTTTTTAACATGGGGTTTACAGTAAGGTGCCAAAGAACCCATGAGGCGAGAAACAGCCTCTGGAGATCCTCTAGCAAAACCTTGTGAGACTTCATATCTACCGCTGTTTCAACTCTGAACTGCTTTAATAACCCAAAATTCCCTCCAATCTGACGGCCAATCAAAACAACGGAAGACTCGCAATTCGCCCTGGAACAGAGGCGTCGCTGGCTTTTGCCGCTGCCGCATGTCGCCTCCCGTGTGTCAGATTATCAAAGCGATAGCGATGAGTTTCGCTGATCGTGGTCATTTGTCGCCTCCCGTGTGTCGAGCCCATGAAACTTTGAGGATTCTAGGGAGGCACTGATGATGTGGGCCTATTTCGATATTATGTTCTAAATGCCAATACTGCCTATAATATCAGACGTCTCTAGTATGTGTGTATAAATATATGACCAAACAATTATCACATGACCACCCTCCTAACCTCCTGAAACAAAAACACAAATAGCAACTAGATGGAAAAAGATATCGGCCCAGTTTTACTTATCAGAGCCATACTGATGTGTTATCAGTAAGATGACTACCATCGGTTTATACTGATACTGATATATGGTGCAGCCCGAGAAGAGTCCTTGTCTTTATTCTAATTTCGCTCTAACACGTTTTCTTCCCTCCCCCCTCTGGCCCCTCCAGGTGAGAAACCATACGAATGTTCCAACTGCAAGAAGCGGTTCTCCCACTCCGGCTCCTACAGCTCCCACATCAGTAGCAAGAAGTGTGTTGGTGCCATCCCCCCCAACGGTGTGTCTGTAGCGGTGGTTAAATCTTCATCCCCGACTACGCAGACTAAACCTGTTGCAATAGCTCCAGCCCGCGCCAGTATCAAGGAAAAGACTGAAAGTAAACCCCTCCAGGAGCAGCTGCCCGTCACCCAGATCAAATCAGAACCTGTGGAATACGAGTGCAAGCCCGTCATGGCGGCACCAGCAACTTCAGCTGGTAGTAAAGTAGTCGTGAACGGAGGGACGGCACATCCGGCTGCAGCCCCTGCTGCCGCTCTGCCCCAGGGCGTTGCTATGGTTGTACCAACAGTCGGCCTGGTGTCACCCGTCAGCATCAATCTAAATGACTTGCAGAGTGTGCTGAAGGTGGCGATGGACGGGAACGTGCTGAGGCAGGTGCTGGGCTCAGCCAACGGGGCGGTGACGCAGGGGAAGCAGGGCATCGTCGTCCAGCAGCCGCAGCAGCAGATCATCAGCCTGCCCGCCTTCGTGGATCACGACGGTACCACCAAGATCATCATCAACTACAGCATCAGCCCCGCGGCCGGCACCGCTGCTACGACCCTGCCGGCGCCGCTCGTTATCAAAAACAACTCCCCACCCGCCCTCGCAGTCACGACAGCAGCCGCCGCTCCCCCCACTCCGACTAAAACAGATCAGTCCCCAACCCCAGAGGCCACCGACCTCTCTGTCCGGAAAGAACCAGAACCGGAACACGTCAAAGACAAGGAGCCGGAGGAGCCGGCGGACGCATCAGCACCTGCTGAAACAGAAGAATTAGCTGAGATCTCCAAGCCCAGCAGCTCCAGTTCGTGTTTATTATGTGACGATTGTCCCGACAATCTGGAGGCGCTGCACCTCCTCCAGCATCACAAAGCAGCCAGCGGCGAGGCCGTGGACTCTGCTGCTCTGGACCCATCGTTCACGGCTCTACTTAGCGAGGCGGGGGTGACGCTGGAGGAGCCGCCTGTGGACGACCTCCTCTCTCTCCTCAAGACCTACTTTGCCTCCAATGCCAACCCCAGCGAGGAGGAGCTGACCAAGATCTCCGACTCTGTCAGTATTCCGGTGGAGGTGGTGACAAAGTGGTTTGCCAAGATGAACTCTGGGAAAAAAGTGGAAGAAAGCCACAGTGAAGCTACGGATGCTTCTGAAAAAGCCGAAACTACAAACTCCAGCGTGGAGAACACTCTGACTCACGCCGAAGGAGACGCCACGCAGGAGGAATTTATCGAAGCTGCGCCGGGCAGCGCCTCCCCGACAGACTCGACATCGCTCAGTCTCAACGACGATCTTGTTATCGTTAAAAGTGAGCCCGAGGACCCGGAGGCCATAGACTCCCAGGCAGAACCTCTGGACCTCTCTCTTCCCAAACAGAACCCTTCACCATCAGAAAGGAAAACCACTCCCCCTCCAGCAAAGCAGCAGGAGCAGCCTCTGAACCTGACCTGCTTAAGGAAGGAGCAGCTGGACGGGAGAACCATCTACGTCACCACGCCTCAGACGGGGAACCCCGTCAACATCGTCACCACCGCACAGCTCCCCACCTTGGTAGCCATCGCTGGTCAGGGAGCCGTGGGCTGCCTCAGTGCCATCAACACCACCACAAAGCGCACCATCCTCATCCCCCAACTCACCTATACCTACGCCACTACAGCCGGCAACACCACCGGGGCCAAGACTGTTGTACTCAATGGCCATAAGGTGGGTCGTGTTGCACTTTGAGGTCGTGTCTAAACGTTTGATCTGTGGGGATTTAAACCTTTTGCGTCCCGTTCGACAGGAAAAACGTTCAGAGAGCAACGCTGATGCCGTTTCCACTGCAGAGGAGCAGGAGGCCAAGAAGAGGCGGCTGGAAAACGGAGTCTATCCCTGTGATCTGTGCTCCAAGGTTTTCCAGAAGGGCAGCTCGCTGCTCAGACACAAATACGAACACACAGGTAGTCGTCAAAGCAGCTGTGCTTACACGTACTCGCTCTGAATAAAACACTGACTGGTATTAAAAACACTTCCTAACCCATATAAGGTTTTAACGTAGGTAAACAGGAAGTGGAGAGATCTTAGTGCCATTGCGTAGAGATGGATACTTGATGTGTGAAAGTCAGAAATAAGAAAAAAATAACTGCATTAAGCTTTCTGAGCAGCCTCTGTTCAGAGAAATAGCTTTTACATCCGGAGCTAATGGCTAGTTCAGACAAAGCCAAGAACAAACATTTCTGCTGTTTCCGAATCACTCTCATTTCAAAATTTCACAGTAATTCAAGCGGCATTAATTTATACTGACATTAAAGCAGCGATCCGGAGTTTTCCCCCTTTCAGGAATTCTGTATGAGGTTTATAGAGATCTGTGAAAGTGGGTCTTACCCTGTAGTGTTATAATTTTTCGTTAAGCCCCACCCCCATGCAATTTTAACTGAGGGCCGTTCAGCATGAGCCTATAACGTTAGCCGTCAGCTTACGTACAGATGTCAATCACAGAGCATGCTAGATTATATAAATGCTGTTCCTCTGAAAAGAGGCTGACATAGAAGCCATTTACAGCAGGTAGGAGAGTATTTATTTATACGTTTTTAACAGAAATCCTATTCAAAGTGACCAAAACCATCCCCCCAATTTCACAAATCAAGATTTTTATTCTATCTGTCAAAGTCCTGAAGCCAGCAGACGCATAACTTTGTGTTTGGCTTATTTAGTTCAAAACAGAAACTATTTTACTCCAGGTCATTTTTTAAAATGTGTTTAGTACTTTTAAAAAAAGTGCAATTAGTGAATAATAATTAACGCTCCAGTTTTAAAAAACTGACTTTTTATTTAATAAATTGTAAGAAAAGTGTAGCTGTGTGTAAATTAGCTTGCTAGTTTGTAGCAGTACACCTCGTTTTTGACTGTTTGTTGTTGTTGTTGTGCAGGAAAACGGCCCCATGAATGCAGCATCTGCAAAAAGGCTTTCAAACACAAACACCACCTGATCGAACACTCGAGGCTGCACTCCGGGGAGAAGCCTTACCAGTGTGACAAGTGCGGGAAGCGGTTTTCCCACTCGGGCTCCTACTCCCAGCACATGAACCACCGTTACTCCTACTGCAAAAAGGAGGGGTCCAACCTGAGCTCCCCTTTGGGGCCGCGTCGGGTCCAGTTGGAACTCGGCAGCCCCGGTGCCGGGCTCCAGTCGGACAGCCGGACCACCAGCCCGCCTTCTCAGATGGACTCAGACGAGAGAGAGAGCGAGGAAGAGATGGATGACGATGATGAGGCCATGTGCATGGATGACATCCGAGTGGTGCAGGTGGACGATGGTGAGTGTGAGATCTATGAAGGAAACTTTGATGATGATGAGGATGATTACGACGACGATGAAGAGGAGGGGGAGGTTTTGGCGGAAGAGGAGGCCATGGCGGATGAAGAAACTCAACAAGTCAGGTCACAGGAGGAATTTGCTTGTGACGTGGTCGAAGTGGAGTTGGGGAATAATCACGTGGAGGAGAAAAGAGAAGAAAAGAAGGAATCAGCAGGTGATGAAGCAGAGAAAGCAGCAGACTGTGAAGAAGACACGGACAGAAGCATCAGGGAGGGTTCTGATGGCGCCCAGCCACCAGAGGAAGTGGACACAAACAAATGAAGGAAACCCGTCGGCCATCAAAGCTGTTTCAGACGAAACCGCTTGAGAGGCAAGTCTCGGAAGATGCCTAAACTAAACGGTCCACTACTGTGTACAAAACCCAGGTGTGCCTGAACTTAGACAAAACAAACACAAGACAGTGACTTTTATTTGTGAAAAATGAAACCTTGATGTTTAAAACTGTTTATAGAGTACAGATTTTGAAGTAGTACCAACCCATCAACTTGTTAGACTTGTTACTGAGACTTTGGGTCGTTTTGTTTCTTTCCACTCAGCCAGTCAGTGTTACTAATCCTGTTCTTGTTTGAAAACATTTTAACCTGTAAAGAGAAAGATTTCTATACCTTTTTATTGCCAATGAAGTTTCCTAAAAATCAGTATTTTATTGAGTTCTACGAACAAAAACCTCTGCACTACAGTATTCCTAGTTTACCTACGGATACATGCCTCATGCATCGTAAGCCCTTCAGTGTTATACATGTACACTAGCTAGCGACCTGTTGTTTGTGTTAGTATTAGTCTCTGCTAGCTAGCATTGCGTTTTTGTTTTCAGTTCGACTGTTAGCCTTAAGAAAAACAAAGTATTCCTGGGGCGGGTAGTGGGCGGGACGGGGAGGCGACTTCTTTATGCCATAACCAAATTTGTCCAATCAGGGAAGAAAAAGATCACAACCTCAAAGCCAGCATCAGGCGCTTCTGTTTCGCTACCCAGCACAGCCTGGACGGGTGGAGTCTCCAGAGCAGATTCTGAGCTCCAGGCTGGGCTTCAGGTCCGAAACACACACACACACACACACACACACACACACACACACACACACGCTGAATCCCACCAAGCTTCTTCTTTTGGTTCCCGGTGTTATCAGCTTATAAACGAAGTCTTTGTGTCTGTGAAGGATCAGGGCTGTCTCCTGCTCCACCCCGATGCCTCCAGCCTTATGCAAGACCTGTGTGCTGTTAAAGTGCCATTGAACAGTATTATTTCTTCTTCTTCACACATGTAGCCAGTGTTACTAACGCAGGACCACGTTGACTCGCGTTTGTTCACTTGCACAGAACAGCAACGCTGTCACAACTCAAGGATCTTTTTCTGTGACTGAAAACAAAAGAAGCCCTTAAAAAAGACCAGACAGAGTTGGGAAACTGCTAAAAGATTCATCTGTGGAACGTTTCTCTACTAATGATATCACTTATTCATCTTCCAGTGTGTTTGTTTTATCTCTCAAAACTCCAAAAGGATATTTTTAAATGACTCAAATGTGATAAAAACCTGCAGATGATCAGAAATAGGTTTGAATCATTCAGAACGGGTGCTTACCTTTTCCTTTGGAGGCTTTCCTGAGGCCTCCTTTTCTCATCTCTTACTTCCTACTCATGAATTAATCTTAAAAACACATTTAGATGAATGATTCTGCTACTAGAAACTAGTTGTTTGGAGGAAAAAGGACTGCAGCGGGGTTGTAATCCAACTTCTGCTCACGTCTGTGTGATTTTTAGCATTTGTGACGTCTAAAATCGGCCAAAACATGAGAGAAAAACATCTTTTGATCTAAAATGTTTCCCATAAATTAGCCCAGCCTGAGCTCTAGCTGAATGCGTTTAGTGTCAACGTGCACTGCTGCTTTACTAGACTTAATAAAACTACAAATCTTATTACATAAATATAAGCTGAATTGTGACAAGCTGTCCAGCACTTCAAGTGACAAACGTTGGTGAACGTGGCTCCTGAGGAGTTTTGACTTGTTTTTACCGAACAGTGTTCCTAGTATTTGTTTTTCTTTAGTTCCTGTTTGGGATTTTAATATTATTTTGTTTTTTCTGTATGTTTGTTGTCATTAATTACAGTATTAGAGCCCTTTTCACAGAAAAAGTAAAACTTAAAAAAATTCCGGTTTAGTTTCGAGAAGACTTTTTATATTTATGTGTCTTATTTTTCTATTTTCTTTTATGGTTATTTATTACGTATTGTAGTGTACATTACTGTAGTATGAATTGATACAATAATATATTTTAGTATGAAAAATACTCTTGAGACAAACGGGGATCCCAAAAAAATGTGGTTCTGGGAGCTAAAGTTTGTTTTAATGAAAAAAAAGAACTAACTAAAAAGCTGAACTGTGTACTCTGTAAACTTGACTTCTGTTTTAAGCTGAGAAAATAAATGAAAAAAAGGAATGAAGTGAGAAACAAACTGTTACACGTGCATCTGCTCTGCGTCGTTACTAAGCTACTGAATTCTGTGACTTTAAAAGCATGAGTCGTCGCTGTTTTTAATGAAGGATCTTGTCATCAAGTCGTTTCTTCTCCCTTTTTTATTTCGATGTAGCCAAATTAGCATCGTCCCGCCGCTCCGTCTTCTGTTCTGTGCCAACTTTGTATTTTCGTTGTGCTGTTGAAGGCTGCATAATGTTTGTCTATACGACCCCTTTGTAAATCCATTGTCTTTTTGTATTGTTTTTATTTAGGTTTGCTCCATTTTTATGACTCCCCATCACAATAAAAATGTAAGACAGAACCTGAGAGTGGCTTCATTTCTATTAGAATATGCAAGTGTGGTATTATTGATTATTACAATGATATCAGTGGTAATAAACCCACATTTATCACCTCTGGCACCGTCATCTTACTCAGGTGTGGACATAGAGGACAATAAGAATCCATCAAATATTGGAATCCACTTAATGAAATTATCAGCGTCCCAGCTGCTGGTTGCAACGATGCAATTGTGATAAAACATTAAACATTTCTGTTTTTAGTGGTGGTGATGATTGTCTACATGTACAGATACAGATGGAGCTGAAACCACATCTGTTGCTGTAAGATGTGTTTATTTGTTCTCAGTCATGTTAGTGCCACCTGCTGGCCTAGCTGAGTATTGTGCTTTGACGCCTGCTTGCATGTGATTAATTGCTGGAGATTGAAACTCAAGCTAGAAAACAAACTAAGGACAAAATACAATGTGAATAAAGACAAAAATAGAAATTATGGACAACAGCTGCTCTTAAGGGCGTAGACTTGTATTTATTTGAGAAATATAGTCAGATTTATCAGTAAGTTTGATATTTGGTTTTATCTGTAAAACTGCTTGTTTGGAGAAGAGAAATTAATGATTGTTTTGGAATTGTAGCAAGTGTGCAATCCAATCCCAAAAGTGTAAAATCCAAATGGGATTTCAGTACTTATAATGGACTAAGGTGGGAATATTTCACTCATAGCCAACAAGAGTTGTTTTCACCTGCATGTAAATCACATATTGGTACCAGGCACCACATGTTGACACACGTTCTTCACAAGGGATGACAGGTTAGTCCTTGTGAAGAACACGTGATTATTTATTTGAGTTTGTCTTTAACATAAATCAAAATGAATCTGTCAGTCTTTTCATTCATTTCTTATACTTTCAAAAATCTTTTGAAGTTTTTACTTGATGTTGCATTTTGAAAATAATACATTTTGCAGCTATCACTATTATTTTCTATAGAATGAATAGATGGCTGACTTTTCTTTATATCTATTGAAAAGTTCAATAAATGCATTTACAAAATAAATCTAACGCACCTGATTGTTGTTGACAGGCTGAGGAGTGAGTTTATTTGATTCAGGTGTGTTGGATCCAGATCTCTTCCCACCACTGGGTGGCAGTATAGGTCTGGTCTTTGTTGGTAGTTTGGTTTGTCTTGACTAAATTAGGTTTTTGCTGCAGCAGACTTGCACATCGTTCTATTAAAATGACTAAAAAGCAACTATTGAAAAAAGCGAATCCTCACACTTGTTTTCAACCACTAAATAGATGAAATAACTATTTTGTGACAGAGCTCAAAATGTCAACAAAAAGTCTGTTTTATATTTAATATCCTGTCTTAAAAATTATTCTAACTTCCAGATACAAATATATTGATAGTTTATTCATCTGTAAAGAGAAATTATGTTGCTGTAAAATATAAAACTGGAAAATATTGACTAATAAACTTAAGTGAATCATAAGAAAAGTCAATTTAGAGTTAAAATCTGAGCTCTAATGTTGAGATGTACCCTTTCCCAATAAGGGTAACACTTTACAATAAGGGCCCCTTACTTAGTGTTTGTGCATTATTAAGCATTTATAAACAAAAGGTCCCTTTATTGTTAAGTGTCCTTAATGTTAGGACAAAGGGCCAGGTGGGGTGTCTGCTTAGTAATGCATTACATAATAATATGGTTAAGCAGTTGTTAATACTTTATTTAATAGTTTATTAATGCTTAATAATGCACTCAGTAATGTTAATAAAGGGACCCTTATTGTAAAGTTTTACCCAAATGAGATAAAGTAACAACAGATAGTTTTGCTTAGCTTTAACATTGATTTCAGTGATTGTTGAGTTAGAAACGTGACCAGTTTCATATCTGACACCACTCTGCTGCCCTCTGCTGACCAAAATCTGCACTAGATAGTTTTGTGGAGCGGGTAGGTGTTCTAGGGGGCGCTCTTATACCTGCTTTACGGCTGTTAGCTGTAATGCTAGCAGCTAGCATTTTCAGTTTGCCGATCATCAATAAAAAGCACAAGAAGAAGAAAAAGAAGTTTGCTTTTTCTGTTGGCATCATTGCGGAGCCTGAAAGTAAACATAAGAGAGTAATGTCTTTGGAGGTGAAGCAAAGAGCTAAAACCAGAGTGAACATCGGCGCGGCCTACGCTAGTTTGAGGGAGCTAGGCTACAAAATCACGGACTGATGGTGACCTGGCTTTGTTGCTACTGGACTTGTATATTTTTTGTCCAACAGTGTGGATCTTTATACTTCGTGATTTATTTTAGTATTAGTTGGCTCGTGTTAGTGTTAGCTCGTTGTTAGCTCTAGCTACCGCAGGCTGCAGCAGGGTTGTTTACGACAGTTGTAATTCCACTTTCAACCAGTAGGGTGGAGGAGCAGGAAACTGCTCTGTGTTGCTTTAAAAGCAAAAAAAAAATGATGGTTTATTCAAGGATTTAACACTTTTTAAGGCCACTAAAAGATTATCCCACCGGAAGAATCAAGCCCTCTTGCTCTGCTGCAGAAGTCAAAGCTCTATTCCTGCAGCAGCAGCTCCATTTGAGCTCATCTACAAAACAAACGTGTCGCTGGCTGCTGACGCGCAGCGGAGCACGAGTAACATCAGACCTGTGATGACTGGCGGTAATTAAAGCTCGTTTCATGCTGCTCCACATCGTGATGCTGAATACGTCGAGCCATTTGTCAGAATTAATTGGGCAGCTCTTAAGCATATCACATCTGTCAATCATGCAACAACCTTTCTGTCAGCGTGGGTCAGCAGCGCTAACGCTAATGAAGCTTGTGTTGCTGCAGTAGCAGTGTAATGGATGGGTTTTATGACTAACCCACACTTTAAAACAGCAGGTCACAAATTTAAACTCACGCATAAAATGTACATTAAGTGGAGAGACACGGCAGTTTATCTTTCTGAAAAATGGAGAAAAACTTTTATGGTAATTAGTGTTAATTTAAGGGCTTAAAAACCATTGTAATTTTAATATTAAGCAATATTCACTTGTAAATATTGCCTCTGATTTTGGGTTTGTCATTGATAGATTTAGATGTTCACAACAAACCAAAATACACAATTGTGTTTGGTTTTTGGGGAAAAAGACCCTCCAAATATTCCTTAAAGGAATCAGTATCACCCATTCCTGTCCTGTCTGAGACCCCCTGTAGAGAAACATTATGCATGTTGTGAATGACTCTCAGCTTCTAACATGGGAGACTTGAGCTCGACATGTCCAAGTCTTACAGTTATGTCAGGTTAATAACTGTGGCGGCCATCTTGAATTGGGTTGACTCCAAACGTTGGAGATATGGATCCAATAACCACTATTTCATAGTAGTTGAGGCGATGTCTTGCATAAACTAAACTAGGGAGGTGATGAAGTCACTTTCTCCAGTTAAAAGAAAACTTTTGCTTGAGCCTAAAGACAAACTGGTCTTAATGTTGACTTTTAAAAATGTTTTGCAGCTCGTCCAGGGAGTTTCTCCTGGTAGAATTTAGGTTTAACGTGACAACTCAAATTTTCTAAATAAAAGCCCTAAGAATGATTAAAGCAGATTTATTTATTTATTTACTTATTTATTAGGAGGATTAACCACTTGAGATGAACCATCTCGTTTACAAGTGGGTCCTCTATAGAAAGGTTCAATGAAAATAAAAAGACCAAGATAACTTAATAATTTTCATGCAAACATAAAATCAATGGGGCAAGAATAAAAAAACACACAAAATAAATATATAGATAAATAAACATACAAACGGTGCAACAAATCAGTACAATCAAAATAGACAACAGATACATTTTAAGTTAAAGTGAGAATTATAGTAAATGCCACCCAACCATTGTCTGTACCCGCTTATCCACGCAGGGTCACGGGGGGCTGGTGACTATCTCCAGCAGCCATTGGGCATGCATATATCGTAAATGCATAACTGTTAATCCAAGAGAAAATCAAAAACAGTTGCAGGCGGGTATTAAATGTTCATATATCAAAGTTCTAAACAAAAGAAAGATGTAATAGATCTTAGGTCAGCTGGTAAGTTGTAATTGACAGGAATGGTAAACAAAAGGCTGACTGGGAATTTAAGTTAATCAGCCAAAAGTCACCTGACTGATATTTGTGTCTGAACACATGAATCCACTCTAAATGTGTGAGGCTTCAACTTCCACGCCGAGAAATCTTATGCAATCATTTTAAACTTTTCTTTATTTATGTGTGAAAATAAATGTTATAATATGATTAAAATGACTAATATTACAAAATAATAACTTTTTATTCACATTCCACTTATTTTGTTATCTTTTTAAATGTAAGCGTGTTTTCAGTTGATCAGTGCTCACTCATAAAATGATGAAATTGTGCTTCACCGACCTGCCAGTTAAAGGGTTAATGCATCAATAGTGTTTTATAATTTATTTTAATTAAAAAAATAAAAAATTCCTGAATCATAAAACTTAAAAAGGTTGTGCATATCTTTATTCCACCGTGTTTATGCTCCCTGCTTTTTGTGACCTTTCTCTTCTCAGAATCGATACGTTTTTTATCGACTGGACTAATTTTCTGTCTGTGTAATTCCCTTTTCTATGAAAAGACTCTCGGCTGAGTTGATGGATTTTCCAGCGTGCAGCGGGAGTGGAGTGTGTGTCTGACGGCAGATTACTGCTCAGGTTTATTTCACTCATTTGTTTGTCCTGCTGAATGAGTTTTGCTGCCTGTGATTAAAGCAGCCATGCAGAGAGAAACAGTCAGCCTGCCAGCTGCTTCCTCATCCTGGAGCTCACTTCCACGTCTGCTTCTGTCTGACTGAGTCACCCTCTCCCGCAGACGCCACCTCCACGTTTACCTCGATGTCTAATCGATGCTCGTATGCAAAGCAACTCGCTCGAGTGGAACAGCAATGAATCTCCAAGCAACAAGCGAGCTTTAGGCCTGAGGGAGCAAAAAGTAATGATCAGGGAAGCAAATGGAAAACTTTCATTATTTTATTGAAATCCAAGAAAAAGTGGGATTTTTATGAGGTTCCTATGGGCTCCTTGGATCCGTGTGCAGATTCCCAAAACAGATTTCAAGAGTCTCTGTGCAAAAGTTTTAAATCTTACCTGGAGTAGATGGGGTCCTGAACAGCCTCAGTGTAGAGAAATAGATGTCAGCTTACAACTGGTCCACGTGCAGACAAGACCTAAACAAATCGTTCTCATCTTAAAACCGCTCCAACCTCCAAACTTTTCTAGAAGTTTATGTAAAATTATTTTGAAGGTAAATACAATAAATGAAAAGTTGTGAATTTACTCAAGCATGGAATGTTTTGTCTTAGAAAAAAAGGCGTATTGCCTACATTACATCAGTGAGACACCTGTACATGGATTAAACCCTAAACTAACATTTTTTGCACATCCCAGTCAGTTTTAGGAACCTATTCTTCTTCTACACATCTAAAACATGTTGTCCTGATGCTGGTTTCAGCTCAAGTCAACCATAAAATAGTGAAAAGGATGCTTGAAAAATCAGATGAAGGACCCAAAGAAGCATTTTAAAATCCAGTTATTATACAGTTTCTACAACTGTTTGGTTCTGATGTGCCGGATATACTGTTAGTCCAAAGTAATGAATAATGTAGTCGTGGCCAAAAGTTTTGAGAATGACACAAATATGGGAAATTGGAAAAGTTGCTGCTTAAGTTTTTATAATAGCAATTTGCATAAACTCCAGAATGTTATGAAGAGTGATCAGATGAATTGCATAGTCCTTCTTTGCCATGAAGGGCTAAATCAACAATTTATAGGATCATCAAGAACTTCAAAGAAAGAGGTTTAATTCTTGTTAAGAAGGCTTCAGGGCGTCCAAGAAAGTCCAGCAAGTGCCAGGATCGTCTCCTAACGAGGATTCAGCTGCGGGATCGGAGTGCCACCAGTGCAGAGCTTGCTCAGGAATGGCAGCAGGCAGGTGTGAGCGCATCTGCACGCACAGTGAGGCGAAGACATTTGGAAGATGGCCTGGTGTCAAGAAGGGCAGCAAAGAAGCCACTTCTCTCCAAAAAAAACCATCAGGGACAGATTGATCTTCTGCAAAACGTTTGGTGAATGGACTGCTGAGGACTGGGGCAAAGTCATATTCTCCGATGAAGCCCCTTTCCGATTGTTTGGGGCATCTGGAAAAAGGCTTGTCCGGAGAAGAAAAGGTGAGCACTACCATCAGTCCTGTCATGCCATCAGTGAAGCATCCTGAGACCATTCATGTGTGGGGTTGCTTCTCATCCATGGGAGTGGGTTCACTCACAATTTTGCCCAAAAACACAGCAATGATTAAGGAATGGTACCAAAACACCCTCCCACAGCAACTTCTTCCAACAATCCAACAACAGTTGGGTGAAGAACAATGCATTTTCCAGCACGATGGAGCACCGTGCCATAAGGCAAAAGTGATAACTCAGTGGCTCGGGGACCAAAACATTGAAATTTTGGGTCCATGGCCTGGAAACTCCCCAGATCTTAATCCCATTGAGAACTTGTGGTCAATCCTCAAGAGGCAGGTGGACAAACAAAAACCCACTAATTCTGACAAACTCCAAGAAGTGATTAGGAAAGAATGGGTTGCTATCAGTCAGGATTTGGCCCAGAGGTTGATTGGGAGCATACCCAGTTGAATTGCAGAGGTCCTGAAAAAGAAGGGCCAACACTGCAAATACTGACTCTTTGCATAAATGTCATGTAATTGTTGATAAAAGCCTTTGAAACATATGAAGTGCTTGTAATTATATTTCAGTAGATCACAGAAACAACTGAAACAAAGATCTAAAAGCAGTTTAGCAGCAAACTTTGTGGAAACTAATATTTGTGTCAGTCTCAAAACTTTTGGCCACGACTGTAATGAGGTTTTATCTGCAGCAGAAAACAGGATTGCATTTTTTTGAAGGGAGAAAATTTCAGATAAATGTTCAGTTTTCTTGTGATGTTTTTTCTTTTTCAGGTTTAAACTTTCAGCACAGCTCTAGTCAGTCATCTCAGAGCAGCACTGACTCCTGTTTGTCTAATTTAATCAGATGCAGTTTATTATAAAATGTCAATAAGCTGACTCTGGTTTTTGTTTCTGTTGTGTTGCTGTGGGCCCTTCGCAGTTTGAATTAGCGCCAATTAATGGGGACATATGACTTTTTCTAGTTATAAAGTTCTATGGTCGATAAAAAACATGTTTATGAAGTTCTTTTACACTAAATCCCTCTCACATGAAGCAATGTCAGCATTTTTGTTCTTGACAGTTTCAGTACCTTCCAGAGTGAGCCGTTCCAGGGCTCTGTCACTTTAAGAAAACAAGCTGGAGCTGGCCACGCCCACCCCTCCCTCGCCCAGGCTGCCGTACGCTGAGAAGCTCCAACATCTGGGAGGAGCTCAGAGTAGAGCCGCTGCTCCTCCAGCAGCTGCTGTTCTCTCCTGCAGGTGAGGAATGGTTTATTCTAATTTCCCCGTTTGTGACATCACAAAAAGGAACATTCTGAAACGGCTCATTTTATGCACATAGCCCCTAAAACCAAATACTTATAGAAAACAGATAGATGTTTTCTTTTCCCTTTGGAGTGTTTATAGAAGCAGCAGAGACCCACACAGCAGCACCAAAATGTGTCGCATTTAAAGTATTATCCTGCAAAATTCAAAATAAGACTCGGGACGGCAGTAGTGAAAGTACATTTTTATTTTTGTGCAAACAGGTAAATAATCAGAGAACTGATCTCTAAATCATCATCATCCTAAAAGAAGTGAGATGTTTAGTAGTGATAACACAAGAAAACAGAATTCAACCTCCTGGAAACGCGAATTTAAAAAGGTGACAACTTTTATGTTTTCCAACGGGGCAGAAGAATAGAATAAGTGGAGAAAAAATGTTTTCTTTGCTTCTGTGTTCAGCTTTCATCAGGAGATGTGGAAAATATAAAGTATAGAGAAATGAGCTCCCCAGCTGCAGAGTGGAACTTCTCTGTGATGAGTCGACTGGCAGCGGCGGCGGCAGCAGCAGCAGAGGTGACTCACAGCAGAGCTGCTGTTGAGGGAAGCGGCTGACGCTGCAGAAAGCTGCCACCAGAAAATGCACAAATTTCTACTTCTAGAATTTAACAGCTTTGGTGATTAAACTTTTACTGCAGGATTCTGCAGAGATAAGGATATTTGCTCATTAATGTCTGCCAGTCACTCCTGCTTCTCATCCTCCCCTTTAATCAGCGCTCTTGTTTGCACATTATACATGTGAAACGTCTCCCTTTTAGTCCTAATGTCAGAGTGTGTTTTCATTACCAGCACGCCTGCCTGATGAAGTCCCTTTAATTATGTTTCTGTCTCCTTCTCTTCATCTCTCCGTGCTTCCTGCTGAATCACATCCCACCTGTCAGAGTGAAGATTAGCGTTTGGGAAGAGCGAGGTGACGCTAGTGTGTGCTGCTGTCAGCGTTTAAAAGCCTCGCTGTTGAAAGCATTAAAAGATCAGGAACAGGAAGTTTCCTGCGGGCGGCGGGGGAGGAGACAACTCCCAAATGGAGATGAAAAAAATCTCTTAACTAAATACAGGAATGTAAGAAGTCAGCCTCCCGGTCTCTCCGTGCTTTTGTCGATGTGACCATTACGTTGAACTTGCAAAAAGCAGAACATTTAAAAAAATGCAAAAACAAAATCACCAGTGTGAGTCAAGGCCCTTATTTCACTACCATTAAGTTATTATTCAACCTTTTAAGCCAATTTTCTTACATTTTAACCTAAAGGTACTTTTCTGAGTAGCATTCAGATGTTCTGCATCATCTAAGAATCCAGGCTGGACTGTGTGCAGCAGCTCCTCATGTCAGGACTGCAGAACTACTCATCTGTTCTGTTTCTGATGGAGAAACCCCAGCAGGGGTCTGGTGCCCTCTGGAGCCTCACACCTCTCCTCCTGAAGCAGCACTCTGCAGCTTTGACCCAAAATAACAGGAGCCTGATGTTTCCGTAGCAGCTCCAGGTTTCACCTAAACTGTTTAAACTCTAGTGAGTTAATAGCTTGTTAATCTGTGCAAATTAGCTTCAAATCCACCAGAAAAGTAAATTCCACACATTTGAGCCAAACTGCCATAGAAACTGCTTCACTGATGACATCATAGTACCAGACTGTAAATTCTTTACAAGGAAGTTCAATTTGATAAAGATCAATATAATTAATTTCAATTTGCCAAACATTAAAATAAAAACCAAAAGGACCAATTTCATTTTGACTCATTGCAAAGAGAAAATATTACTTTCTTGGTGCTGACATAAAGCAACTAGGGATGCTCGATATTGGCTTTTTACCGATATACATACAGGTCCTTCTCAAAAAATTAGCATATTGTGATAAAGTTCATTATTTTCTGTAATGTACTGATAAACATTAGACTTTCATGTATTTTAGATTCATTACACACAACTGAAGTAGTTCAAGCCGTTTATTGGTTTAATATTGATGATTGTGGCATACAGCTCATGAAAACCCAAAATTCCTATCTCAAAAAATTAGCATATTCCAACCGACCAATAAAAGAAAAGTGTTTTTAATACAAAAAAGGTCAACCTTCAAATAATTATGTTCAGTTATGCACTCAATACTTGGTCGGGAATCCTTTTGCAGAAATGACTGCTTCAATGTGGCGTGGCATGGAGGCAATCAGCCTGTGGCACTGCTGAGGTGTTATGGAGGCCCAGGATGCTTCGATAGCGGCCTTAAGCTCATCCAGAGTGTTGGGTCTTGTGTCTCTCAACTTTCTCTTCACAATATCCCACAGATTCTCTATGGGGTTCAGGTCAGGAGAGTTGGCAGGCCAATTGAGCACAGTAATACCATGGTCAGTAAACCATTTACCAGTGGTTTTGGCACTGTGAGCAGGTGCCAGGTCGTGCTGAAAAATGAAATCTTCATCTCCATAAAGCTTTTCAGCAGATGGAAGCATGAAGTGCTCCAAAATCTCCTGATAGCTAGCTGCATTGACCCTGCCCTTGATAAAACACAGTGGACCAACACCAGCAGCTGACATGGCACCCCAGACCATCACTGACTGTGGGTACTTGACACTGGACTTCAGGCATTTTGGCATTTCCCTCTGCCCAGTCTTCCTCCAGACTCTGGCACCTTGATTTCTGAATGACATGCAAAATTTGCTTTCATCCAAAAAAAGTACTTTGGACCACTGAGCAACAGGCCAGTGCTGCTTCACTGTAGCCCAGGTCAGGCGCTTCTGCCGCTGTTTCTGGTTCAAAAGTGGCTTGACCTGGGGAATGCGGCACCTGTAGCCCATTTCCTGCACACGCCTGTACACGGTGGCTCTGGATGTTTTCACTCCAGACTCAGTCCACTGCTTCCGCAGGTCCCCCAAGGTCTGGAATCGGTCCTTCTCCACAATCTTCCTCAGGGTCCGGTCACCTCTTCTCGTTGTGCAGCGTTTTCTGCCACACTTTTTCCTTCCCACAGACTTCCCACTGAGGTGCCTTGATACAGCACTCTGGGAACAGTCTATTCGTTCAGAAATGTCTTTCTGTGTCTTACCCTCTTGCTTGAGGGTGTCAATGATGGCCTTCTGGACAGCAGTCAGGTCGCCAGTCTTACCCATGATTGCTGTTTTGAGTAATGAACCAGGCTGGGAGTTTTTAAAAGCCTCAGGAATCTTTTGCAGGTGTTTAGAGTTAATTAGTTGATTCAGATGATTAGGTTAATAGCTCGTTAGAGAACCTTTTCATGATATGCTAATTTTTTGAGATAGGAGTTTTGGGTTTTCATGAGCTGTATGCCACAATCATCAATATTAAAACCAATAAACGGCTTGAACTACTTCAGTTGTATGTAATGAATCTAAAATATATGAAAGTCTAATGTTTATCAGTACATTACAGAAAATAATGAACTTTATCACAATATGCTAATTTTTTGAGAAGGACCTGTATACTGATGTTGTCAACTCTTAATTTTTGATACCGATATATGCTCTTTCCCCTTCTCATAAAAACATGTTAGGCTACTAACATCACATATCTCCTATCATGTATGCTCAAATATAAAACATTTTCTGTGCAAAATTTTGTCTCCAACAGCAGCTTAATCTCATTCTCCCTAAGCTAAGATGTGTTTATTAGTTAGTTATGTGTTTTTCCGTATTTTGCAGCTATGGTGATAAAACATTTCTAATGATCTTACAATGACAAAAGCAAGCCTCGGATGAGGATTCTTGATTTCGTTTTAGTCGTTTGTCCCTACACAGGACACATTTTTACTTCACAAGTTTTGCCAAATAATTTAAAATTTCTCAAAAACTTTACCTCAGATCTGTCATATTTTGACATTTTGAGAGAGAGGAGAAGTATCTGAAGAGTCTGATTATAACGTGTGTGGTATGTAAAAGTTGTGTCATTAAAACCAAAAACTGATACGATATTAAATTTTAATACCGATATCGACCGATATTAATCGTAGATCGATAATATCGAACATCCCTAAAAGCAGCCAAACTTTGACATTTGGCCAAACCACAAATCCAGCATGATTGTTGTGCCTCTGATGGTTCTGATCTCCATCTTCTGAGGGAAATATCTGACGTTGAAGCTGATAAATACTTCAGTCAGTGGAATATTTGAAGCACTCAAGAATAAAACAAATATTTGCACAACTGCAGTTGGATCAAAACCAAATCTGGGAACTTGGTGTGTAAAAAATAAATAATTAAATGAACTTAATCACCTGATTCTCTTAATGTCAACAAAACTGACTAATGTTAAAGTTTAGGTTCAGATTTTAGTCACATGGTGTCAACAGGAAGGAAAGTAAAATGATGGGAAAACTTAAAGAGGAGATAAAATATCTACGTGAAACCTTCCAGTAGGAAATCCTCTCCGTGCTTTTGACGAAGGAGCAGCTTCACTGTTTTTCCTGCCCCACAAAGATTATCAACACCTTCATTATTTTAAAATCTCCGTTGAACAAAGAGACAGTCAGACATTGTTGCAAACACACAAATCCAACGTTACAATTTTGAATATTCACAGTTTTTGAAGCGTGTAGAACCACCTCGGAGTCCGGCGCTGTTGCCTGTTTGTATCGTAGATTCACAAGTTATAGTAAAGCAACAGAAACACGACACTGAATGTTTCTCCTTTCACGAGCCACGTCTGCCAGAGGAGAGTCCGAGTGGCTCCCGAGTCCCGAAGGGCCTCGGAACGCTCCGTCTTTACATCCGCCGTTAAAACGCCAGCAGGCCTCCTCCTAGATAAAATACTCCTTTGGGTTTTCTGTAGAGAGGTTCTGGGAGTCCGTCTGGTGGTTGAAGGGGAAATCTGGGCTGTCCTCCTGTTTGACTCGCTTCCCCTCCTGGTTTCGATACGTGTCTTTCCTACGGTAAAGGTACCGAGCCGTGACGGCCAGAGCGCTCACGATCACGAAGATGACAACGGCTATGACACCTGGAATGAGAGGATTTCTGAAATCAGCTGTAGTACAGTTATTTAGTTCAAATTTCTTTCTAAATTTGGTTGAATCAGGTTTGTTTATTAACACCAAAGCAAGATTTTATGTTTAATTTCAAAAAGAACTCACTTTAATACTACAAAACATTAAAAAGTGACCATGCATTTTTTTTTTTTACCTATAATTGCAAAAAGTTTTCCCATCAGCAAATTTCTGCGTGGGTTTAATTAGATAAGCTGCCCTTTGAGCGCCAAAAGCTTTAATGGACAGTTTGAAATGACTTTTTGAGTCTTTTTTTATCTGCACAATTACAGACCGAACCTTTTCAGTCTCCACGTTAAATCAATCTGTGCTGGCAGAGATCCAAACTTTAATGAGTTTTAAATGGACTCCTGCTCTGCACGTCCAAAATCCGTTTGTAACTTTGACTTTTCCTTTAAACTTCGGTTTGTAAATTAAAAAATGCATGAAAAGCTTCATATCTGACAGACGAAAGATAAAGTGCTTGATAACAGAAAGGGTTTGGTACCTCCGATCAGAGCCGAGTCGGTCCTGACGGCATTGACTAAAGGTTGACCTGAACCCACTGAGTCAGACTGGTCTACAGCAGAAAGGGGAGGCAAAGAGAAGGAATGCATATAAACAAATCAGGAAAGCAAGAATCATGCACAGGAGATCCCGGAATCCCAGGATCTCCTGGGATCCTGGGAGTGGAACAAAAGGGGAAGACAGGAATAGAAAAGTGAAAGGACACATCAACCAGAATGATCAGAATAAAGCACCAACAGGATTAGAACAAGGAATCACGTATTCAGCATAAATAAAGCTTTTCATCACTCTAACTCAACTAGAGGAGACACACCATCCAGACTCCATGGCTGGTGGACAAACATGTGATAAGAAGAGTCTTAATCAAGTAGAATGGGATCCTTACAATGAGTATCAGAGTGGAATCGGCAATATTTGACTTTTCTGTCACAGACTGTGTGGAAATATTGAACAATGAACTTCTACATTCAGTAAAACCAGCTTAAAATAAAAGGGACGAGCTGTAGATGGCACTGATAAAGCGTTTCTACGACTAAAGACATGGTTCTGAATGTGCTGAAGCTGGTTTGGATAAGCAGGGACGGATATGACAACAAGAACTCTAAAAACCCACAAATCATAAAAACAATGGAAGACAAATTCTAACAGACCCATTCCAAAGCTGACGGACCTGAAAGATGGTGAGTGGTTTCAGGTGTGTAGGGATTGGCCGAAGCCGGAGAGCCACAGTTAGACTGAGCCAAAGGTCCGGTGATGACGACGGGGCTGGAGTCCGGGTGCAGCAGAGCCGCTTTCAGGGGGTTGATGGAGTTGAACTGGACCACCGACAGACAGCCAGTGAAACCGAGAGACGCTAGCCGAGTCAAGTGTGGATCCAAGTCATCCGAGTCTGCAGAGGCAACAGGAAACTGGGAATTAGACTAGACTCATGTTTTATCACCCTGAAAACGGGTCTTCATTTGTAAAGAAGATGATGCAACGATGGGGTCCGAATGGGGTTAATAATTGTGTTTGGTTGATTGTTTCTTTGTTGTAAGAAGCAAAGGAACACTATCACTACGTTTCGAGTCTACTTTTTACGTGCTACGCTTCCAAAACATGTAAAATGGGCCAGACAGGAAGTCAAACACGAAAGCAGTGTAAAATATCCGGAAACTTTTTCAAAATAAAGTCACGTGCAGCTAAACGTATATCATTTTCCCAGAGCCGAGGTAAAACCACACACCTTTTTGGAAACATGCAGCCATCTTTCTCCTTGCTTGTTGTGGTGTGGGCACCAGCGATGTGGAACGCTTTTGCTTCCGTTTCAAGTCTGAAACACTCCCAGTTGGGAATGATCTCGCATGTAAAACGCCACTATTACATTACGCACTGCTTTCACATCCGGTGGAATAAAGGGGTAATCCCAGGTGCTGCCTGCAGCCCTTACCTGTGACCAGCAAGGGGATGTACAGTACAGGTGAAACTCTAAAAATGAGAATATGGTGCAAAAGTCCATTTTCTTATAGGAATTCAACTTAGACTGCAAGACCATCTAAAGGCTCAGGAACCCTTTGCAGGTGATTCATTAGCTGATTAGAGCGTGACACTGTGAGTCTAGAATATTGAACCTTTTCACAATATTCTAATTGTCTGAGATTTAAATGTGGGATTTTCATCAGCTGTAAGTCATTACCATCACAATTAGAACAAATAAAGGCTGACATATCTGGCTGGGTTCTGGTCACACACCTGCGACGGGAACAGGGGCCCACATGTTTCTCTGTGTTCTTCTGAAGATCCACAACCTTTTAAGTGCTACCTCATAGGAAAGTGACTTAGTGCCAAAAAGCATTAAGAAATAATCAAACACACTTCCTGTATTTTAGTGCTAAGTTGATATTTCTATGATTATAGAACATGAAAACATTGATTAGTGTTAGATGTTCCTCTCTGAACTCTTTCATTACTCAAGAACCACCTCTAGAGCTGATTGTTTACTCCTCTAACAGCCACAGCAAGAAGAGTCGACTCCATTTGAGGATCACGACGCTCCTCGTGGTCCAAAACCACAAACCTCCCCTGCAGATAAACGTCAGCTGTAATAATTCCTGTCTGCATCCATCACTCTATGTAAGATAAATTAGCACTCTCCACCTTTAACTGTTCTTTTTACTGCTTTAACTCTCTTCATCAGTCATCTCCACTCCTTCACAGCAGCTGTTAGAGCCGACATGGGCTCCGTAAACAGCTGCATCAGTGTCTGAACCCATGACTAAGAGCTGACTGTGGTTTTCCACCTGAACACATCTGCATGTTGATGAGAGCAGCAGGAAACATTCCTGCAGCCTGTGAGCTCCTCTCAGGCGACACGCTCCTCACTACATCACGTCTCTCCCTCTTTCAGTCTCCATGTTCTCCTTCTGGGTCCATTAGTTAGACTGATGGATGAGGAGGAGGGGGGGAAACGACAGAAAATCCACTTTGCCGCTGTTTTTCTGATCCTGATCTGACTCTCCCGCCGACTTTGGGTTAGACGGAGGGGATGATGGGTCACACGCTGACACGAGCATGCCGTACGCTCAGAATTTTACACCAAACTCTAATCCAACGTGGGTATAAGATGATGCAAGAAGATGCAAAATGAATAAGATCCAAAACTTAATTAACAAAAGTTTAGCAACTTTTACCTTATTCATGATTTAATAGCAAGAGAATTATACACATTTTATGCAGTTAAAACAGGCACTTTTCACCCACAGTTCTTAGATCCTCCAATAGAGGGCAGAGGACTTGTATGGGATTAAAATAGGCACATTTAATTAAAGGAAGGTATTAATCCTGTTAAAGAGATCAATAAATCTGCTGTGGTCTCTAGATTAAACAAATGTCTTGTGATTCCTTCTCTGTGGAAAAAAAAGTTCTGGCGCTCCTGTTTCAGGAAGTAGAAAGTCACCTGAGGAGTGGGGGGAGCAGGAAACGGCAGGATTTGGAGTCTTACTCATTAATATTCATGAAATGTGACCATCATGCCTCTGATTGGCTAAAAGCAACGCAACTCTTCCTGGAGTTGCTAATGCTAACAGTTATCTTCTTTTAGCTGAGACCACAGATATATATATATATATACGTAGACGCCTCATGGACTGGCGCTGCCTATTGGAGCTGCCATAGTGGCCGGCCGCCATCTTAGTTGGGTCTCCATTCACCCCCAGTGCATTCATTTCTACTGAGAAAGATGCTTACCCAACTAAAAAACACATTTTATCAAGCTTTTTCACAAAATCAGACACATGGTATGGCATGATAATTAAAATATAAACATAATTATACAAAATAAATTAAAATATAAAATGCCATCAGGTAGGCTAGAAAAGTCAACAGTAATCCCACGTGATCTGTTTCAATAATACGCCGGTTGTTGCAGCTGTAGGCTGCACAAAAACTGGCATAGTTGCCCACTCTGCATTGACTTTGGAGAGTGAGGAGACCCATCCAATATGGCGGCGACACTGTTACGCTCTCCAGCGCCCAATGGGGCGTCTACGTATTCATGTCTATGGGTGAGACGCGCTCTGCTCTCTCCTGACCGCTAAATCAAAAACTTTCTGCCAAGTTCTCGAGTCAAGCTGGATGAGTCCGTGAATGTTAATATTTACCTGTGACCTAGAAAGGACTGGATTTTTCTGACCCGACATTGTGACTGAAAAAGAACAGGTATTAAACGGTTCTCAGCAAACCTCTGCTTTAGAAACTTTTTAACATGTTATACAGGGTTAGAATAAATAAATATTTACAAACTAGGGGTAGACCGATATATCGGGCCGATATTTACAGTTTTTTATGTATCGGCTGATATTTGTCCTTAGTAAAGCCAATTTAAGGTCAGGCACATCCTTGGGCAGCTCGATGGTGTTGCTGAATTTAATTTAAATGTATTTTTACGTTCACTAATAACATCTGCATAATAAATACTCTAAATCAACTTATTTAGGTGTCTGACTTTAACACTGAACAGTGCACAAAGTTAAGATTTAACAGTTAGTTAAATTCAGAGTTCAAACATTGATTCAGCTTCTGAAATTTTGTGCATCAACTCATGTTATAAGTAACATTTTAGCATGAAAATAAGGTGGAAAACATCTAGATATCGGCCAAAAAATCAGCATTACATTTCAGCCATTGGCTGACCACGTCTCCTACATATCGGCATCGGTATTGGCAATAAAATAAAACAATATCGGTCGACCTCTAGTACAAACATTTTCATGCAGGCAAATTTAATTTACTAAAATAAGAGCCCATATTTATTTTCTGAAACCTTAAGACTGTTTGGAAGTTTTTGCCTTGAGAACGGACGTAAAAACACTGAGATCTAAATTTAAACCTGAAACCAGTGAAGTGCATATTTTCTTTTGCCTGGTAAAAAACTATTATGACACTGGCATTCACCTCCGATGATGATAGGGAAAAAAAGACTCATTTTGCTATTAATGACAAAGTGATTCCTGTTGAATAAAGTGTGTCTGCTGTTCAGTCTTAATGGAGAGCTGCGACCACAGCCTGCGGCCTTTCCGCCCCTCGTGTTATCCACAGCTTATATTTCAGAAAGCCTTTGATGGAACCGCTCACAGGCAACATGAATAAATCATGGCAGGACCAATTACTCTTGTCACCCTGACACTTTTACAATTCCCTGTCCAGAAATGAGAACTTAAGTGGATAAATCATGGCTCTCAAAGACCCAGATGTTGGCGACTCTTTGCAATAAGGCAAAGAAATGGACACTAATGTTCGAGGGAAGAGGACATGATGGGGGATGTGGGGGGGCAGCTGGTTCTTCAAATAAACTGGTGCATAAACACCCAACCAGAATATTGAAGCATTCCTCTTTCAATCAACTCCATCCAGCTCCTCCGGAGGGATTAAAAGCTTTCCCATTGAGTGATGAAATGGTTCTTTGCGAAACGTCTTCAAGGAACCAGTTGCCTTCATTCGAACCCCTTTTGGATTACCATGACCTGGATGACTGAGAACTATCTACTTATGCTCAGCAAAATAAATGTATTTACACACCTTAAGAATATTCATAAACCGCCTGGTCGGTGACATTTCACTGGTAACGATGGCGACCCAGAGGTCTAGAAAACGCTATTTGACTGAGATTGAAGTCGAGGTGCTTTTGTGTGAGGTAGAGGCACGGGGGGGGGGTGCTGTCACAGTTGTAGCATCATAAATCCCCAAAATGTGCATAAAGTCCAGATTTGCATAAAGTTGCGCAAATTTTCCCATCATGTTTTTTCAACACATCACGTTTGCGTAGTGTCACGATTCCAGCCTTCCAGCCATCCTCCCTACACCAAAGGACTCCATTTCCCAGCATCTCCCGCACTGGAATTTGCCTCCATGTCATCACGCTCACCCTATATCAGGAAGTCCACCACAACAATCAGAGCACGGTTTCTGTCCGTGGCTTTGGCGTTCCCGTTTTGTGTTGGATCAAACGGCGCCTTGCTCAGTAGCATTTTTCAGTTATCTCAGCTTTTTCTTCTTCCAGCGCATCGGCTCAGTAGGTCACGCCGAGCGCCCGAGCTTCAGCGCTCACCTCCCTAACCGTGGCGGCTCCAGATTCCCACCGCACGATTCAGAGTTTCCACGCTCATCTCATCCAGCTGCACCTGACCAGTAAGCCCGTTCGTTTACATTCTGGAACGCCGCCATGTCCTTGTTTATCTTCCAGGCTTGTGCCGGTGTTCCTAGATTAACTGCGTGTTAGACGTCTCCCAACACTAGCACTTCCACGTTTGGGTCACTACAGCTCTACTCACTGCTCACCCCATTGAGCCATGGTGAGCCTGACACGTAGGAATTGATTTAAAGCAACATTCCGCAACTTTTACACCTTAAAATTATGCTTTTTTGTAAAGTTTTGGCGTCATAGTATCATCTATTACGTCTGTTTACTGCACTATACAGTTTTTGAGCTTCGAGTCGCCACAGGATGTACTGACTGGGTGTTGCTTTACGTCAATATATGGCAAGCCAAAGGGATAAAAAAAGCGCACATTCTAAACGCGCGTTATGTTCGCCAAAATGCGCGTCCTGAACAGGCGTTTTAACGCCAAAGGGGGCAAAAACTCACGTGTTCTAAAAGCGAGCATTATGTCCGCCAAAACGCGCGTCTTGAACAAGCGTTTTGGCGGACATAATGCCAGTTTAGAATGCGCATTTTTTTTTTGTCCCTTTGGCTTGCCATAATTGTATAACGTAGACTCGCTGTAGCAGCGGCAGATTCACCAAAGAAAGCTAGAAATCCTTTATCAGAGGAATATAGGAAAAGAAAAGAAGAACGTGATAGAGCAAGAGCAAAGACCAGAGTTATTATTGGGCCGTCTTTTCCTCGCTGGAGAGCTCTTTTAGAAAGAAAGGCATGAACTACGGACTCTAACCTAGTCGTGCTGCTAATGGCTAGGTAAGTAATAAATGATTTCACCAGGGTTATTGTGTTTGGTCAGGCATAACGTTGTTATACAGTCCTGATAAAACTATTTATTCAATGTGTGGAGGTGAAAAAGTTTGTTTTCGTTGTTTTGCCTGACATTATGTAAACATGCCTCTTATGCCTGAGAGAGATTTAATGTTACGACAGTGACGTTACGCAGCAAGCCTCTAGAGGGCGACAGAGACCATATAACTGCAAAGTTGCTGAATGCTGCTTTAAGCAACTTTCAGACCAGCAAAAACTGAAGCAAAAACTCTTTCCCAACCTCCGTCCGAGTCTGGGTCACAGGGGTAGCAGCTCCACCGGCTCCACCGGCAGGATCCCCAGGCATTCCCTGGCCAACGTGTAGATTTAATCCCTCCATCATGAGTTGAGTCGACCTTCACCTGGGAGGCGTCCGGGGAGCGTTCTCACCAAAACCACCTCAGCTGGTTCCTCTCGTAATGGAGGAGCAGCAGCTCTACTCCGAGCCGCTCCAAAATGTCGGAGCTCTTCACCGTATGTCTAAAGTTGCTCAGCCACTCTCATTTTGGTCGCTTGTTTTTGTGATCATTCCCTCCTCACTAATCGGTGAGTAACGCTTCTTTGCTTTTAAAATCTCTTATGTTTGTTTTTAGTAGGAATATTTCTGCCAGCGTCTCTTAATGGTTAAAAATAAGAAGTCATACCAGTGAGCGTTCAGACTGCTGCTTATCTCGTCTCTGACTCTGATGAAGGGTTGTTGGTTGGTCTGAGTGGTTTTCCTTTCTTTTGTTTGTCTCTTTGTTTCAATCAGAGACAACTATAAGGTTGAGGTTGCTTTTGTTGGCCCTAACTGCCTTGTTTCATCTGAATAAAACCCCAACGATCCTGAGGTGTAATTTAACGTCCCCTCAGCTGCCGTCGAGGACTTCAGTCACCCGTTCGTGGTTTCCCAGACTCTTGCTCCCCGCTGCAGTGCAAACAGCTGCTGACAACTGCTTCTATTTTAGGCTTTAACAGCCTACGGAACATCCTTCACACTTCTGCTCCTAAAGTGAATTTTTAAGCCCTTGACTCGTGGGTTCCACTTGAAAGAACCCCCGCCCAGGCCGCATCAAGCAGCTCTCCAAGTCGGTCACGGTCGGCGCTTCTGTTAAACCTTCTTGACTCGTTCCATCGTACGAACCTTATCGTACGCTCAGGTCTTTAGAATCATTTGACAAATGTCCTGCTCTTGTCACACTCCCCACCTGCTGCACCATGTCTGCAGGGCTTGTGGGACTTTTATATCCGACGCAACAACCTGCTCCTTATCCTCATGTCCAGATCAGAGAGAAATCTGGGAAACATGAGCAAAAATTCCCACTTTAACTCGAACCTCATTTGCTTTGCAAATGAAAGTGTTCTACTTTTCTAACCACCTGCGTTTTTATTTTTCACGTGAAGTAAAACTGGCTTCAGCTACATTTATGTTCTTTGGATTTTTCTAACAGGGAGGCTGAACAACCTCAGCCTCTAAGTGCTCTCAATCCAGCAGCAAGCCTTTTTATTCTGTTCTCACCGCCTCTACACTTACCGTACACTCTGCCTAACACCAGGGACTTGATGCCGTTAAACTCTCCATCAGACGTAAGGTTGAAGTCTTCTCTGGCATTTTGATCAACCTGGAAAAAAAAATCACATTTATTTTATTAAATGTTGTTTCTGTTTGTGTACATATACATTTGGGATTTAATCTTTCTAAAGACTTTTCAGAACCTTTTCCCAAAAAGCACAGAGCAACAACCATTAGCTACTTTCTGCATCATTTTGTCACAAATGTTGCCTGCAGAAGAGCCAGCCTGCTCTGCGTCCGGACCATCCTTCTACATGCTTGGAAACTAAATGATCTGTGCGTGCAGCGAGATCACGTCACATCAGATGACCAATCATAAACCTTCTTGTTATGTTCTTCCTGTGTTTATTTTCTATCTCCATTGGTTTGTCTTGCTTTAAACTCAGTATCACGATGTTTTTTTACCTTCATTTACTGACGGTTTTGGCGACTCAAAAAAACTCAAGTATATTTAAAACTAAACATCAGTGCAAAGCAAACAAAACACAAAACCACCAAAAAGTGATTTTTTTTTACATTCTTTAGTTAAAATGTGTTTTCAGATCAAATTTACCTTGTAGCCTGATGTATACTTCCTTATGTGGTTTGTGTCATTTATCTGCAAACTTCAGATATAAAATTATATGTTTTTCCTTTTTGAATTGTTTTCTGTTTAATTTTTTCTGCTCTATTAAGAGTAGAAGTTGATTTATTTTAGCAGAGCTTTATTTTTCTGCCCCTGATGGAGCTCTGTGAGCCGTAATCAAAGACCAGTCTGATAACAGCTCAGGGACCATGTGGGCTCTGAGGGATTCGAGCCTCGCTGCATCATTCTTCACCTGATCGGGGGAAGATGATGAGATTGTTTCCACTTGTGAAGCCACTGGCCATCAGGAAAAAGCTCTCCGACGTTCACCTGGTGATGTCATGGTGATGAGAGCGGCCGTGAAACCCATCGTAACCACGGGTAGCCGGGGTGAGGTCACCTTGAGTTTGGAGGAACTGTCCTCATACATCATCACTTACTGCTGCGACCCAGTTAGAAGGTTCAGTGGATCCGCTGAAGATTAAAGAGCCTCACGTTCAATCTGATCTAGAGAGTAATTAATGGTTTTTTTCTTCTAACTGACCTGTAACGTGGAAAATAAGACCTGCTAATGATGAAGGACAAAAGTTTAAATCTGGATCTAAGTTATTCTGACTGGTATTTAGTGTTTCTAGATTTATAAAATGACTCTTTATGATTTTCTTCAGCTTTTTATGTCAAATCCTGACTTTAACAGGGAATCCTCAGATTTCAAAGCTTCCTGAGGTTTGGGTGTTTTTTTGTTTAAGTACTTTTTCACTTCTGGAGCGTTTGAGTTTTGAAACATTTTTATATTATAGGTTCCTCATTGGTCTATTTCGGTTGGTCGAGATTTTATGCTTTTGTGTCTCCAACAGTTACTTCAACCCATTTCTGATGTCTGAGAAAACCTGATATTAAAATTTGGTCGACAGGTCAAAGCTTGAAACAGGAAATAGAACAAAGCTGCAGATGTGGTTTGATTCTATTTTTCGCTTGAATCTTGGTGGGAAACGAGCGACAGGTAATCAGATGCTTTTATTCACCAAGGAGCACACTTGACATTTTAAAGGACGTGAATCAGGAAACAATCCGTCTCTTCAGATGATGCAGAACAAAAGGAGGGCTGGAGTAAAGGATGAGAGGATATTTAAATACACACCTGTTTGGAATCGGTTACCTGCATGGAAACGGTGTGTGTTTGCCTCCTGATGCTAACGCTGTGGAGATGCCCGTTGGCCACGCCCCTCACGCCGCTCCTCAGCACTTCAGCATCTCGACTGCTGTCCAGCTTGTATCTCACCTCCAGCTTATCTGAACACAAATTAAACTTTTATCCTTACGATGAAAACATCCTCGTCTTGGTCCTCTAATCTCCTCTCCAGGAGACGCTCTCTTCACCTCCGAGTGATGAGCATCTGAGTTAATAAAGCTTTTCATGCTAAAAGGATTAGGAGATAATTCCTTATTTATAACAAAACTCCAAATCTAATTAATTTTCCAAACATTAGGGGCATTAGAAGTGGATTTATGAAAGCTTGATCACCTTTATCGGATAAGAAAGGATGTCCGTGGAATTCATACGTTTACTTTATTAGAATGAATCCCTGTATGAGCATTTCATGATAAGGTTATTTATTTAATAGAAAGCTGTTTGTGTTCCTTCAGATTCTAATCATGTGACCTCTTCGAGGGAAAGAGATTTTTGTTTTAGTCGGCCTTGAAAGGTTGAGCAGAGGAAATTAGAGGAACAAAAGCAAAACTCTCTGGGATTTCTTTGGACACTTGGTTTTAAGAGCATTTACGTGCCGGCTCCACGGCCGGCGCTCAGCCCTAATGTCCTGCTTCCCATTAGCTTTCACCGAGTCATTAAAGCCAGGAAAAGAATCTATTTAAAGCCAATCTCGCTGCAAAGTGGCAATTTTCCCAGACCCCCAGAAGCTGAAGGAGTAATTTTAAGTTCAAAGTTTCTTTGCTGCAACTCCTAAAAGCCACAAGTTAATTATTTAAGAAAGTTTGTAGCCGTTTTGTTCAGCGTTTCACTGATGTGTCACTTATTAGCAGAACGAAGCTCCGGCTCTAGGATAAAACAAAAACATAAATGATGAAGACAAACGGGGATCTGTGGGATGTTCAAAGGTCTGGAAGCAGAGACTTTTTCATCTGCTCGCCTCACCGTGCTTGTTGATGAGCAGAGCCATGTGTCCTCTGTAGAAGGAGCTGATGTAGAGCAGCAGAGCTGGAGTCTGTGTCGTCCTGAAGCTCAGAGAGACGTTTTCTCCTCTCGGCGTGGAGTCGGAGTAGATGGAGGAGGGCAGGTGGCTGCTGTTTCTGCTCCACTCGTACGGATCCTTCAAGGTGTATCTGATGGACGTCCCCGACTTAAAACTGCCCGACAACTCTGGAGAGGAACGAAAATCACATCATTTCCTGCATCAATACCAGAAAAAAGGTTTTCGGAAATGAAATATTAAAGATGTCTGCACCGTTTTTGAAGAAATGATCACTTAGTTCTCCTTCTTTAATTTCAACACAAACATTTTCAGTCTTTCTATGAATTTTCTTGTTAATTTTGTGAAATTTATAGAACATTTTCATATTTTATGGTTAACAAGCCTTTCAAAGCTTTAAATGATACCTTGACACTTTGATCAGCAGGTTAAACATGTTTTAGTGCCTGGTTCTGATTGTAGATGAATAAAAATATCTATTAAACTAAAACAAATCAAAGATATGAGACATTTATATTAAAAGTTAAAGAAATAAAAACACACACAAGGTTTAAATCACAGGAAAACATGACTTTTCTTGATCCCGTCAGGGGCTGAATTAAAAGTTTAATGCTGTCATAACCCAAAAGTGACTGTGTGTATTTTCACAGGCGATAGGGGGCAGTGCATACCTAAATCATTGCAAACAAGCAGTATTTTTGTGTTCGAGTAAGACCTTACCAACGGATGGCCATTAGGGTCAAAAATCCCTGGAAGCGCAATTTTTGAACAAAAAAAATGAAAAGCACATCAGACTCCCTTTCATCACGGGTAACGAGTGAAGAGGTAAATGTTTAAAACAACAACGTTTATGAGTGGCTAAAGTTTTGTAACCGTTTGTTACAAATCATTAAATGTGTTTTGTCCTCACAGGCTCCCGTAGAAGGAAATATGGAGTCTAATATGGCGTCGCCCAGAGACTTAGACCCGCTCCCATGTATTTTAGACCTGATTTTTTTATGGTTATATGTTATGAAGCTGCCAATATTTTTCAACAACTCGGCATCATTTAATTCAGTTTCAACAACATTTTGATGGATATTTCCAGAGATTAACGGTCAAAACTACACATTGTCACTTTAATAATCACCTATTCTTTTTAATTATGACCTTGCATCATACTGTATTATTTATATATATATATGATTCAAAATGTGTTTTATTGCTTTTGTTCCTGATGTGAACATTAAACAATTAAAATCAAATAGTAGAAACGGCTTCTTTGTTTAAAAAGTAAAGTTTATGTGTTTATTTTGCACAACTGTTACTTTAAGTTGATTCAAAGACAAATGAATGAACTAAAAATGCATTGAAGAATTATTTTAGACCTAAAGAAAAGTATTCCAGAAAACCTACAAAAGGACTCATTTCCTCTGTTGCACTAACACTTTTATGTAACATTAGCTTTATTTTCCATGCAGGAAAACACTTCTTCCCTTATGGAGAAACAGTCATAAAACATTTTACTTTGAATATTATAATAAATCACTAGAGATTATTTAAATTTGAAATTCACAAAAACAATAAAACATGGCAAATGGGGGAAAAAACCTTAATTACAGATGAAAGCCTTTTACATTTTCTCTTGTTTCACTGAAACTTTTAATAGTTTTGTGTGTTTGTGCAGCTTCACAAACTCATTAGCTCATAATTAAAACTCCTCCTGTGATGCAGCCTACTGACGGAGATGAATGTATCAGATTACAGCAGCTGGTGGAACCGAGTCTTCTCAGATCTACAGAACAGACTCAGACTGTTGAACCTGAACAAAGTTCGTCCTATTCTCCACAGACTCGAGATGTGTTGAACCTTTGAGTTCATGTTTAAGCCGAGTGCTTTTTAATGAGCGTTAAGTGCAGCGAACGCAAAAAGAGGTATATACGCGAGATTGTTAACCTTTGAAACACACACACACACACACACACACACACACACACACACACACACACACACACACACACACACACACACACACACACACACACACACACAGAAGATCGGAAAGATTTCTGTAAATCATTTTCAACTCCATCACTTGAGTTGTGTTGTTTTATAAGTATGAAAAAAGTTTTATTTTTCTCAGGAGTTTTGATTCTGGTTTTTATGTTTTTTAATGATTATTTCTGATTCTAAAGGGTCACTCTGAGTTTTTCATGCAGGCTGAACATGAAAATAGTCTCCTACACCTATCTCCTGCATTAGCTTCTGATAGAAAACAGACGGTGAAACTCTAGGATTAGAAAATCCTGACAGATCTACGTCACACTGTCACTTAACATTCATGGACTCACCCAACTTGACTCGTGACGGGGAAGGCTGTTGTTGGTTTAGCGTCCAGGAAACAGCAGAGAACGTCTCTGCTAGTAGAAGCTAGCCGTTAGCATTAGCAACTCCACCACACAGCAGAACTCCTCCAGGCTTGTTTTATTTGTGGAGATAAAACATCAACGTTGCAGAGCAAACAGAGTCAGTGGTAGAGTCGTGTTGCTGTTATCCAATCAGAGGAGAGATGTCCAAAAGACTCCAAATCCTGAAGTTACTTTCTCCTCTGGCTGAATTCTCTGTGCTGAAACAGGGGCACTGGAGCTATTTTTCTCCAGAATACGACTTACAAGGCATTCATTCCTACTAAAGACCACTGCACATGTATTAAAATATGGGTGAAGGACCACTTTAAAATAAAGGATATTTGAGTGTCTCCATGTTTTTAATGACTAGCTGCCTGAAGACACTGAATGTTTATTTAAATTCCTACACATGTAAAAATGTTTAAAAGTGGGGGCTTGTCCGGGATGGCAAGTATCAAAATTATGTTACAACTTCAAGGATTTTAAAATTCAAAGCAAAATTAGAAAACCTTCAGTAAAAGTTGATTTATCAAAAAAGGTAATTAAAAATTATTCATAATATGTTCAGAACATCCCTGAGCTAAATGGTTTTAAATGTAGAAGCCCATTTTAAGTTTTAGAATCTGTAATTTTTTTTTTCCAAAATTTAAAACTTGTGCAGATTCTGACTAAAATCAATGGACTGTTTATATTATGGCTGTCCTGCTGTGTGAGCTAATAAAAGTAAAAAAAAATCAGATTTGAGGACAGACGTGAATAATGTTCAATATTTGGACATAAATAATAATTAAAATATTTAATGTAAATAAGTCAGTTTTAATGAGTGTTAAAAATTGTGGCCATGGAAGTGATTTTACTGTGTTGAAATGAAAATTTCTTTCATAAATAACTTTTAGAAGTATTATAAGTTCTAAAGTTGCTTCAGAAGATGCTCAGTGCTCTTCGGTGCTTTTGAGACCAGTTATGACCATATAAGGTGTTCCTGATAGAAATCCAGACTGTTTGATTCTCACTTTTCCACCAGCAGCATGTGTGTACCTGTCTGGCAGAAGACTCCGGTGTAGGCCGATGAGCTGCAGTCACAGAGGAAGCTGTTGGGTTTCTCCACACAGCGGCCCTGGTTCTGACACAGTGACCCGTAGCTGCTGCAGTGACCCGGGCAGCCGGGTCGAACCCCAGGTGTGATCTTCGCCCTCTCCTCCAGGTCCAGAGTGACGCCGTTCAGCTGCAGAGAGCGAATGCATCCCCTAAAGCCCCCCTGCCTGGACGCCGTTCCTCCTGGAAACCAGATAAAACCAGTTTAAGGTGAGAAATCAGAAATCATTTCAGCAGCTCCTCCAGTGTCTGTCGTCTCGGCTCGAGAATCTCAATTATTGTCATTTCAGCTGACAAGTCTGCATTTTTCCTTTTCTGTGGATTTGTGTTTTTTCCGCCTGACATTTATAACAAATCCACCTGTCACCTCCGCTCCTCTGAAGCTTCAAATTGTCACCAGTTAGATGAGATAAACACAACGAGAAAGCAATGAGCTGTAGGTGGAGAGGCTGATTCAGAGACGTGACATTAATCAGCTTTCTTCATGTCTGCGCAGCATCGCTCCAGCCGCAGATCAGTTTATTCTGCACCTGGCAGCCATGATGAATTATTACCTGAGTCTTGTCAAAACGTCTGTCTGTGAGGAACAGGAAGAGATCCTTCAGTAAACAAACATCCTAGCACGTTTTCTTGTTTTCCTCCTTTTTTTACAGTTTTTTCAATGGTCAATTTCTTCAAATGACAGAATAAAACTCTGTTTTGTGCGGATTTTCATTTCTGAATAGATTTAGGGGAAAAAAAGATAATGTCAAAATTGAAAAAAGGTCATTTTTAAAGATTTAAAGTGACAGTGTGTATTCTCCTGGCGATAGGGGGCAGTACGTACATTTCAGGGTAGTTTTACAATACATCGCCGTGACTGACGCTAGTTTAAAAAAACATTACGGTAAATGTTTCCTGTCGAGCAGAAAGCATGCGATCTCGCCGTGACTCCTCAGACTTTGATGGTCCTTCAGTTAATTCCATCGAGAGAACGCAATGCTGATGCTAGTTTACTGGCAAGGTAGATTCAGCATAGATATCATATATATCACTAGATGCCCGCGCTCTTCGTCGATTGGACGAACGTCCCTACCCAGTGGCCATCTTTCTCCGGATAGCTGCCCCCTCTCGTAACATTGGTGTCAATGGTGCATGTACTATTTAAATAACTCTAACTTGCTCAGTTTTTAACCGAATTTCAAACGGTTTGGTTTGTTATAAACGCCAGAGATGTGGCTGTAAAATATGACGGATTTGGCCCATTAATTTAAAAATGTGAAAGTATGTCCTATCAAGCCTATGTGCTATAAGGTTTGTAATAATGCAACCCGCTTGTAAATCCGTTAATATTTAATCGAGTTAAAAATGTTTTTGTTTAAGTTGTTCACTCACCGTCCATCTGATACCATTGAGAACGGAACGTAAGCTGTTCGAGGTAAGATGGCCGCCGTGTAGGGACGCTGTCGACTCTCAGTTAATGCATCTAGTGATATATATGATATCTATGGAGACTTAGACCAGCGTCCTATGTATTTTAGACCTGATTTTTATTGGTTATATGTTACGAAATCGCCAATATTTTTCAACGACTTTTAATTCATTTTCAACATTTCAATGGATATTTCCAGAGATTAATGGTAAAACTACACTTGATCATTTTAAGGGCTAAAATCTACATTAGTTTTCGGAATTTAAACAAAGAATCAAAGAAAATAAAATTTTAAGAAACATAAAATGAGATGTTTATGTGATTACTGCTTATTTATTATTTTCTATTTTTCCTTTATTTTTTCTTATGTATGTATATAAATGGTCATCAATTATTTATTTATTGTCATCCAGTTTATCAAAAATTTAAATATATATTTTAATAGACAAAAATATTTTTTCTTGACATTTAAAACATTTTGAGACATAATGCAGATTTTATAAATTAGCACTTGACTTTTCTAAAGATACAACCTGGGCAAAACAATTACCAATATGAATTTAGCTGAAATGCTTGAAAGAATCTTTCTTTGGTGTGTTTGCATGGCTCTAGTTAGTATTTTCAAACAGATAATAAAAGAAAACACACTTAAACATAATCCTAATCTGTCCGTTTTTGCTGCTAAGGGTTCCGTTTAAGGAGTAACGTTGAGAATGTGAACCTGGAGTGTAAAATCATAGCTGCAGCTGATTTGAGATCATTTCACTTCAAACACGTCCAACGTGTTTAATCATCAGTTGAAGCCAGAACAAGAAAGTGGTCGTTAGAAGTGAAACATCTCTTAGAAAAAGCCTGAAGTGTTTGTGGAGGTGAGATCAAAGCAAAGATCAAAACCGCCACACGCAAAAACTCAGCTCCCGACCAAAGGAACATCAGTGAGACCTTCGTCTTCAACACGACCGCCACCAGCTCTCCACGGGAGTAGAGAGATCACTCTGTTACTGCAGCCTCAGAAAAACGTAAGGCGTAGAATACAATTAGTAAACTATGATTAAAGTCAGAGTTTAGTAGACAGAAAGACTCAGAAGATAAAGAAAAGAGTTGGTAAAACCAAAAAACTTTTGAGTAAAGAAAAAATCTCAGCTCTGAACCAACATGTTCATAACACACACACACACACACACACACACACACACACACACACACACACACACATGGTATATCTGTGAGTTTTTGGAAAATTATCCAAGCCATGTGAACCGAGCTTAACGGGGAAGGAAGTCAAGACATTTCTCTTTCCAGAAACACACTCCTGCTTTCCATGGGGAATCCAGGGAGGATAAAAAAATCCCAATTCTGGCTTTTCCCTGGGTTCTCCTCACTATGAAATGCCTAGAAAATTTCAAAAGGGATGCAAGGATGTAGGAATTCTTACTTTTATTCAGTTCATGCCCCCATGATCCAGGCGGCTGAGTGGCTCAGCCCCTGGAAGGGTTTCTCATGGCCTTAGAGGGGTTGTTTCTAGGGAAACCACCCTTTCTTTAGCCAATCCTGGCTGGGAAGGAGCTCATGCATCAACTAGTGGTTGAGTTTTGGGGTTTGGCAGGAAGACGCCTCATAACTCAGCTTTTAGGGACTGGACATATTTGTTTTGTGCAACACAAGGAGGCAACACATCCTCTGGAAATAAAACATTTGATAAGTTATTTAATTTTGTTATCTGTAAAAGGAAAGACATTTTGTCTGGGAAACAACCAGCCTTTCAAAACATCTTTCAGCTTATCAACCCAAACCAGACCGTGCAACAAATAACGAGCAGTAAACGCTAACATCTGTCCCACATTTGGATGTTTTTACACCTGTGGTAGAAATAAAGAAACAGGAAGTGATTTAGAAAACTGCCTAATAGCTGCTTATCCAACCCATAAAGATTATTTATAAATGTGTGATTTGGTGCTTTATGGAGTCATACACTAAACTAATCCATGCACACTAATATTATACCGACTTTAAAAGGGCAAAAGAGGATTAGAAGTACACAGCAACAGTAATCATCGTGGAAAATAAAATGTGTTTTTGGTCATTTAATGTGTTGTAAAAATGCAGGATATTATTGTTATGAATTTTTAAAGGCACAATTATTTTGTATGAATAATAAAAAAACATTATTATGTAGTTTACATTTATTTTCTTTGAAGAAAAAAACTTTGTTTCCTGGTTGTTTTGTTCCCAGGGGGAGGGCTGAAGCAGAAACACATAGCAGTGTCATCAATACACTCTAAAAACGACCACTCTTCAGTTAACTTGATTTATATAGCAGAAAGCAGACAAAATGACACAAAGACCCGTAAAACCACCACAAGTTCCCTAAAAATGTTCCCTCGAGCTACGCTCGGCTCCGCCCACGTCATCGACAGGGCCTTTCTCTCCAGTGGATGTTTTCAAAAAGGCTATTAGCGAGACTTAATGGTGCCAAGGTCTGATTCTGCTGACTAACAGCTCATGTTGCACTACTCTGGTGAGCGTGTGGCAGAAATCCTCTAAGCGATGGACAGATGGTCCTGATGCTGTGATTAAAGCTGAAGGCCAAGTGAAGTGACTCAGGTCAGCATTCTGAAACGACACTAATCATCTCATAAGACTTTTCACACCTGTAGTGAGAGGTTAACTCGTGTGATCTAGATTACAAATCAGTGCCTGATCCCTCCTCCTTGGTCCACGTGTGGATTCAGAAGTGATGTCCTCAGAACAAACCACCCAGATGTTCCTGTAGGGACACAGACTTCTTGTTCCTGCAGAGGTACCTTTGTAAAGGTGCTGCTCTATTACACTCAGCTGTGGCTTCCTGTTGGTGATTTGTGACAAAACAACACATTTTTATATTTTCATTGCTTATGTACTGAAGTTATCCTGACAGGGATGTAAACCCTCAACGTTCCAACCTAAAGGAGACAAGGATCGAGACTTTTGGTTAAAGTTACTTTCAAAAAAGTTGTTTGTCAACAAAACTTTGTTTTTTACCTTCAAACACAAATGGCCTCCAGATGTTGTACCTTCATATTTAGAATAATCAGAATCAACTTTTACATTTTACTACTTTGGCCATCAAAAGGCCTAAAACTCAACCCTAGAGGGTACATCAGTTCAAATGAAGCCCTGAGGGGTAAAAGTTGACTTATCCTCTACTAGTTTACATGGCGTGACTTTAAAGATGTCAGGTGATTTACAAGAGAACCACATGTGGTGATCTAAAAAAATCCCAGATACAACTGTTTTGGTCTTACATTGTGTAGTGTGAAGCAACATGGCCTACACACTACACACGACTCCAACATAAACTGTTCTATTTATAGCTCCTAAGCTATAAATAAAGATGCAACTGTTTTGATGACATTTAAAGGCAACGTGCCTAATCAGGCTGCTTCATAAAATCTAAATATCTGAGTGAATCAGAGCTTTTCCTGCTGCTCTCTTGTCCAACTTCAGTTTTCTTTTTTTCGGTTTAGAGTTTATCAACATTAAACTATATTGAGACGTCAACACAACTGGTCAAATGATCCCACAAACAATAAACGAGAACAAGAACACAAGTAATCAAAACAGATGGTTTTCTTGTGTTTATGAAATGTTGTGATCGAGACATTCTTTTTCATTTGGGTCATTATTTAGTTATGAAGTTCCCAAACGTTCCTCTTTGATGGTTTCCTGGTTGCTGTTAACAGAATTAAATAACAGGTAATTGAACAATAATGTGACACGACACAAAGACGATAACGATGATAAAAAGCACAACTACATTTTTAATCTCGTGAAAATGAAATGTTTCTTTCAAATCAACACCATGATGAGTCTCATTAAGTTAAAGATATCTACAGATCAACCCAAGAGAAATGAATGTTTTAGGATTAAAGCATGAGTTATGTGTCTGTCGGACATCTTATTCAGCTGTGAACCAACAAAAGCATCCCTCCTCACCTATAAACAGCTGGCTGTTGAGCTGCAGGTGAACGTGCCCGTCTGTCGGAGCCTGCTGAGTGGCGACAGGTAGGTCATCGAGCTGAAGAGACGCCTCCTTGATGTTCCGCTCGGCTCGGACTCGATGCCACCGGTCGTCGTTCAGCGGGACCCTCGCCTCCACCTTAACCTCCAGTGGACCGTTGCCAACGTCGAAGGAGAAAACCACCCAGGTGGAGGCTTCAGAAGGAAAAGATGAGTCAAATAAGTGGATGAAGGCAGAACTAAAGTGGGTTAGACGCTGCAGCACACCTGCATCATCCAATCTGGCTGCATAATGAATTAAATGAGACTAGATGCTTGTTTCCTACAACATGGGGATGATTATTATTGTCAAATGTTAAAAAAACACATTTTGAATCAGGTTAAAATGTTTGATAATGATGAACTTTATAAAAACTCAAAATCATTCAAAAACAAGACGTAAAGATGACCGAAGGGCGTCTGATTATCAAACGTCTGTGACGGTTGCTGTTTAGGTAAACAAAACCCAGTTGTTCATTTGTTTTGAAGCTAATTGCAGGCTGAAAATGAACATTTGGTTTATCCAAACAGGGCACATTCATCTCCCTTTAATGAGAAATGGACATCTCTGTCAAAGCTCTCTGAGATTCAGTTGTAGGAGGCAGATGTTGTTTGCCAAGAGCAGCTGGAATACATCCTCTCTCCCGTTCCCAAACTGCTCCCACAGCAGGTTTGAAACGTGCCAAGGCCGCGGACGGGGAATAAAAACAGGAGCTCTAACAAGCAGGTTAGTTCGATTCAAATGTATGGAGACAAAAGCAGGCAGGCAGAGGGACGAGAGGCTCCCTGGAATGAAATTTAATTACTCTATTGCAGCAAAACAACAAACAATAAAGCAAACAGGGCTCCTAACTAAGCAGACTGGGAGCGGTTCTCACAGGTTAACAAACAAAAAAACAAAGCAAATTGGGGGTGCACGCTGATTACACGGAAACGCTGAACGCAGCCTCATTATTTCCAAGCTTCACTCTTTGCTTTCTGCAGAGAATAATTTAAGTTTCATTTCTTGATTGGCCCAAAGTCGGGACAAAGGGAGGCAGACGGGCAGGTGGAGAAAATAAAAATGATGTTTAATTTAGGCTTGATTAAAGATGAGACTGAAGGAAAACCCAACAGAGCAAAGAAAGCAATCTAAATAAACGAGCAAAGGTAGGCACATGAAAGTAAACGGGGAGAGGAAGCAGCGCTGACGGGGTTCACGGAAATGAGAAGAAGACTGATATTAAATAAAACAACCAGAAGAGAAGTAAAAGAGTTCTGGAGATTTAGTAAATAACTGTCATGATGTAGGCGGTGATGGAGACGAGAGCATGATTCAGGCAGGTAAAGTCAAAAAACACTTCAGAGACACACTGGAAATTCACCGAGTACAGAACGGGTGTGGTCCAGCTTCCGTACGGCTGAAACAAAAACCTAAAATCACAGAGTCCAATCAGAGCGCTCACACCGGCTGCAGTGGGATGCAGATACGGATGCGGAGCTCCGGGAAGTTTCCACATGGAGTCTATTTTTCCCAGATGCTGCAAGTGGATTGTCATGAAGTTAAAGAAATCCACAGAGGAAGGTGATTCGACGAGGAACAGGTGAGTTCAGCACAGAATGGGAAACAGGTGTTCCTGATTTTGGAGATCAGGTGAAAACCAACAGGAACACAAGGGAGGGAGCTCATAACAATAACAAAGGTAATAATAAAACACAAAATGTGGGAAACGATCAACAGGAGCCTCAGTTGGGGTCGGGACCCCATGGGTCACCATGAACCACACGGGGGGAGATGATTTCCAAAACTAGAAATAAAATCAAAAAACAATCTCTGAAGCTTTTTTTTTAGCATAATTGTTGCAAAAACTCAACTAAACTGTCAGAAATGTGTAGAAATGAACCTGAGCTGAAGCTGTTTTATTATTTAGCTTTCTAAGCATGTTTGTGTCTGAACCAGCGCTCTAGAGGACACTTTAATTCAGCATCTGAAGAGTTAACACAAATAACATGAAGATGGACCCCAAACAGCCCAGAGACCATTCACCCTCATTCCCTCAGGCAGAAACATTAAGCTGCATTAAATCATTTGAATCAAAATCCAATTTAAAGAATATTTTAATCCAATACAACATAATCCGACCACACTCCAGCCTCCTGGACCTAACCCTGGGTTATCGCGCTCTAAAGGTTGATGAATGATGTCATACTCTGACATGATGGTTCCTCTAATCCACACCAAGTTTTCCCCAAAACCTTCAGCAGATGTTTCTAAAGCTGGTGTTTGCTGGATGTAAGGAAAATGACAAGCAGCTAAACAATTCACCACTAAATTACACACTGATCTGCTTTGATTTTTAACCTGCATGTTCAAAATAGACCCAGTTTGACCTCCTCTGATGCATTTCTGCGTATTATCAGGTAGTGGTTACCAGGTGTGTTCATTGATTAGTAGTTTATAGACTTCTTCTGGCCAAAGGCTTTTAGAACAGGCCTGTACAGCTTTATGTTTAGAAACCTTTGGCAAAACAAAACTGTAAAATTACAGCATTAGTCACACATTTAATGGTGATGATGTAATAACAGAGCTTACCTATAAGAAACCAAAGAAAATAAATAAAAGACATCAAATAAACATGTTTACCTACATGCAGATGAAAGGTGGGAAATGTTTTTGGTCAAACTAACAAGCAAACAGTTTAACAGGAAGTGGCAACATGGCCGTCTGAACATAATTACTGTATTATCCAGCAAATAGCTTCTTAGCTTGTATAATTCTAGCTATCATTATGCAGGACCAGTGTGTGTGTGTGTGTGTGTGTGTGTGTAATTCACACACTCTTCAGTTATCCCTCATCTGTGGTCCGGTCGGTGGCTTGGGCTGGCTGTTTCTGAAGATGTGGGATTTGAAGAACAGACGCAGAATGCAGCTCAGGGATGGCCACCCCTGACGTCGCTCTCCGGGGAAATCATTGTCTGTGTGTCTGTTCCAGCTCTGTTTACCGCCGCTCTGTTTCCATCAACCTCAGATTGCTCTAACATTGTAGCTAGGACCGAGAACAAATTTCTAAATAAGTTACCGCTGGATGCTGGGGTATTTTTTCATCTCCCAGAGCAATACATCCCTGCCTTCAACCGGCAACAACATAAAGTGTGGTGGTTTGCTTCCTCTGCTCTTTCTTAAATCTTTTTGTGTTGATGGAGAGAACAAATAGAGCGAGCAGCAGACAGCCTGAAGGGAAGAGGTAAAGATGTTCAGCACAGAGGAGCTGTCCGTGGTGCTGAAACTGTGCAGAAGGCGGCAAAATATGGACTCAGTTTCCATTTAAAGCAAAAACTCTCCTGTGCAGAAGTGGACTTTAAAAGGTGAACATGTATTTTTTATTTTTTAAAGTTTTCAAGAATTCATGTGATGAATCAATCTAGAGCAGGGATAGGCAATCCTGGTCCTTGAGTGCTGTCGTCCAGCATGTTTTAGCTGCTCCAACACACCTCACTCAGTGGTTAAATCACCTGCTCTGCAGAAACATGTGAATGACCTACAGGTTAAAATCAGGTGTGTTGGAGCAGAGAAATAACCAAAACATGCTGGATAGCAGCACTCGAGGACCAGGATGGACACTCCTGGTCTAGAGGAGAGTCGTTTTCACCTGTTTATGTCTTCAGTTGAACATTATACACCCAGGCTGAATTATAATTGATGCAGAACAACAGAAATATAACCAAATTTACTAAATGACATATTTTCCAAAACACTTCCCAGAATTAGAGTTGCTAGTCCAAGCATCGGTGGTTTGTGATTCAACAGTCACTCAGGCTAACAAATAACCTCAGTTTTTAATAATTATACTGAATTTCCCTTTAAAGTGCATTTAGATGAAATAAATGTGGATTTATTCTAAATGAGGTGATTTACAGAAGACCAACATCTAACACCCAGCTGAGGTTTTCTGGCTCCCGTAAACCAAACACCGTCCTGCTGATTATTACCATCATGACATAAATGATCTCATGTTGGGTCCATAACCGTGTGTGTTACACAAGGGGGAGGAATTAACAGGTTGTCTCCAGAGTTCATGAAACGAGTGTAAAATCTAAACCAGAGCCTGCTGTAATTATAATGTTCTTCTTGTGTTTTTAATCATGGCTGCAGTTTTGTGTTGAGGTGATTAAAACACGTGAGTCAGCTGATGTTTGTGGGGGTGCAAAACTGCCTTTAATGAATGAAAAACAGCATAAAAACTAGTAAATATGGAAGTTAAACGGTTCAAATAAAAATAAATCTTCATATGTCTGACAATTAAAAATGAGAGAGTATTTTATGGCTGCGTGAAATGTGATCTCTTTGACAAATGAGGATTATCCAGTAACTCACAGCTCAGTTCAATCCGGATGAAGTCTTTGATTCCCAGGTTTTCCAGGAACACACCGGAGGAGGCGGTGGTTTTAAACAGGAAGGAGATGTCTGCACTCAGCTCTCCGTGGAAGGTGGGGAAGTGGAGGTACGACGTCTCTTTGTCAAAAGAGGCTGCATTCCAGAAATTCTCTGAAAAATAAAACCTAAAGTCACATCAGATCAGACTCATGGGATAGAACCCACTGTAGCTTCCTCGTGCTGGCTCCCGTTTGTGTTGGAGCAGATTTTAAACCCTCTTCCTCACATTAAGGCTCCTCATGACCTCGTTTTCATCACAGCTTCTTGTTTTTAGCCTGAATTCATGTTTAAAAAAGATGAAAAACATCTGCAGCTCACAAATTTAAAACCAAATTAAAATTAGTACCTCCGCTTTAGTTCTCTAATGGGAGTCCTTCTTTCAACGGCTTCCTGATTGTTTGTGAATAACCATAATTATGTGAAGTGCTATCATGGCATTCAAGCCTTTTCAGGGTCTGTTTAGTTCAATTACCAGAGTTTTAGTTTTATTATTTACCAAAAAGAAAAGTGAAGCTTTGTTCCTTCGTACCACACGTTATTGTCTGAGTGAACACTGATTAGTAAAAGAAAAAACTTTGAGATAAACTAGAGGAACTTACTGTCTCCATAGCAACGGACCGGTCCCACCCTGTAAGCAGCCTCCGAACCCGGCCTCTGGACATCACCCAGGACCAGAGCTCGGACCGGGAGGTTCTCCTTGTGAGTTAGCATGCCTGAGTCCTCGGTCCTGGAGGATGGAAACCAAAGTTTAAAAGCAGGGAAAATAGAAAAAACTATTTATTTATGTGTTTTAAACCTTTTACTGGCCGTTAAAGCACTTGGTAGAACATATTTTAGTCCATGTGTCATATTGAAGCATGAAAAAATAAATAAATATGCAGATAAGTTAAAGATGACTAAAATCCAATATTACTCTAACACTGTTTGCATTAATATTAGTTTATACTTTCATTTCACTTTATTTATAAAGCCCGTTCCACGCCCTTATTGGACGCCCACGGTGCTGGACAACGCAACGACAAGTAAAACAGCATAAAACAGCCATAATAGCATAAAACCTAATAAAAAGGCCACAATACATGCAGGACAATGACGCCACGCTACGACATCTGCTGTTGGAAAGCCATGACATAAAAATGCATCTTCAAACAGCAAAGAAGGTGACTGGCACATGGTTAAAGGCAGTTCATTCCACAGCTACGAAGCCATGTACGATCCCCCCGTGACCTGTGCTCCGAACGTGGAACCACCAACAGTTCCCATCAGCTGAACAGAGCCAAGTAAGGAGGAGTTCATGTTCCCTGAAGAGCCTTAAACACCAGAGTTAGCACCTTGAATTTCACCCTGAAGTGCACGGGGAGCCAGTGCAGAGTTGCCAGCACAGGAGTGATGTGCTCCCTACTGTTACTGCATGACCCCCATTCACTCAAATGAATAAAAAAAGCAAAAAAAAAAAAAAAAAAAAGCTTAATTTTTTTTTTTTTCTTGGGGTTCAGAGAGTCAAAGCATTCATTCATTTATGCATGATTAGTTGTTGGTGTTGGTTTTAAATATTAAAAAAATGCTGAAAGAAAATTAGACGCACCGACTGGTTGATGTAAACTTTGCTGTTTTATTTTAGAAAACTGCTTTTTTCAGTTAAAACTCGTCTTTCTGTTGGTTTTTCCTGTTGCAGAGAAACGTTTTGCTTCTAAAACACATCCAGGTCTCGAGGAGACGATTCTAGGGTCTGATGGAATATTGAGGTGCAGAAGCAGCAGCTCTGTTCTGTAGAAAAACGAGCTGGCGGTGCACAAACATCTTGGAATGTGAAATGATGGGAGGAAGTCAGGCATGGCGGGATTGCTTACAACATGAGCAGAGGTTCAAACAGTTTCTCTTTCTTCTTGTGTCAATTTATTCCAGCTGATTTGATATTTGCTAAACTGCTGAAGCTCCTCGCCTCCTGCTGCCAGGCAGTCATGTGTGTTAACCGTGAGCCAAAGGTGGTGGGAAGCCTGTTTATTTTCTGCACCTTACATCTGCTTCAGCGCGCATAACACTTATTTCACTATTTGATTCCTGACATGTTTGGTGATATGATCATTAATCTGTTTCTGTGTTTGTAGCTTGAATTGTGATGCTGGGGATGTCGGACAGCACAGTTTCCTTGTAGGGGTGAGCTTGGTCCGCTCCGATGTTTATTTATGGGATATTTTCCAAAATAAGGTTGGTGAGAATGTCCAGACTCAGTGTGTCTCTGCAGAAAGTTAAACTCTAACTAAGTAATCCCTTCTACATGTCCTGATGGTTGGTGCTGATATTAAAAATGATGCTAGTTTCAAGGTGTTAAAAATGTCTGAATATAAAAAGGTTTGTACCACTCGGTGCCGTCGGCGTCACAGTTACAGTAGAGCTGTGGGTCCACGCAGTCGCCCTGCAGGCCGCAGGAGCACTGCTGGCTCTCTGGATGAGCTCCTCCCCAGTAAGTCTGGACTTGGCCAGAACCGGGTCCACCGAGCCACCAGCTGAAGGGAGAACCCTCTAAATCACACACACACACACACACACGCACACACACACACACACACACACACACACAGATATAAACACAGCTGTTTACCACTGGCCACCTATAACAGTGGTTGGTGACTTGATGACTTAAATATTCATGTCTCCAGCTGGAGTCACTCAGAGAAGATGGAAGACACCTGAAGTGTTGAGGAGGCGGGACCTCCGACAGTGGTAGGACAGTTCCTGCTCGCAGTGCTCTGATTGGCTGATAGCAGTTATTAGTTGTTCTTCTTCGGATAAGTAACCAAAGTGGACGGAGAGCTGGTCCACACCAGGAGACGGGCGGATTCTGGTCAGCTCCGTGTTGTTGTGCTGGAGGATCATCCACGTGTCTCTCTCTAGCAGAACAATACATACGACTTAATCCTGGTTGCCCCCCTAACTCCTGCACTCTCTTTATTACTCACTGAACTTCAGCCTCTCAACTTCTTGTGTCCATGTTTTCAAAATAAAATGCACAAAGGTTGATATGCTAACTACAAGGAACTGAAGCTCACACAACTTGACCTGAAACACACACAGCAATCCAAATACAAAAAATTCTAAAATATTAATAAACTTTTCCTCATTTCAAAAGTTTATTGTAAATCATGTAATAAACACTAAACTAAAAAATGATCACATGTTGCACGGCAGCACTGCTGTAATCAACAGCTGATCGTGTATATTTTTGGGTTTAGCACAGCATCACGGGTACATTATCAGCTTTTGTTGGTTATATGTTGGTGGAGGGGGTGGTGATGGTGGTGGAGGGGGTGATGTGCAAATGCAGCTTTGCCTCAGTCAGACTGCCCCAAGGCGGCTGTGGCTATATAGTAGCTCACCATCACCGGCAATGTGTGAATGTGTGAGAGCGTGAATAATAGAATACTCACCATCATCATCATCATCATCATCATCATCCATAAATCATTTAAAGGTACAATAATTACAAAACAACTTTAAAAATGTTTAAAATGTGTAAAATTTGCATAATTTTCCTTTAAAATATCGTGTGCATGGATGAAATATGGTTTTCTGCAGACAACCCACGAGTTTTGGTAAAACCTGAAAGTTTGCACAGTAAAATCTTGGATGTTGATGTTCTGTAAGACTAAATGTTACAGAAATAAAAGAAAAAGCTGCACAAGAGAAAACAAACAGCTGTTTATACTTCGATGTAAAACCAAAACACAGTTGAAACAGAAATTTAATAACAAGATGATAAAGCAGGAGAGAGAAAGTGTTAAACGGGAGGTGGAAACAAAATGAATCAGAGTTTGATGAGTGAAGCATTATCATTTAGAGTTAAGCTGTGTGTGTGTGTGTGTGTGTGTGTGTGTGTGTGTGTGTGTGTGTGTGTGTGTGTGTGTGTGTGTGTGTGTGTGTGTGTGTGTGTGTGTGTGTGTGTGTGTTACCTGTCATGTTGCAGTAGACCAGCTGTGGTTTGATCGGTCCGCTGCCGTCTACATCGATATAAAAATATCCCGACGTGTTGCCGTTGTGTTTGTACGCTTCACACGACCGTTCGTGCACAGCTGGGAGGAAAATAATGAACATCATCATCCTGCCGCCACACGGGAGCTGTAGCATCACCAACGTCACACACTGATGTGGATTAGGGTTCTTTTTGTCATTAACAAAGTCACAAATGTTAATCACAATAAGCAAAATCTGTAAATCATATCATAACTCAAGCTCCATAAATCAAACTTTATCAGCTCCACACCTTCCTCTCTGCCTCCTCCGGACATTCTGCTCTCTGCTCTCATCAAATCCATTTCTTCATTATCTTTTTATCTCTTGTCTTCATGGTAGAAAGCTCCAACATTCATCACAAAGTAAGTTTTAGATGAACACACCCTCCTCCTCGTGCCACCACACTCTGCATCCTTACCCCAACCCTAAAACACGTTCTCCACACTTAGCCATCAGACCAGCCTTTATTTATCATAGACCTCCACCTGCAGTGTGTATAACATGTGTTCATGTAATTAATGAACGGTCTGTTCTGAGAGTGAAGATGGGATTATCAGCAGGATTAAAGATGCCATATAAGCAATGAAGACAATGATGCTCATTTACATAAATGTAGCTGATTATCTATCAACTGAATCTAAATATGTTCATGTAAATCCTCCTTTGTTTTGTTCAGACAAGGTTAAACTGTTATTTTTTTTTTAGTTCTGGAAGGAATCTCACATCAAATCTATCTTCAGGTCAGGTCAACTTGCAAGCTTCCATCTTGAGGACTGTGTTGGGAATGAAGCTTTGCCTGAAGAGGAGGAAGTCAGGAATGTTGGAATGTTGGACTCTTATTCGTGAATGATGAGAAGATTGTCAGGCCGCTCGTGGAGTGTAGCAGCGATTAGAGTTCCACACGTGGAGGAGGGCTGGCATGAGCTGAGAAGATGGCAGAGTCTGTTGGTATGTGGACTCTGAGGCGTAGAGGTGGAGCGACGCCGCTAGGGATTGGTTAGCCACTGGTTAGTTAGGAGAAGGCTGGAGTGGGATGGGAGTGAAGTAAGTAGGAGAGAAGGGACTTGGCAACAGGTCGGAGTGTCTTGAGGAGATCCTCGGATCTGATACGTTTGGCACGGACCAGAAGCTCTTGACACGAAGAATCGATGACTGAGCGACCTGAGATGAGTGAGGAAGTCTCTTTCCTGCTTGGAGGTTGGTGTCCACCAATAGCAGGTGGGGACCTCGCAGCTGACTGGAGTTGGGTGTTGAGGTCCTGATGAAGCAACAGATGGACCAATAGATCTGAGCGTTGCCTTTATCACTGAGGATGTCGCTTGTATTTCTGATCTCTGATCTGGTCCGTCCACATTCTGACCCTCAGCTACTGAGATTTGCTTTTTGATAAAAGCAGCAAAAGTGAGTTTCCTGTGGGCGGAGCCTTATAGACTGGGTGTGGCGCTCTGTCATCCAGAGAGAGCTGCTGCTCTTCATCAGAAGGAGTGAGCTGAAGTGGTTCAGGCATCTGATTAGAAAACCTCCTGATGTTTGGAGGATTTCTGGACTCTGGAAGGAGACGCCAGGGTAGACCCAGGACCCTGACCTGGGAACGTCTTGGAATCCCCCAGGAGAAGCTGGACTTGAGGAAGTCTGGGTTTTCCTCCTGGACATGTTACCTTTATGTCCCAACGTTGGATGGATGGAGACTGGGATGTAATAGTGGTTTTGTTGTGAGATGATGCTTTGCTAAAATTTTCTGGACCTTGCTGCAATCCTGAGAAAATGTAAAGCAATCTGGAGAAAGCTGCGCTTGCCATCGTAGGTCAAATGATATGTTGTGCATCTTTCTTCTGCTATGGTATGACAGAAGTCGTAAAATGCACACAAACCTATAGAAGGATTTTAAAAGGTCCAGCGTGACAAATAGTTTTTATGTCATTAATTTATTTTATCTGTTTTTATTGCTTCGTCCACTCAGTCTATGTAAATGACATCTGCTCATCTATAATTACAGTGACGGCTGATATCTGTGTGTGTTTGTTGAGTGGAGTGACTCACAGCTGTGACACGTGGCCCCGCTGTAGCCGCTGTCGGAGCAGTTGCAGTGGAAACTTGTCCAGGACTGGCTGCAGCGTCCTCCGTGTTCACAACGACTCGGAGAACACCTGGAATACAAAACCGTGTTTTCAGCTTCCTGATGGACGAGTTACAGATTATTTGCTGTTTTCTGTGAAGACAAAGTATGAATGAAAACAAAAAAGCATTTTCTTTTGTTGCGCACTCAGACAGCTGTTCTGAAAACAAAATCCATTTGTTTGTTTTGGCACGTCGGACACTTGGAAGCAACTCTGGATGTTTTTCTGCCAAACAGCTCTTAGAAGGACAAAAGCAGTGGAAGCCAAAAATATCTATCTGTTATTGTCAAGAGATGCAAACTTTGTTTTGAAGCATCTTTCATCTCTGAGCTCATCTAAGTAGAAGGGAGCACAGTGAGTGTTTTTAAAACCAGAAGCCTTTGACCCTTGGGGGGTTGCTTAACATATGGTGGTTTCATTCTGTTTCCTGTTCCATATCACAGTTACTCCAGCCTATTTACTTCATTAACGTGTGTGAGAGGGTGAGAGAGGAAGCTCTGAGAAAGGTCATTTGTTCCATTTGTGGGAGGATAGCAAAGAAACCTCAAAAAGATTCAAATCATCTTGTTAAAGAAATGTGGCTTTAGAATAATTAGGAGAATGAAAGTAAATGTTATTTGATACACAAAAAAAAGACTGAGTAAAGAAGTAGAGAAATTTATGCAGAAAAAGCTCAGTTACCAAAATAAACTTTAGTGTAGATTAGTTTGCATACTCACCAAACATTTGTCCTTTGTTTAAAAAGATATATACTGGTGCACCATCATCAGGAACTAAAAGTTACCCACATTACAGCTGAGCTTCAGACGGTAGTATTTTAGGTCTTATTTCCTGATATTTGGATATCTTGGCTCTGATTTGCTTACAGCAACACGACTCTACCACTGACTCTGTTTGCTCTGCAACGTTGATGTTTTACCTCCACAAATAACACAAGCCTGGAGGAGTTCTGCTGTGCGGTGGAGTTGCTAATGCTAATGTTAGCTTCTACTAGCCGAGATGTTCTCTGCTGTTTCCTGGACGCTAAACCAACAACAGCCTTCCCCGTCGTGAGTCAAGATGGGTGAGTCCATGAATGTTAAGTGACAGTGTGACGTAGATCTGTCAGGATTTTCTAATCCTAGAGATTCACCATCTATTTTCTATCAGAAGCTAATGTAGGAGATAGGTGGAGGAGACTATTTTCATGTTCAGCCTGCATGAAAAACTCAGAGTGGCCCATTAGAATCAGAAATAATCATTAAAAAATGTTTTTTTCAATGAACCACACCTTTAAAACGTGTGTTTGCTGTTTTCAACAATCAATATTGTCACAGTTGGTACAGAAACAATCTACTCATGAAATACTTACATTTAAAATAGCCTAAAAACAGCAACAAAATAATTTTCCACAGAAATGTCTCCCACTTCTTGTTTATGTATGGAAGGAAAGAGGTCTGGAGTGAGATCTTCTATTTATTTATTTATTTATTTGTTTATTATCATCAAAAGTGCTATGTCTAAGACATGGAGAAAAGAGCTCAACTTCCTTTATCAATCAAAAGGTCAGATGATACCTCGTCTGTTTTCCTTCAGATGCATTCACACACACACACATGCACACACACACACGCGCGCACACACACACACACACACGCACCTGCCCAAACACAGTAAATCATAAAAATATTTCTCTGATAGATTCTTGCCGATTCCACTGAAAAACTGCAGCAGTAAAGTCAGATAACTGCAGACGGATGACCGGTCGGACTGCAAACAGCCTCATCTAAAATAACACAACCATCCATAATATTCACCGTTATCCCTCAGGCACAAAGGAAGCAGCCTCTTACACACTAAATCAGGCTCTATCAGCCCAACACCTCACTACCAGACGTGAGCCGAATCCCCAATCCGACCACAGAGGATCACACTAACTGGTCTCAGAGTGCAAAAGCATGGAGAGCACTGCTGGCTGCTTCAGGCTGACCAGGAAACACACTGGGAAACAGATGGGGTTTTGTTCAGAAACACACAAATAAAGAGTGAATATAGTTAATGAGATGGAGAGATGAAATAGACGTAGGAATATGAGTGAAGATGGAGAGCAGAAGGCCAAAGATTTGAGTAGAAAGGATGAGAGAAATGTGAACTTATTGAGGAGATGTAATAAAAAAACAACAGATTTATTTGGTAAAAGCAAACAAACAAACATACAAAATAAATAAAAATTATAATCTAAAGAAATAATAAAAGGCACCAAAAAAAATCAAATACTATTAGGCCCAGTGATGAATTTTGACTCATTAAAGGACAAAATTATGTGATTATGATAAAACTGCTTTCTACAGGGCGATGGTGGCAGAGGAGTTAAGTGGCCACCTTGCAATCGGAAGGTTGCAGGTTCGCGACCCGCTCAGTCTGTGGCTGTTGTTGTGTCCTTGGGCAATACACTTAACCCGCCCCACCTGCTGGTGGTGGTCGGAGGGACAGATGGCGCCAGTGTACGTCAGTGTGCCCCAGGGCAGCTGTAGCTACGATGTAGCTCATCCCCACCAGCGTGTGAATGTGTGTGTGGATGGGTGGATGACTGATTGTGTTGTGAAGCGCCTTGGGGGGTTGTAGAGCCCTAAGAAGGTGCTATACAAATACAGGCCATTTACCATTTACACTAGAAAAAGTCACTTTTTGCTTCATCGTCTCCAAGATTCACTGCACAGTTAAAGCTTGTTGTCTCCTGGTGCTACTCAACCCAGGGCTGAGTGTCACGCTACATGAAGTATCATTTATGTAGTATTCATAAAAGTACGCAACAACAGTATCAAGAAATGTTAAATCTGCTGCCAGTGGCTCATTAGGGTCAACATGGTAACTCTCAACTGTTAGGCATAAATTCACAGCAAAGAGGGGTGTGGTGCTCAAACCTGTTTTTGTGTCGAGGTTTTTTTTATGTAGATGTGAAAAGTTTTAAAGCCTCTGCACTTTAAATTCTGACCTCTGGTTGGAGCTAGTTTGATTGTAAGGAGGCAAACGCTCTGGAAGGATTTCAGAGAAAACCCAAAGTCCTATAGCAATGAGAGATAAGATGGGTATCAAAGACAAATACATGGTCTCTTTCTGCAACTGTACAGGAAGTATTAAAGCTCTCATTCACTCGTGTTTTTTATTTTTATTTTTCAATATGTTTGCTGTGGTCTCTGGTGTGACTGCATGCCTCGTGAGTCGTTTTCAAAAAAAGCTCTGGCGCTCCTGTTTCAGGATGGAAATGTCTGTTGGAGGACTGGGGGGTGCGGAAAAAAACAGGATTTTGAGTCGTATTCATTAATATTCATGATATGCAAACATCTCGCCTCTGATTGGCTAACAGCAACACAACTCTTCCTCTGTCTTCGTTCGCTCTTCTTTCATAAATACGTTGAAGTTTCTCCACAAATAACACAAGCCTGAACGTCGTCCACCATGTTGTGGAGTTGCTAATGCTAACGGTTAGCTTCTACTAACCGAGTTACGCTCTGCTCTCCCAACCCAAAGTGGGCGGGGCCATGAATACTAATTTTCCCTGTGACGGAGAAGAAACTGGCTTTCTCTGACCCGATTGTTAAAAGTTAAAGTCCCACTTTTACGTTTGTCAACAATCATATCATTTAAAGACAATGCCATTTCAGTTTAGCCATTTAAAGTTTTTCCAGAACTGGGAAGAAATCCAAAATACTGTAAAATAATAAAGAACAGTAAATCTGGTTATGCACCCTTAAATTACATTTTATTTATGAAAGAAAATAATTAACAAACTGATTATTATAAAGTCAACAGCGCTGAAAACAAGCAGAAGAGTCCGTTGTTTTCCTTTGTTCCCAGCTGGAATCAGCAGGAGAAGCAGGATTATGTGACATCAGGCTGATGTAGAGCTCCCTGTGGAGTGCACTCAATTTGTGCTGTTAATGGACTGTTTGCTTTAGCTAATAATACTCGGTGCTGTTTGCAGAAATCACACACACAACTGCCCACATACAGTAATAACCTGCTTAGAAATATGAGCCTCACGCTGCAGCGGTGTCTGTGAGTCCATTTTCCACCTGACTTTACAGCACAAACATCCCACGAGACCAATACTCAATCTGCAGGATTACAGTGAGGAAGCAGCTGTTTTCCCCCCGTGTTTACTGGAAAAGAGATTTTTTTTCTTTTCCTGCTTCGTTCCAAGTGAGAGGTCAGATCTGTGGAGGAACTGTAGTCTGCTGAATAGTGATGCAGAAGCAGAGCGACATTTAATTAAAATCATTCAAGCAGTTTCTCCTTATCTGGGAAGGATTTGTGGTTTGTTCAATATTTGTGTCGGAGTTCATGTTTACGCGCGCGTGTGTGTGTGTGTGTGTTTTGCGTGACTGTTTCCTCGTGGGCTCCAGAGGCGGGTTTATAATTGCGGTAATTGTCTCATTAATCGTGCTGCTATTTGGTGTGACGCTGAAACAGAAAAACGATTAGTTCTGCTCCCCCTCCTTCCCTCCCAGATCCACATCTCGTTTTCCTGAGATTCAAGCCGAGTCCAAACTGTCGCTGATGATATAAACCATACAGCATATACTAGAAACTCAAACTGTGTAAGTGCTAGTTGACAGCAAGGATAAGTAATATTTTATTTATTGTGGACAACATAACCATTTTCCTCACACTGGTTAAAATAATAAACGGAAAAAAGAAATTTTTCAAATCTTCAAATATTTCAACTTTTTTCTCCACCTTTTGACTCTTATCTCAACACATCACACTTGTTCATGCTGATTTTTGGTCAGCCCCGCCCCTTCTGACACTCTTAAAGATGTGCACCATTACCGTAACGCCTCTCAAGATAATCTTATCAGATAATCCTACCTTGTGTGGTGTGTTACATGTGCTCTGGTCCGCTCGGAAAGACATTTGGATCACTCCAATGATAGAATAGAATAGAATAGAATAGACTTTATTGATCCCACAGTGGGGAAATTCACTTGTCACAGCAGCACCATCACTCAAAGGGTAATTAGAAGAAGATAAAAACAAGGATACATGTATATACACATAGGCAGTAATCTAGTATTGTAATCTTAGATCACTAAAAAACCACAAATAAAAGATAAAAGCAAACTTGGTACCAACACTATGCAGCATACTGTAAGAGACACAGACAACAATGTAATCCGGTATTGCACAAGTATAGAACACATACTGAATATTGCATTGGTGTTATTGTGTACCAGGATGATACCAGCACAGCTTAAACTGAACAGTTATACACTCTTACAGCAGAGGGGATGAAAGATCTGCGATAGCGCTCAGTACATCTGGGATGTCTCAGTCTACCTCTGGAGGAGCTGTCCATGATCTCCACAGTGGAGTGCATTGGGTGGGAGGGGTTTCTTAAGATGGAGGTCATCTTCCCCAGCATCCTCCTTTCACACGTCTCCTCAACAGAATCCAGCGGGCAGCCCAGAACCGAGCTAGCTTTGGTAGCTAGCTTGTTCAGTCTCTTTCTGTCTCGGTCAGAGCTGCCTACACCCCAGCAGACCACAGCAGAATGA